>JACDOX010000050.1:3159502-3310937 GCA_014549065.1 Cardinalis cardinalis
GAGGAGTTTTTTAATCCTGAGGTCTTGTCTGGAAAGATGACAATCATGGTTCATGGCTGTTAGCTGCATGTTGGCTGCTTTTTCATGGTGTATAAAAGTACAGGATACCTGAAGTGTGAGATAGCTTTAAAGCAGGGGTTTTGTGCTAGTTCTTCATGGGTTCAAGCAGAAAATCTTACATTTTCCTTACTCTGAAGGAAGAGAGAGGTAAAATAGAAGGATTCTCTCTTCATTCCCTCTGTTAGGCTGTAGCTGTGTTTCCATGGTAGTTCTAGCAGGGTGACTTTTACAAATAACTTGTCTGATTTTGCTTTTGTTCCACATTCTTGTGTTGCTTCAGCAATGATGGATTGAAATTGCAGCAATAGTTATAAACTTGATTTAGCTGCAGTGAGACAAGCTTCTCTGCTTTTTAGAAGTGGCATAGTTTGGGGTTTTTTTGGCTGAGTAAGGAAAAGCAAAGTTCTTGTCTCCAGCAGGAATTTATTCTTGAAATAAGCAGTGAAGTTTCACGATGAGAATAGATTGCTGGAGTTGATCTCATCCCCTGAATGAGTAATTCTGGGTGGTTGTTTAGCAGACTGAACAGGAGATTATAAACTCAGAACTTAGCTTTGTTTCTGGAAACTCCTGAGTGATAAAGAAACTGGAGTAGCTCCTCCACAGGATTGTCTTYACCCTGGGGACAGTGATATGGAAATAATCTGCCCTGCTCACATCTCCAGAGCGTCCGCGTAGCGTGCGGCTCCAAGGAATTGGCAGCTCCCTCTTTCAAAGCTTCTCTCTGAGTCTTTTTCAAATGGCAAATATCCAACATTAATAAGCCACATAGCAGAGCTGGGAGGAGGCTGGCTGTGGGGGCAGCAGGAGCACGTTCAGCTTCAAACAGGCTTTTTAATAGTCAGAACAGTGGTAAGTAGCAAACTGGTTTTACTACTGTCTTGTACTTTGTGAAAATGCAGCCTTTTGACCTGAATGCTTAGAAGCTGAGTGAATACTGTCAGATCTTTCTGTTTTGCTAAATTGCTTTGCTGAACGTGTTCCTGGTTAGGCTAAAAYGTAAGAGCTGAAGAAGTATTTTTGACTGCTTTCTTTTAAAAAAAGGAAAAAAAATCCCAGTGATCTGAAGCTCTTGAGTTTCAGTAAAGAACATTTTCGGTTTGTTTTGAACCTTTGCAGCAGTTCAGTAGAATATTTTCTTGTGAAGATTAAGCTTT
The DNA here is from genome assembly GCA_014549065.1 of Cardinalis cardinalis. NCBI lineage: Eukaryota > Metazoa > Chordata > Aves > Passeriformes > Cardinalidae > Cardinalis > Cardinalis cardinalis. The sequence continues at coordinate 3,160,720 of JACDOX010000050.1, forward strand.
CRTGCAAGTAAGTGCTTGATTGATTGTCTTTGAGGACTTCTCTGTGTAATTGCACATAAAAAGAACTGTTATGGAAAAAAAATTGTGTGTGAGATCAGCCACAGCTTTTTGAAAATTGATGCTGTTTTCATTGTTAAAAGCACCCTGGTAATCCTACAGAAGTATTTCTTCTTGATACTGGTTTTCAGACACAAAACCAGTGTATGTAAAATAAGTTTGGCTCTCAGTAATTTTATAGCATTTTGAGTTAAGTACTGTTTATTAGTCTGAAAATTGCAAGAGCTGTGGGGAGAGGTTTGTTAGTCACTGAAATTGGAGTTTTGCTTGATTGCAATGTGTTTTCCTTAGTACAATACTGGAGGAAGAGAAGCTGCAGCAAGAAGAACGAATGAGAATGGAATCCAGGCGACAAGTCACAGTGTCCTGGGACTCAGGAGGATCAGATGAAGCTCCTCCCAAGGTAGCTAAGACTGCAAGTTATGTGTGTTTAACAAAAACCAAACATAAACTTGCTTTTTATTCAATTTATTTCTTCAGAGCCTGCCCTGATGGGTTGGTTCAAACCAYGGCATTTTGGCCAGTTCTGTCCCCATCTGGGAATCTTTGCCTGAAATGACCCAGCTCTGCTTGAACTGTGCTTAGAACTGATCTGTGCTGTGATACTGCTTTAAAGATTTTCTGTTTCTACTTGAAATTGTAAAAGAAACCCAGAGCTGCCACAAAACTGTCTCCTGGCTTTTCCTTTTCCTTCTTGCTTGTAGCACTCCTGTAAATTGTTGGCTAATGAGCTCTCAGGCCAGCGTGAAGTTTATTTATAACACGTTAGTGACAGGACAGGAGTCAGCTAATTGCATTTTCCTTCTTCTGGACAGAAAATGAGGGGTTTGTTTCCAAGGAACGTACGTGGTTTAGTTTCCACTGCATTTTCATTTCTGTCCTGTTTGGATGTCGCTGATGGCTTCTGCAGCTGTGGGAGTCCAACCTCTCCAGTTCCCTCTCACTCTGCTTCCCCTCAGAGTTATTTTTGCAAGATGTTGCTTGAAAGTTCAAGCCTGTATTTTGAAGAATTTAAATTTTGTGCAGTCATCAGCATATTGTCTGTGTCCTGATAGCTTGTGGTGGATTCCTGGAGCTCCCAGGTTCTGGAACAATAATTAATTAATAATAATTCTGATAATAATTCCAGGAGTACTTGTGTGGCATCTTGTTCTGCACACATTCCCCAGCACTCACAGAAAGTCAACTTTTTCTTTTTGTTTTGGTTTGAGGGGAGGGGGAGGGTTTGTGTTTGTTTGGGGATTTTGGGGTGTTTTTCTCTCCATTTCCAGGTAGTTGCCTGATAGATCAGATTTCTGAGCTTAATTCTGCATTTTGGTACCTTGATGGCAAATCAAAAATATGGGCAGTGGAATTGCTGCTTTCATTTCAGAGTTAGAAACAGCAAACAATCCATCAACCTGCTCAGTCATCTGAGATGARTTAGCAGGATTTGGTGTTTATCTAAACAGACAATGTTCCAAGTTACAGAAGCAAATAAACTGCATAAATTGGACCAGTAGAATGCTTAATTTGAAATGAGCACCTTTGTGTGTGATATATGAACTGAAACACTTGACCAAAGGTGTGTTAAAAATGCAGTTAATTCTTCCACTGGAGAGCATCTGTTTTGAGGGGGTTGCTGTGTCCTTGTAGAAATAAACTGTATTTCTGATGCTGTTGTTGGTTAGGTTTTTTAATACATTTCTTTTGTGTAAAATATGATGTGCTTAATAATGGCATTGGAACAAGTGGAATCTTGTAGGTATGARGTTTTAAGTGTCTCTTTAATTATTATCTAATTTTCTAATGTGGCAACTGATTTTTTTTATTCTTCTGCTGATTGATTGTAAGTGTTGCAGGTCTTAAAGCTCCTGCACATCCTCAGACAATTCCCAGGTCTCACAATCCATGCTGTGAGGTCACTTGTATCTCCCAGTGATATTTCTGTTAGAACCCTAAGACAGAAAACATCCYAGTCCAGAATGAGAATGAATTTTTTCATCAAGCAGTGATAAATTCTGCAGTGTCCAATTTATGTGGTTGCCTTTAACTGCCAGAAGGACTGAGAGAACCCTTTGCAGAATGATGAAGTTTGGGTTTTTTTTCCCTCTTTGGTTAATTTTTCTCCTCCTGAAATACCCAGCAATGCTGTTCCTTATTCAAAAAGAAAGCCTCAGCTATACCTTTGGAGATCCAGAATATGATCAAAAGCACTTTCCATGTTGAGGTAATTAGTTACACAGAAGTTAATCATCAGAACTAACTTTATACCTCAGAATACCACATGGAAATAGCCATGCAAATAAATCCATTTGGTTTGTGTTATTCTTACTGAAACAAAAGAATTTACTTTTAAGAACAGTCACAAAAGCAGCAAATTAACAGCAAAAATTGGAAACAAGGCTGTATTGCACCTGGAAATTTGATTTAAGATTTAGGTTCTTAGATGGTGTTCGCTCTAGAGTTGAACAGAACAGAGCAGGTCATTGAGTACAAGTAATTAAGTAAATACAAAGAATTCACAGAGCAAGAATTATTTATTGACATACTGAGCAAACAATTCGGCTGCATTCATTGCCAAGCAAAAATGRAGGAAAACTTAATTTTAGTTGTTTTAAAAAAATATTTGTAATTACATAAAATCTGTTTTGGAGGGTTTTTTGAACTTTGCCAAACCTGTAAATGTTTGTCTCACCGAAACATAATTTTCTGTGTTTAGGTGTGTATGTGTTTAATGATTCTAAAAATTCCTTTTTCTTTACAGCCCAGTAGACCTGGTTACCCCAGCCCCAGATCCAGTGAAGGGTTTTATCCAAGCCCACAGCACATGGTACAGCCAAATCATTACCAGGTAGTACATTTGATACCATGCATGTTTGGTTTTTTTACAAATGTGGGTTTAGATGCAGCTGGTGGGATTGATGCGCTTCTTATATGGTTTATTTTAATTCAATTCAGTTCTGAGTTTTGCTTTACATAGGGAAAAAAAGCCCCAAACTGAGCCTGGTGGGTTTGTTCCAGATGGTAAATATTTCCACATCTGATGTGGTGCTCAGATTCCTGAAACTGCAGTGAAGCACATCAGACATTTCCATATTTATTGAGGGAATGTGGTGTTCGTGTTGACATTTGTGCTGAGCTGTGAAATCAGTGGCTTTATAAAATGGCATTAACTGGGGGCCTTTCCTTGGGGTCATTGGTATTTTATTTTCTGTGTCCTGATAGCTGCTGCCTTTAGTTCTACCATGTTGTATACTTACAGGTTTTGCTTTTCTTCCTAAAACTGCTGAAGAAATTCAGAACAAAAGTTTGTCTTTAAAGGACTTCAAGCAATTTTAGGTTTGTTCAAGGCTACAGCCGCATTACAGCTGTCTCAGTCAAGGGGATTTTTTTCCATGAAGAGAGGGAGGTTTTTATTGATTTAATAAGTACTTCAGGCTCATTAAAACTACTTGGATTTTCCTGTGGAGAAGTTCCCAGGCCACTCAGCTCAGCACACTAATTACATGCTGCCACTCAAGCCTTAAGCCTGTAAGATACAGCAGGGGGTACATTTTTATGGGGCTCTGTAGGGTGATGTTTGCAGGCTCCTAGTATCTGGARCATGAGCTCTGCATGTGGAGCTCTTACATATGTATCTATAGATTGAGTTTTGTCCTCAGAGGACTTTGATCTCCTTGCCTGCAGAGGTTAGAGCATGCTCTGATGYTGCTGGTTTGATAGGCACCATAAAATACTTCTCCTCAAAAGCTGTATTTATGTCCTTTTGCAGTTATTCTAAAATACTTATGTTATGATGAGCATCCTCAAAGACTTAAAACAGAGGTGTCATATTTTGGCTCAGCTTCCTTCTTCTGATGTTGCTTCTCCTTTTTCCTCTCAGTGACTGCTTGAATTGAGTAATTTCTGTGCTTTCRTGTCTTGGAGGGGATGTTTCCCTTATGGGGAAGCACAGATCTTACTAATATCTCTGTTTTTCTCTTTGTTTTTGCCCCTGTGGGGTTTTTTGCCCCCTAAAGGTGTCTGGCTACCCTGGTTCTCATGGGATACCAGCCATGGCAGGCAGCATTTATCCTGGGCAGGCTTCTCTCCTGGATCAAACAGATTCCTGGAACCATCGGCCTCAGGAAATATCWGTGTGGCAACCAAACATGGAGGTAGGAGATCTGACACATCTGCTGCTGTGTTCTGTACATTTCAATGCACTTTTTATTATTATAAATTGTATTACTTCTATTATTTAGGTAGATCTGTTACAGGAGAACTGAGTTTTTCTGGTGTTTTTAAAATTGCCTTGCTGCAGTGGACGTTGGTCTTGTATTTTCTGAGAKCCCCATTGAAGGGAGGAGTATTGAATCTGACTCCATGTTCTTWGAAGGCTAATTTATTATTTTATGGTMTATATTATATTAAAGAATACTAAACTAAACTATACWAAAGAATAGAGAAAGGGTATRGGYAGAAGGTTAAAAGAYAATAATGAATACTCGTGACTCCTTCCAGAGTCCCGACACAGCCTGACCATGATTGGTCATTAAGTGAGAGACAATTCACCTGTTGGATAAACAATCTCCAACCACATTCCAAAGCAGCAAAACACAGGAGAAGCAAATGAGATCATRTTGTTTTCCTTTTTCTCTGAGGCTTCTCAGCGTCCCAGGAGARRAATCCTGGGCAAAGAGATTTTTCAGAAAATATGACARTGACAGCTGGGCATGAAGTGTCACTTCACATGAATTCTTGATGAAATTGTTACTACTTATCYAACTGAGTGATAGCAAATATTTGGTGTTTGTTAAGAGRAGGCTTTACTGGAACTTACTGCTGTTTACAGAGATGGGAACACTCATTAAAAAAACCTCTTGGGAGATACCCAGCACAGCTGAAGGATTGAGGCTTCTTTGTGACTTACCCAGAAGAGAAAATGAGAGGGTCTAAAAGGCTGTTCCTGAGCTGAATTCCTTCTGGGYGCTCTCCAGCCTGTCCTGATCGCACTGAGCTGCCGAGGAACATCAAATTAATTCCCCCTTTAACCTCCTGTCTTTTTTTTTTTCCTATTCTCCACTGTTGTACACTTTTTAATTCCATTTTTTTCCTTCCACGAAGATCCGGTTTGTGCAGCTTCTGTCTTAAATTTTTTTTCTCTAACCAGCGCTATTCCGTGTGTTCCTGATAAACATTTAAGTGGTCTCTGAAATACAGGAAACTTTGTTACCAAATTTCCCTTGGCTTTTAAAAAAATACTAATTTATACACTGTTTCCTAATGATTTCCAGGCAGCATTGGGGTATGGTATGTGGAGTATTTGTAAGCTTAAGACAGGCATAAATATTTGGCCAAAAATTCATTAAAAAATGTTTTTGTGACATGCTTTGTGAGCTTAAGACAGCCATAAATATTTGGACAAAAATTCATTTAAAATGTTTTTGTGACATGCTTTKCCACTGTTGGCTAACGCTGAATTGTGTATTTGTTTTGATTTTAAAAATGTATCTTGTAGCTGTTAACAACTGGATGGTTACATTATTGCTCAAGACCAAGAAAACAAGATTGATAAGTCTGGTYTTGTTGTCCAGCTTAAATGAAGTGCAACACAGGAAGTGACAATGTTGCTGAAAAACAGAACAGAATCTTTCAAATCTTTTTTGGTTGCAGTGACTAAGAGCAAGGCAGATAAAAACTKAAGGGTTGGATGGAGTTTCTTCCAGTGCTCTGCTTCAGCTTTTGAGGAGCTGAAGAAACTCTGCTTGACTGCTGCTGAGAATTGACTTCTAAAAAACTTTCCTTTTATCATCTCTTAAGTTCTTGCACCTGTTGATAGGAATTTGAAATTGTGAGACTGAATAAATTTCCTGTGGATTGTAGGATTCAGGCACTTTGGACATCCGTGGGATGAGCCAGGTTCTGCCCACACACCTCATGGAGGAGAGGTTGATACGGCAGCAGCAGGAGATGGAGGAGGATCAGCGCTGGCTCGAGAAAGAAGAACGATTCCTGGTAATTCTTTGTTTCACAGAGCTTCTTCATTCCTTCTGATTTTTGGGYTTTGTATTGCAGCTGGTTAAAACTGGTCACTTCTGTGAAATGAGAAAATTTACAGGATACAGGACCCCCAAAATGTGGGTTTGGAAACAGGTTTTAAAGTAAGTGTTGGGCTAGAGAGCTGTATTTCAGATCTCTTGAACAGCTGTGGCTTTTGGTCAATCTCATTTTATCCAGTTGAGTGTTTGTGTGGGGGAATTTGTGGGTATAATTCTGTGCCTTTCTGGAGGTTGCCTGTTTGTTCTTACACAGAACTCTACCCCTAAAGAAGATGTAAACCATCTAAGGGTTGTGGCTGTGCTAAGAGTTGTACCCAGCCTTGCCTGGAGGAATAATGGCACATGTTAGTGGGAAGAAATAATGTAAGAGAGAGCTCTGTGAGGAGGGAAAAGCTCTGAACCTCACCACGAGCAGGAAGAAGAAATCATTGCTAATGGGATGTTCTGATGGTGTTTCTCTGCAATTTCACAGAGAATTGTTGTCAGTGCTACTGGTGTATGTGTTTTTGGTTCAGCTCTGGCTTCCCGGTTGTCAAAATTCAAGTTGAGTGTTAAATTTCTCCTGCTTGAGACTGATGGCTACAGAAGGTGGGAGTAGGATGTCACCAGGAGCCTGTGGGTGCCTGAGGCTCAGGGGACAGGGGATAATTTACAGTGCTGTGTGTGGGTTGTGACAGACAGCAGCCCTGTGCTTGACCTTAGGCATATTTCAGGGAATGTTTCAGTTTGGAAATCTCCTGTGTTGGAGCTGCTGGCAGATGCTCCCATGTCCAGGACCTGTTCTATCTGAGATCCACGTTGTGCCTAAGAAATGACTTTTGATTAATGAGTGTTGAAACTGATTTCCTTTTAAGTCCCCTTGGGAATTTGCAGTTTCCCATTGGGGTGACAGCAAACAAACCCCTGTGCCCAGATTGCTTGGTCTGAAGAGAGGGAGGGGAAAGGAAAATTTCTTCCCTAATTTAGGCATTAGCTTTTCCAGTCTTGTGTGGCACCACTTGCTGGTGACCTACACAACCCAGGAGGTCAAACTCATCCCACTGACAATTAAAACTTTAAAGATGGTAAAGAACTTTYTGTGGAATCAGCTTTCTTGGGAATGGGGCATTGACATTGCAGGGGTGGCAGTAGGTTGTRTGGGAACTTTCTGCAGAAAACTTTCTGATTTTTTGTGTAGAATAAATGATGATTATTTGTAGTGTAGGATGTTTATCATCCCTCAAATTGACATAGAGAAGGAACTTGCCGATTTCTTTTTTATCTGTAATACACTCATAGCATCTGTTTGGAAGAGATTTGCTGTGTTTCCATTTTGTGTTAGTTTTATTGTGAGGAAACACCATCTCTCTTGCATCTATTCTGTTGAGGAATTGGAAACCATAAGAGATTTCAGTTCTTTTTCTTTTCACATTAACATTTTGACTGTACAGACTTTGAGGTTCRCCCTTGGATGCCTGTTACAAATTTATACCCCATGTTAGGAGCTCARTGAGCTGCTGGTAGTTACAGGGTGCCTTTGAGCCCATAGCAGGATGTGTGTCAGGAGGATATTCAGTTTATGGATGGRTGTTTCTTGGAAGAGGAATGTGGGTGAGTTTCTAGATTTAGCCCTGAGGAAGTGAAGATGTGGAAAAGTCATAGTGGGGAGTCACTCCTGGAAGCCTTGCAGGTCTCCTGAAGGATATCCACAATTCAGACATGAGAGTCCAAATATGTGAAAATGAGTCATTTATTGAGGCATCAAGGCCATATAATGATGTCCAGCCTAGAAATAAGCCAGGTATTACACACACATGCTCCTTGGCCAGTGTCCTCTAGTGAGTGACAACATTTCTGCCCTGGGAAGAAGGGCCTCCCCTATTTTCATTCCATGTGATTTAGGGAGAAGAAATCTGGCCCTCCCTGGCCTGCTTTAGACAGGTTTCAAATAATATTTGTCCTTTTCAGCACAGAGAACAACAGAGTAGAGTCAGATTTTAATATTTAACTTAGTTAACTATAATATTTAACTTTTGTAACCAWGTGTAGTGTTCTTAGTGTAAACTGTCTGCTTCCAAAAACAGCTCTATTTACCCAATCCTCGGGCTCTACAGCACATCCCACTTGTACTACTGAGAGTTGGACTCACAGGGGTGCAACTGCAAATGATTTATTGTAAGACACTGCAACAAGATGGAAAATCCTCTGTGGGTTTCTGTTAGTACAATTTTTGTTTCCCCAGAGTAACACCAACTTGCTCATGACTTGAAATTTATTGCTGCTTCTGCAGGGAGAAAATACAACTCACAGCACATTGGTACAGGGATAAACAGCACTGATGCTGCTGGAGGGGACTCCCCAGATGGGGAATTCAGTGCAGTGGCATTGAAATGGAAATGTGCTGGTCTTTGGGGAGCTTGTTATCAGTGTAAGCAGTTTGCCTGAAACTGGTCCTTGGAGAACATGGGACTAGTTAGTACTTGAAAGGATAAAAATGTTGTTTTTAAGCTGCAGCCTTAACAGAATCCAGAATTCTGKAAATTCTGCTGTAAAAAGGGAAAACAAACAGGTCTCTCCTTGTGGGATGCTCCTGAATGAAAATAAATCCATTGTGTAAAAACTGAAGAGTAAAGAAGTGTTTGATTTTAAATTGTACCAAATACATTCATTGGAGAGTGAGGAGAGAATTGGTGGAGGGGTTGATTTTGGGGGGTTCAGGACTGACACCCCATCCCCTGACAGGGAGGGGAGACAGCACTTCAGGTCTGCCAGCTTTAATGGACACTGACTAAAACTTGTGATCATTAAATTTTCATGCTCTATTGATAAATGTGCTGTGGAGATGAGCATCTCCAGGAAGGGCAGAAATAGGTGAATTATTTTTGAGAAAGCTGAAGTGGAAACACAAAGCATTACTGCACCTAAAGCTTGATGCAGATCACTACAGGACACAGTCTCTGTCCAGGGCACCTTCAGGTGGAAGATGAAATGGCTGCACTGCAAACAATCTAAAACAATCAAAAATTATCTCATCAACATTTTACACATCTCTTCTTTTAGGCCTATTTAATTGCCTGCTCCTTCCTTTATTTGGAGTTTCCACTCTGAACCTTCCTTTCTGGCTGGGCTGAYGTTATGTACATTATTTTTAATCAGATAAATAAAGATATATATGTGCATGCCTGTTAGTAACTCCTCAGCAGACAGAACMGTTTTGTACTAAGAAATTTATAGTCCCTTCTGGGATAGCTTAAGAAGAAATAACTCACATATTTTCCTTATCATGCTTGGGTTTGTTGGGTTTTTTTCTGAAATTCCCACATAGTTGTGGTTTTTGTCCTATTTTGACACTTGAGAACTTCAATTCAAGTCTAATTGATGTGAACTGTTGCTAAAATAAGATTCTAATTTTAAGCCTGAGAAAATCCCACCAAGACATTACAATTCAGCATGTCCTGAGAACTCCAAGGCTTACATATTCTTTTATTAGCAAGTAACCAGAAATACTGGAAATAAAGTGGATTATGTCCCACTTTGTCAACATACACATCCTGTCTGAAAATTCCTCTTGACATTTCCAAAGATTTCAGATAGTAGGCTTATTTATTAAAACAAAAAAATCCATTTACTTTTGAAGGACTTTGTTTTTCTGCAAGATTTCAACAACATACAGTTCTTTATCTCTGTGGTTTTTGGGAGTCCAGAGCCATGGCAGGGACTGGGAAGATGGCAGGGTGTTCTCTGGAACTGTGAAAWGTGTGTGAAGTACAGAACAGGTTTGGTGTGAGGCTGAGTGTTGACCTAGAGAATCTTGCATTAAACAGCTGAAGGATCTCAAAATTAAAACTTCAGCAATGCATTTGTGTTATGGCAGCACAAGGGGCTCAAAGCTCTTGCAGCTGCAGAAGTGGAAGAATTGCTGCTGAATAATACTTTAAAATACAATGGGAGTTTGATCATCAAAATCACCTTTACTAATAAAATAATTTGCCTTCTGACATTTACACATCTACACAAGAGAATAAACCAGAAAATCATTTAGTCAAATGGGAGTTGTTAGAATTTATTAAAACATTAAAATCAGTAAATATATAATTGGGACTTTTCTCAGTCATTGGACACAAAAGTTGAACACTTCTCTTTTGTTCCATGTGTTCCTGACTACCCAGGTTTTGATGGAGCAGAGGAGAATGGTTGTGGAAGTTGAAAGAAGTTTATGTCCTGCTAAAGGATTTTTTCCTTATTTCTGAGGTGTAGCTGCTCAGGGTCCCTCAGCTTTGCCATCACCCCCTGGCACTTGGGATCTGCAGTTTGGGATCTGGTTCTTGGAGATGCCAGGGCAGCACCACAGCCTTGTTTGTGTAGGGGCCAAGTGAATAATCACCATTTTTGTGATATTTGGTGAGCWTTTGCAGCTTTTCTGTGCAGCCATTCCTGGGCTGTGGGTTGTGGGCTGTCCAAGATGGGGKGTCCTGGAGGGAACTCAATGTTCTGCACGTGTTCTGCTGGTGGAGGCTTGGGCAATGGAATTGTTCCTGTGACTTGGAGCCTTTGATGCTGGAAGGAGGGACCTTCTCAGCAAGACAAGGAGTGTCTGCTAATTTCAGTTTTTGCTTATATTACTAGGAAAAAAAGCCCTGTTACTTGGACTAGTGTGCATTTTTGTGCTTCTGACTCTTCTAAAATGCTCAATACTTCATTGTCTCTGGAGTCTGGTCTGAGGGATGTACTCTAGAYGGTCCAGGGGAAGATRTCCCTGCCCATRGCAGGGGRTTGGAATGAGAAGATCTTGAAGGTCCCTTCCAGCCCAAACCATTCTATGGTTTAAGGTGCATTTTTTGAGTAATAAATTGCTATAAGTAAATAGCAATTATAATTGCTATTGAGTAAATAATTGCTAAGCAAAGAGCATTAAAGACCTCTGTGATAAAACAGTCTTTGGTTATTTCCAAAGAGTTTGGGCACTTCCCTGCCTAGAAATGAACATGAAACGATGGCAAATTGWGAGCATCAGTGTAATAGAAATGTAGTTTGTCGTATGCTTTATATGGATATTTAACAGGGATAACTRTTTGATTTAGCTGAAGAATACTATGAGAGTCATGACTTTACCTGTCTAGAGAAGTTTCAGACATACTCATATCAAATGAGACTTTAATCAGAAAAAAATTCCTTTATCTTAATAAGGAAATAAACTGGAGATGAGTCATGGTAGGTTTCATCTTGAAATTTGTCACAAATTCCTGGAAAAACATGAGGAGATCACTTGTGTCTGTTTCAGTTCTTCATGTTTAAGAGGGGGTTAAATATTTCCCTGTCTGATATGATTTTCTGTTTTTAATCTGCAAGTTCTTTCAGACAGTGACTCTCTCTGGCTGTGCCCTACTCAGTCTGCAGAAGACTGAATGAAAATCCCAAATGTAAGCCCTTCTGACAGACTGGCAGCACAACTGGACTATTTTTAATGACAGAAGATCAATATTACTGTATTTTTGAAGGTTCCTTCTGCCCTGCTGGTTTTTAGGGTCATTTAGTAGGATTGGTGAGTTGGAATTATTCTTTTGTATTTTTTCAGGAGGAAGAAATCTCAAATAGCCTTAAAACAAGAAAAGGATGTGTTTTCCCCTGAAATTAGCCCTGAAAGAACATGTGGTCAGTTTAGTGGCACTGTGCTTAGTTACACCTACATTTCTCTAAATAAAAAATGTTATTTCCATGTTGTGCGTGACCATTTTATCCCTTGAGTTATCAGTGACTCCTCATCCAGTCTTGTAGAAGAGAGTCAGATAAATCCTGTTTTTAAGTGCCAGAATTGATGCACAAGAAGCACACTGTATTATTTTGCTGAGTTTGTGTCTTCAGATCAGTGTTAACTTTGCCTTCACATCCACTATTCCTTTGTCTTTCCAYGTAATCAACGTTGTCCTTGAAGAATAAATAAAACATACCTGGATTTCCTGGGGAGATCAGTGGGGTTTTYCTGTGCAGAGCCAGAAGTTGGACTTAGTGGTTTTTGTGAGTCCCTTCCAACTTAGGATATTCTGTGAGAAAAATGACTGGTTTATGTGTGAAAAAAAAAAAATAAAAATCGGTGTGGTTTTATTTTTGCTTTTAGAAACAACCAAGCCCCGGATTCCTGCATTGTGCTGAAAACACATGAAATATAAATTTGTTTGTTGCTTGTATGGGAAGAAAAGGGCATCTGGATGGCTTTGTTGGCTGGCTGTATCCACATGGAGTGTTTAGAGAGCTCCAGTAATTGGCCCCATTTGCTTGGAGAGGGAGCCAAGTACATTTAAGCCATCCTGGGGCAGGAAGCGGGAATTAATGTGCAGCGTTTCTCATCCTGTGGTTGGAATTTTGCTGTTGGGAAGCAAGCTTTTTTTTTTTCAGAAAAAAACCCCAACTTTTGCTGCCTCTGAGAAAACTAAAATGCAGATTTTCCAGTGTTGTGTCAGCTCAGTGGTACTTTGGATATTTATTGGAGCATTTTGACTCCTGTGCTGGGGGCGGCTGCTGGAGGAGCAGCCGAGGCTCCGGTGRCGGCAGCGGGGGCGCAGGGATGGAGTGAAATGACATCTGGATTTGTCAGTGTGCATTTTGAACAGCATTCTCCTTTCTTTACGCTGCCTCTAAGCCAAGGGCACATCACTGGGTAAGCAGAGCACAGAGTGAATCCTTGGATTTCTGTTTCAGAAACCCGACATGAGGCACTCCAGAGGCAGCATTGACCGCGAGGACGGAGCTCTCCAGGGCCCTGTAAGTGTGGGGGGATCTTTTCCTCTCCCAGCTCTTCCTCCAGTTTCCTGCTAGAACGTGCTGTACACTGCCTTGGGGGTGGGAGATGATTTAAAGGTTTTGCTAAATGTTTCCACTATTATTACATGGTGGTACAGCTTTCCAAGAGGCTCAGCTTCTGTGGGAACTGCAGCCACAGCAAAGTGGTTCATGCAGCAGTTTGGGGGATTTGRGGTTTGTTGGTTGTTTTTGTTTTTTCCCCTTGAAGATGTTCTTGAAACAAATATTAAAATGTTTCCATGAATACATTACAATAATTTCCAAGTGCTCATGTGCTGTAGAATTTGGCCTTTTATTTAAAAATGGAGATTGTTTTCTGCAAGTTCTGTCAACAGGAAGCAGGATTAAAGTAACTTTTGCAGTTGTTTAAATATCTGAAGGGTTTTCTCACAAGGAATGTAAATGTTGCTGTTGTATTACTCAGAAATCTCTTTGGGGTAAATGATCCACTATGAAACAATTGGAATAAACCCCACAGCCATTCCTTTATTCCCAGACAGCAGCTGCAGCTCGGGTGTTCTTTCTTAGTGGTTTAACTCCTGTCTGTTTAATTTAATTAAAACCATTTCTTCAATTGTTGAATTGCCATTGGAATCTCTGGATCATACTGTTGGAAAGGGGATTAGGCTAGGCACTGCTAATGACACAAACCTGGTGCTTCATCCACTCTTTCTCTCCAGGAAAGCAGTGGATATTTTAAATCCACCCTCCTGTTTCATTTGGGATGGGACTGTAAATTCCTGCTTTGGCTTCAGCATTTCTTCACTTTTTAAGAATTTAGAGATTCTTCCTGCATTTGCAGCCAAGACAGTCATGAATGAGTGTATCAGTGACACACTGCAGCACAGTCTCTGGAGACATTCATGTCTGGAAGCTCCTAAGATTTTTTTCCATGMATTTGGAGAAGATTCTTAGTTACTGTTAGGCCTTGGCTGTTGTTGCATCTTTATAAAAGAGCAAGAGAAGTGTTGCTGCATTTTGTGCTGCTTGTGACGATGCTTTGAGATGCCCTGTAGATTTTCAGATCATGCCACAGGTTACAGATTCCAAACTGTTTCCAGGGAAGGTCCTGTCTGCCCAGATGAGGTGGTTCAATATCATACCCCATCTGAAAGAGTGTGAAGAAAACACTTCATGGTCATGGACAAAATGGGTTTTAAAAGAGATTCTAATTCATGGTAACTACATTTCTGGTCACAGAATTTGATCTTGTAGTTCTCAGTAGATTCAGAACATAACTCTGACTTCATTTGCAGTGGGAAATGCTTAATGCTGCTGTGAGTCAATTTGAGTTTCTGACAGAGGATGAGAAACTGGGCAGTGATACAAATGAGAAGTTACCACCCACATTTTGGCAGTTCCTGTCTAATCACATTCTTTTGACCTGTACTTTCAATACACAATTTTGTGGAAGTAAAAATGCAAGAATTGTTTTAGTGGGATGCCATTCTTYTGCCTCTCTCTTTGTCTCTTCCTTTTCCCCTGGGGTTATCAGATTTGAAATACTTAGGTTAACAGCACAAATCAAAGGTAATGACATGATTGAATGCCTCTATTTCATGTCCCTGTTTTTGAGGTGACCAACCTCATAGAGCAGCAGACCAGTGTCATTTCTGGTTTTCCTGTTGTTGACATTTTTAAAAAGCCCTTCTTGTGGTGCTGTCCAGCTGAAACTGCAGTCAGACTTTGTCAGCACCAGTTCTCTCCCTGCAGTGGCAAACAGCATCTCTGTAGGGATGCCACCTGTCCCTGTTTCTAAAGTCTGTACATTTCCTTTGTCCACCTAAGTTCTAGAAGATCCCTGCTCTGCCAGGCCCTTTTCTGCCCTGCTCACTTGMTTTCCAGCACTCTGCAATTGTCTGCCTCTGTGGTCTTTAAAGATTGCTCATAAAAATCACCTGACATCCATGGACTCCAGGTCTTTCAAAACCAGATTTCCAGGGGACCTCACTACTTCCTGGAAAGCACCCATAGCCAAGGTTTTGCTGTAATTTTTTCTCCTACCTCCAGCAATTTGAAACTCAACTTATTTGTGGTGGCCATGACTGAGGCAGCCACTGCTCAGCRCTTGGCCCATGAGTCCCTCTCTGTTTACAAACAGCAATTCCAGGAATCACCTTTCCCAGTCAGCTTCCTTCATACCTGCACCAAGAAGTTACTTCCAGAGGAATTTCCTGGACCTCTTTGTGTCCAGTGTATGATATTCCCAGTTGAATTTTGGGAAGTTAAAATCACCCCTGAGGGCAGGGCAGTTGATACAGAGATATTCCTTAATACTGTGCTGACACTTGGRCTGCTCACAGCAGTGATGAGGTTGGTGTGAAGGATGGATGAATKCCATCACCAGGGAAAGTCACTTCAGTCTGTTACTAAATTCTTCCAAGTGGATGAGCAAATGGGCCTTGACTAAGAGCTTTGCAATAAAACCAAAAAGCAAACCAGTTTTAAAGTGTGTTCCCATTACAGAGGCATTCAGCAGGAAGTTTTGCAGTTTCTCTGTTGTGTTGTCATTTCTCTTYCACCACCATGACCTCTGCAGTTGGATCTGTGGGCACAGACTGAAAATGCCTGTGACTGTCTCACCACCTTTGAGTAACAAGGAAGGATGAAGTGTGATGTGGAGGCCAGGGCTGTTGTGAGCAGTACAAAATACATGCAAATTCTTTTATTGCTCTGTAAGTAATAGACCTGTAGTGAGGGACTGATGATGGTGAATTGGGATGTATTTTCAGCTGGTGGGAAATGTGCTGAGAGCTGGCTGCTCTTGGTGTTTGAGATTGAGATGGTGCTGATGAGAGCTGCAAGCACTGCAATAACTACTTTATATGTTTATTTTATTTTATTTTATAGGCTGGTAACCAGCACATATATCAGCCTGTGGGAAAACCAGGTAAGCAGTAAATGCAGATGCTGACATTTTGAGTATTTGATTTCAAGTAGTAGTCAACAAAAGTTCATGGCAGTATTTCCATACAGAGTGKGTTCAGTTCCAGGTCCTACATGTTGATGTTTGTGTGCTGCGTTCAGGTTCCCCATGCAGGCCCCAGACATGCAGTCAGCAAAGCCAAGGAAGTGTTTAGATCAACAAGCAGGAAATGTCTAGAGCAAGCTGAGTCAGAGTGGGAATTCACCCAGGGTGGAGTTCAGACATGTAAAACAGCAGAAGACACCTAAAACTGGGTTTCTCAGTCTCAAAAGTGAATCACACAATTGGCTGCTGGGAAGAAATCCAGTTTCCCAGATTCACACAGCATGTTGGCACTCAGCTGTGGGACCAGGGATGACACCATCTCAGGCCTGGGGTAGCTGTGCCCGGAGCAGCAGCAGTTACCCCACAAAAGGAGTTTCAAATATTTAATGAAAACAATCCTGCTCTCATAAAGTGCAGCTCCCACAAACAGTGCATTTCCTGCAGGACACCTAAAGATCTCCCATCTGTGGCAAAGCAGAGCACATGCAGCCTGTGCAGTGCAGAGCAGGAGGGTGCCAGGTGCCTCTGACACATTGCTGCTCTAAAATCAGAATTTTTTGTTGAGCAGATCACGCGGCTCCGCCAAAGAAGCCCCCGCGCCCCGGAGCCCCCGGGCACCTGGGCAGCCTGGCCAGCCTCAACAGCCCCGTGGACAGCTACAACGAGGGTGTGAAGGTAGGGGAACCCCCCCACAAAATGGAACRTGACCAGGGCCACTTTATTCATTACCAGTGAAATAGCCCCAGCAAATCAAACATGACAGCTCTGAGGTAGTCTGGTGTTCCTGAAGTAGAGACCATGGAAAGCAAAGGGGACCAAACTTCATGAGTAGATAATGTCATGGGGCAAACACACCCTGGCAGCTCTCCAGGGGAGTGGGGAGGGAACTCAGGTTCTCCCTGGCTGTGAATTAGTGTGCTCCTCACCTAGAAGCTGCCCAGGTGAGCTTATTTCTAGTTTGGAATGATGAGGTGTCCCAAATGGACCCAGCTCCCTGTCGAGCASGATGGAGCATGCCCAAGGATCCCAGTTATTCACATGGTACCAGAGTCTCCTGTCCTTGGTCACAGGAGGTGAGACCTCTCCTGCAGTGCCCAAAAAGCTCTTGCTGCAGCACAAATCCTACCAGCTCTGGGGAACAAGGGATGAGGGGAAATGGGCTGTCTGACCTGGGGGTGAGATACTTCCTGATGTGTTGTTTCATTTCCCATAAATAGCAATAAAGCCAAAACTGAAACTTGACAGTGGTTTTGTAGCAGAGGTGCTCCTGCAGGGTGCAATGTCCTGCCCCTGCTGCAGTTGCTGTCCACAGAACTGCTCCTAAGGATGTCAGGCACTCCCAAAATCATCCCTTTGTATGCTGTTTCCTGCCTGTGGGACTCTGCCACCTTTCTAATCTCCAGGAAACAGCCCTGCCAGGCCTGTAGTAAAGAACAGGAATCCATGGTGTGRTGGCCACAGCAGTTGGGATAAGTGACCCTTATTTTAGGTGATTTAAGGAAATACAGAAAAAGCCCAGTTCATCTGAACATGAAATTCAGAACCTGCCGTCAGAGCAGTGTGTTCAGCACAGCTTGATCCCGGCCCCTGCCAGCCTGTCTCACTCCTGCTCGTGTTCTGGGATTATTGGAATGTTTAAGAATCAGTGTAAATAGCCAGCAGTGGTGAATTTGAGCAGGATTATTTATCATAAACTGATGCCAGTGCTTTACGAGCTGCCAAGCCTCAGAAAACGTCAAAAAGCAGTAACAGATGTGTTCCTAAACTCAGCTTCTCTAAAATTTCCTTTCTAAATGCTGACGCTGGAACATGAAAAAGTGTTTTTGAAATACAGACTTCTGACAACAAACAAACCTGAGCAGAGACATCACTAGTGACAAGTGAACAGGATTTGTGTACTAAATAGCTCTTTAAATAGGAAAGAAGGGCTGATCTTGTTTTCTTCTGTCAAAATTTTCTTGGAATTGGATTGTTTTATGCCCCTTGAAAAAACAGCCCATTACTTTTTGGCATAGCTTTGTTAATGGTTGCAGTCCTAAACTGAAGATACTTCTGGGTTCATTTCAGACTCCCTTTTCTGTACACCCAGTTCAGACTCCCTTTTCAGGGAGAGCACAGATGAAGAGGATTGGAATTTCCTGCCCTTGGGAGCCTTCAGGGCAGGCTCCAGAGAGCTCCTGGGTGAGGCAGAGTCAGTCAGTTCCACAAAGAAACTCAAAATTCTGCACAGTAGTGGCTGAGAAACACAATGTCCATAGTCTTGAAAGGTTCAGGTCTAGAGTTCCAAGGGCTGGAAATCATCTGGAGTGGGTTCTTGGTAGTTCCTGGCCATGGCTGTGATGAGTTCTTGTGAACAAGTCCTGCACAGTTAAATGACCATGTATTTCCCATCATGACTTAYCTAAACAAGAAGTTCCACAAAGATTAATACAAAATTTTCTTAAATGCATCAAGTCCTGGACTATTTGTGTTCCCAGCCGTGTTCCCAGGACAGGTTTCCCAGGCCCTTGCTCCACTCAGCACTCTGCTGCTCGCCACACTGGCTTGCTCCTGTCCAGCTTTGCATGATCTCCTGCCCRTGTGTTGAGTCAGGAGGAAGCATGGGGTGCATGGCAAACCCTTCCACTGCCCACAGGGGTGCGCAGCAGCTCTTCTGTCACACAGGGCCCAGAGCTAACACAGGTGGCTGCTGGTTCTGGTGAGGATGCGTTTTCATTGCAGGCTTTTTAACTGGTTTCTGATTGCTACACATGTTTTGGGTTTGTTTGGTTTTATTTTTTTTTTTCCTGCTGAGTTTTATTAATATTGTTTTTCTTTTTTTCCCCTTCTTTTGGTAAATTTCTTTAACCTCCCCCCACATTGTGCTCAACCATAGCCATGGAGGGTAAGCAGTGCGTGAGCGTGTGTGTACGTGCCCTATTCCAAAATGTCTTTGCATGTGACTTTGCCAAATGACTGATTTAACTTCTTGATTGCTGAAACTGATTYGAATCACAGCCTTTCCCTGCTGATTGAGGCAATTACAGTGTTCTTTTTCCTAAGGTATTTTCTGATCAATGCACTAGATTGAATCTCTGTGGTAGCTGTTGGTATCCACTTAATGAAATGCTACAAAGTGGAATCACCGTGTACTGAATCCTGCACTCCTTCCTTAGAGAAAGTCTCACCACAGCATTCCACAGTTTCCTCTGGGCCGTGGATCAGGGGCTTGCAGTGAAACTTTTCTGGAGCTGGGACCAGTCCTGAGAGCCAGCAGTAACCCAGTGTAGGGAACTGAAGCACCATGAACCATCTCAGATCCAGGAGGAAATCAAGAATTTTTTAACTTTCTGCTCACATTGAGTTGTTGCTTGGRCATCCCGTTGTAGGAAACTGGGATGCTTGGTAGTTTTACAGTTCTGAGATACTGAGGACCGTACAAAGGATGTTTGCAAAATTTCTTTCAGACCTGGGATTAATTCAGTCTGTTTTGGATTTAACTCCAGACATATTGGACTTTTTGGAAGTTTACTTGAGTAAAGACCACACGAGTTATGAGTTTTTTYCAGATCTCTTGGAAATCAACACTCTAAAAGCATTCCATGTTTCCCACCTGTACTGGTGACATCATTTTTGCTAACCTGCTCTAGATTTTCRCTAACAAAAGAATAATGTCATRGAATCATGGAATAGTTTGGCATGGAAGGATGATCTTGTTCCAGTTCTCTCTTTAACATACCAGTATATTACTGTGTGCTCTGACATTATTTTGGAGCACAAAAATCCCTTCTGGAATGAGGGACCTGCTAACAGTGGAACCTGAACCACTGGGACATGTTAAGCACTCTATACTCTCGTGCCTCAAATTATTCCCTTCTCTGTTGAGTATTACCCTGGAAGTTCTTCAGGGAAACCTTGGTAAAAGTTGCCCAGTGTCATTTCAGAGATCAGGTTCAGTCAGAAGAGTCAGTCCATCCCSGAGGCAGCTCAGAGCAGCAGCGGGGCCGGGCGGGGCTGTGGGAACCCGGGAACCCGAGCCCTTCCCGGCTGGGAGGTGGCCGAGCCCCATCTGCTGGGGACGGGAGCTCCAGCAGCCGCTCTCCGCTTGCAGATTCAGCCGCAGGAGATCAGCCCTCCCCCCACGGCCAACCTGGACCGCTCCAATGACAAAGTCTACGAGAACGTCACGGGGCTGGTGAAGGCGGTGATAGAAATGTCCAGTAAGATCCAGCCGGCCCCACCTGAGGAGTACGTGCCCATGGTGAAGGTATGGGGGCAGTGCCTGAGCTTGGGGTGTATTCCTACCCTGAATGAGGTCTTCAAGTGGTGTAGGAGAAATCTTYTGAAAAGCTGTTTGTGTTCATGTGTTCAGAGGCTGGAGCTTTGGGTTCCATGCCCARTATTGTAGACAGCACTGCTTCATGCCCAGCTTGCCTGTGCTTGTCCAGAGTCCTGAGTAGTGTGCTGTCTTCTCCACATTTTCACTTTTTAGGAGAAAAATTTGTTCTTAAACCTTTGGCATCTTGTTTTGATGGCGATAGACACAATTGTAGGTGGGATTTTCAAGTGCCTTAGGCATGTTCCARCTCTATCCAGATGAGCAATTAAATGTATCCACTGCCTCTTGCTCTCCTAAAATTCTCTCATCCATTTCTTCCCAGTCTTTGAAGTTTATTTCTTTAATCTTTTTTTTTCTTAGGAGGTTGGTTTGGCACTAAGAACTTTACTGGCAACAGTAGATGAGACCCTCCCAGTGCTCCCTGCAAGCACCCACAGAGAGGTACGTGGAGCTCTGCTTACCTGGTGCTCAGTCACTGCCTTCCCAGTCTGGGACAGGTTTTGGTGCTCCCTTCATGGCACAGGCACACCTTTTGGCTCCCTGAGCAGTCTGAACTCCTGGGTTATAATTCTGCATTAAATTAATTTAATTAAAATTGCTGCATGAACTTACTCCTGGTGTTAGTGAGGATTCTTAAACTGGGTATAGGTGTCACCTGTAGGAAGGTGACATAAACCCCAGTATTCCACAGCAAGGAATCAGCTGAGGGTTAATTCTTAGTGCAGATGTCATCTGTCATTTGCTTGCACATCAAGTCATTGAACAGGTAATTGAGCAGAGCTTAGTACAGCTGGAAGGTTGTCTGTAGTTCTGGATGAGGAGTGACTGAGAGCTTTCAATCAAGTTCATAATTAAAACAATTTTTCTCCAAAACCTTGAATGAGTGTGGTACAGTGGTTCTGTAAGTGCCATCTCAGAGGTTCATGCTGACTTAGCTTTGTGCTTAAGTGAGCTATATCTGCCTTCTTGTTTCATTTTTTAGAGCTGCTTCTATGCTTTAGAACTGCTTCAGTAGTAAAATGAGTAAAGCTAACAAGAACTTGAAAACCCATTACAGGCTGTTAATGCCAAGTTGTAGTTTAAAATCYACTACTTGGGTCTTGGTGCTGTTTAGCAGTGGGTGGCTCAGCAGGTGCCAAATTCCATCTGCTGCTTCCCATGATGTTTCAGAAACAGCCCAGCTGCAGTCAGGGATCAGGCAGGGGCTGTGGCTCTGTGGAATTGCTGTGAGTACAGGGTTTCAAGCCCCCCAGGGCTGATGGAGTTGTCTCGTTGCAGATTGAGATGGCACAGAAGCTGCTGAACTCGGACCTGGCCGAGCTCATCAACAAGATGAAGCTGGCCCAGCAGTACGTCATGACCAGCCTGCAGCAGGAGTACAAGAAGCAAATGCTGACAGCTGCTCACGCCCTGGCTGTGGATGCCAAAAACCTGCTGGATGTTATTGATCAAGCCAGACTGAAAATCAGCCAGTCCAGGCCGCACTAAGCACTGAGGGAAGAGCATCATCAGCCTCAGAATTCTGCCTGCAACAGGATGTTCCTTCACCTTCCACCAGCAGTGAGGATTCACCCAGCGCAGTCCTGGCCTTCCAGCGCCTCTGGCTTCAGCAGACCTGACCGCCCCCTGGGGTTCTCTCATTGCAACAGTTGAACCGAGTGGCTCTGGTGGAGCCGGGCTGGGGTGTTCGGCCGTGGCGTTATCAGCAGCTGAGGTTTGTACAGGAGCCCTCGGAGCTGGGGCACAGGGCAGGTCACTCCATCGCATGGGACACGCTTTGCACCGAGCTGCCACCATTGAGCTGCCACCATTGAGCTGCCACCGGGCCACGGCCTCGGAGCCAAAACTGTTGGAGCAGCAGATGGGAGAAAGATATTGTGAAGAATTCGGGGAAACCTCAGGGCTGAGAATTCTTGCCCACAGTATATGAACTATCCAGACTGGAATTTTTTTTATTAGAACACTTACGTCGCAATATGCTAATCACGATTTACAGAGAAAGAATAAAAAGCTATATTTTCAAGACTTCAGTCATTTCAAGACAAACTAAAGCCCTCTTCATCTTCCTGCCTTTTACTTTTACGTGACTGTGTGAAGCATTTGTTTGGAACTAGCTGTAGGACACAACTGAACACTCGTCTTTTTCACCAGGATAACGTGCCAGTTCTTTTGTAGCAATGTTGTTTTCCTTGGAAGTGAAAATGCTGCTTTGTACCAGAGCAATTCAGAGCTGCATTTAGAGATCTGTAACCATTCATGTCCCCCATTTTTATATAATTTATAAAGACAGATTAAAGCCATGATGACTATTTTAAACCCACTGTAGTTAACTAACCCATCCTTTTGTCTGTCTTGCCTGGGAGGAGTTACAGTAGAGCAATGTAATTAGTTTTCCAGTAATTGGTTTTCCAGTTATGCCATCTGTTCTGTTAAAATAAAAACCACACTCCCTTTTTGCTGTTGAGGGATATAAATTATTCTCAGGAAGAATATAATGAACTGTACAGTTACTTTGACCTATTAAAAAGGTGTTACCAGTGAAACTCTGACTSTTTATTTCATGTGTGTGCACTGCAAAAGAATTCTTCCCTGGGCACCTTTTTAACAATGAGTTGATAATTCAAATACCTACCATCCTATCATAAAGTTCTTATATGAGTGTAAAAGTGGGACAGTGCAGAGTCCATCAGTGTTTGTGGAACAATCCCCCTTCCACAACTTTGGGACACCCGCTCATACACCTGGAATTCTGTAATGCTCACTTGGAACACTGCCCTTACCTTGTTCAACTGCTCTGGAAAAGTCCTGTTCAGAAGTTATTTATTAAATTCATGCCTTTTAAGTAGCTCCTTTCCAGTGCAGTGACATCACCTCCCACACCCACCCTCACTAGTTTTCTGGCCAGGTAAATACATTCTGTACCTTCCACCACCTCAGCCCTTCACCTGAGCATGACAGCCTTTTCCCCACYGTGAAAAGCCCCTGGCCTTGCTGTGCCACAGCTGCCCCTGCACAGGTGCCACAGGAGCTGTAATGCTGCTGTAACCAGAGGTGTCACAGCACCAGAGGCTGCAGCAGCAGCCCAGCCCCAGCCTTCTGCTGAGCAGGTCCCCATCCTGCAGCTCCAGGCTGTCACCACACCCCCTGCTCACTGGGATTTCATTCCCTGCTCCATCCAGAGGCTGTGGGTGCCTTTCAGAGCTGTAACTGTTCTTGTGAAACACGAAAAAACTGACAGGGGAAGTTGTAAAGCYCCAGCTGAGCACTCATGACAGCAGTTTCAGGAGGTGCAGGTAACCTGGCCACCCTCCACAAACATCCACCTGAGAGACACGAGTACAAGCACATGTTCTTTATTATAGGCTGGTACAAAACTAATTAGTCAAAAAGACCAAAGCCCATGTCATCATCAGATTCCTCTGATTCTTCCTTCTTTTCCTCTTCTTTCTTCTCCTCAGCTGGAAAAGAGACAGGATTTATTTTCAAATTTATCAGCTCACAGAAGTCAGTTGTCACATGCAATGATTAACATCAAGCATGAATCCCTGAGTAGTCCTAAAACCTAAGCCAGCAGCCCAAGAATAGCGTTTGTACTATTAGCAAAGTGGTTTTGTACATTCAGAATTCATCTCTATCAAACCTGAAAAACTTTAAGAGGAGATGCTGATGCTCTGTGTGATCCTGATGACACACAGGAAGACCAGTCTAAATTCTGAGGGAACACTAATCCTGTACACCGACTTCATGTGCAACGCCAGCCTTTCTCAAGGGGAGGGCGTGCTTTGCTCCAGAACACTCATGCACATGGTAGAAACCGCATGCAAACAGCTCCTGTAACACTCACACACACTGCATGGCAGAAACTACATGTGAAACAGCTCCTGTAACTGGTTCTTGCAAAGCTGCGGCTGCCCCATCCCTRGAAGTGTTGGATGGGGCTCTGAACAGCCCAGTCTAGAGGACGGTGTCCCTGCCCACGGCAGGAGGTTGCAAAGAGATGACCATAAAGCTCATCCTAACTCAAACCATTCCATGGATCCATGTTCCCACGCCTCGGTCGGACGCGGCCGCCACTTACCGGGGGCGGCTCCGCCGGCGGGCGCGGCACCACCCGCGGGAGCGGCGGCAGCCGGAGCTCCTCCACCGCCCGCKCCCACGTTACAGATCAGGCTCCCGATGTCAATGTTCGCTAGCGCCTGCAGAGAACGACAAGCGGCAGCGAAGGCCGGTTAACACGGCCGGGAGGTGCGCTGGGGAGCCCCACACGCCGCCCCCGCCCGGCCCGCGGCCCCTCTCGCCCACCTTGGCGAAGAGCCCCGGCCAGAAAGGCTCCACGTTCACTCCGGCTGCCTTGATGAGCGCGTTGATCTTGTCCTCCTGCAACGAGACAGCGGCGCTCAGAGCCCGCCCGGGCCGGCCCGGCGCGGCMCCTCAGGCGGCCATGCCGCGCGGCCGCCGCCATCTTGTGCGGCCTCACTCACCGTCACGGTGACCTCGTCGTCGTGCAGGATGAGGGCGGAGTAGATGCAGGCGAGCTCGGAGACGGAGGCCATGGCGGGGCGCGGTGCTGGTCGCCGGGTGGTTCGGCCTTAGCTTCGTACGAAGGACTCAGCACCTTGGGCCGCCGCGGAGCGAAAGGGGCCGGGCTCGGCGGCGGGGATTTATAATGGCGGTGCGCGTTGCGTCATCAGTGACGTCACCTCGTGACCCGCCGCGCATGGCAGGTGCCCGCGCAGGTTCCTCCCCCGTCCCTCACGGCCCTCACGGGGAATAATTCGCCCTAAACGCCCAGAACAGCGCCGGGTCCGGCCGCTCCCCCAGCACTGCCAGCCCCAGCCGTGCCCCGAGTGCCACATCCCCACGGCTTTTGTATCGCTGCAGGGATGCGGACCCCAGCACTGCCCTGGATGAAAATCTGGTGAGGSCATTTTCCCGGGATCCAAACTAAAGCTCCCTGGCACAGCTTGAGGGGCCCAGGCCCTCCTCCCGCACGGCTACTTCAGGTGTCACTGCCTCGCTAAAACACTCAATTTTCTGTACGTAATAAAACGGGAAGAAAAGGTGCAGAATAAGCCCTTGGTACAAAATTGTCTATTGTGATTTTTTCCACCTGAACATGAGCAAGAACTTCTTTCCCGTGCAGTGACCAAGCACTGAACAGATCGCCCAGAGAGGGTGTGGGATCTCCCTCACTGGAGATATTCCAGAGCTGTCTGCACGCAATCYTGAGCCTCTGCTGGAGCAGGGAGGTGGCACCAGGTGACCCCACTGTGGTCCCTTCCAACCTCATCATTGTGTGGTTCTGGGATTCTGATGAGCCTGAGCAAATTCCAGAGTTTTGCTCCAACGGCATAATTGGATTGTGAAAAATGAACGTTCTCTGGGTTTCATTTTGTGTCCTCTTGACAGATGTGCATTTGATGAGCCTCACCTTGGAGGCTGGGCAGATAATGGAAGAGATTTTCTGGAAGCTGTGCTGGAGGACATGGAGGTGATTTGGGACAGCCACGGCTCCATCAAGGTCAAGTCCTGCTTGATCAACCAAGGGGCCTTCTATGATGGAGTGACCACATGGAGGGGACGTGGGAAGGTCTGTGGATGTCACCTGTCTAGACTTCTATAAAGCCCTTAACACAGTCCCACACAACATCCTTCTGTCTAATTGGAGAGAGATGGGTTTTATGGATGGGCGGTTTGGTGGATAAGGAATTGGCTGGATGCTCACACCCACAGTGCAGTGATTGGCTCAATGTCCAGATGGAGATCAGTGATGTGTCCCTCAGCTCTGTTTGACCCATTATGATTTAAAGTCTTCATCAAAGACATGAACAGGGGGATCAGGTGCACCCTCAACAGATTTGCAGATAACTCCAAGCTGAGTGGTATGGCTGACATGCCTGAGGGACAGGATTCCATCCAGGCTGGTTGGGGCTCTGAACAACCTGATCTAGGTGAAGATATTCCTGTGCTCTGCAGTTGGGCTGKGCTATCTCACCTTCAAAGGTCCCTTCCAACCCAAACCAAATAAGTAAAATTATAAAAAAACAAGCTTAAACAAAATTATTTAAAAAATTGCAAAAAGCTTGAAATTTTAGAATCCTAAAATGACAACTTTTTAGAATTTGAAATTTTAGAATCCTAAAATGACACCATTACCAGCAAAGTGTATCCAGCCTGCTTTTGTAGTGGTCCTATATAGAAATCTCACGATTTATTAGACCATTACAAGTGAAAACTGAGGTAGGCAAGAGGGACTTTACCTCTTCTATCCATCCCTTCCTAAGGATCACAAACAACTGAGAATTTCACTAAACAAAGATCTAACACTACTCACTGCTGGAGATGCTAAATGCACAGTGATGCAGTGCATAATTAGTGGGTGTTTATATCTATTAGTGGGGTCAACAGCTCTGAATTTAAGCATTAACTTAAACTTCCTATTCAAGGCACAGGACAATTGTCTACATTTTTATACCTAACTCAAAGCAACAAATAAATGCAGCTTTCCAGTGGGATTAAATATCCAGGAACCTCTGTCATTGCTGGGTGCTTGAGGATGGGATTTCACAGGGACTTGTGTAAGGCTCACTCCAGGGCTGCCAAAGCCCTCAGAGCTGTCCCAGTGGTCCATGAGATGATGATCTGACTGAAAAGTAGCAGCAGAGAAATAAGATTCCTTTTCAATCAAATAAACTTGCAAATGTTGCTGGCCTGGGAGATGAGTACTGGAAGTGTGCAGGCAGTCAACAAAATTATATGTTTAATAAGACATGGTTTTGTAACAGTTCTGATATAACAGTCCTTAAGCTAAAAGTTATTAGAAATGCTGATGGGTTGTTAAAAAATAAAATATGAAGACCTAAAATTTAAATGTGACATTCACATAAGCTTTGGTTGGCAAAGATGTTAATTAAAAGAGATTTGCCTGCATCCTTGCTTCATGGCTGTCTTGCTTCATCTRTTGAGTGACACTGATAAAGCTGCTCTGTAAGAGCCCAGAAAAAAAGTTCTGATGAGAACAAATCACTGTGTATAAGAAAGCAAAAAAAAAACCAAAAAAAACCACCCCAGTTTTGCTGCTTCTTAAAGGTTGTGGAAGCCTAGATATGTGATCAGGATTGCTGATTAATAAAGCTTAATTARTAAGGTTGGATAATAAAGCAGACCAAGGGTCTAGAAATTTGCAGGAGAAATTTTTCACCTCTGATCCTGTAACTGTCTGTACTTTTACTGTCTAACACATCACCATCCTTTTTGAGCAGAAGTCTCTGCTCTGGATGAATCTACAGCAAATAGATGGAGGCCAAAAAAACCCCCAAAACACAAAACAAAAACACCAAAAACCAAAACCACAAACAAACAAAAAACAAACAAACAAAAAACCAACAAACAAAAAAAACCCATAACCCCTTACATCCTTCTGTGTATTCTGCTATTCCAGGGTGGTGAGTTACTCCCAGGCTGGTGAGGTTGAGGAGGATGATACAGCTGGGTGCTAGCAGGCTGGTGCAGGATCACACAGGGCTGTCTTCATGATAAACAAAACAAGTGACTTGGCTAGGAAACTTCCCTGGGGTGGATATTTGACACTTGGAGGATGGATGGTGAAGAGCAGTGGCAGAGATCTGTCTGGCTGTGCCTGTGCATTGCCAAGGAAGATGAAAACATCAGCAGGATCTGTCATTATCATACACAAAGCAGTCAGCCCTTAACACCTCACCCYGAATTAGCTGTGTGAACACTACAGAGATGTTAGAACACGAGTGTTAGAACATGACCAAGGCCACTGGTGGCCATCAAAGTGGTCAGACTCAAGAGGTCTTTACCAAGGAGACTTGAAGTTGATAGTTCCTTTCTCTTTTCTTGTCCTTGCTTACCTATTTTGTTGCTGCTTTTAACCTTCCTGAGGTGATTYTTGTCTCCTTAAGTCTCAGGAGAGACTCAGCTGATCAGAGTGACCCCGAGAAAAGTTAGAAAGTCCCTTTTCCCAGCCTGGCACTCGAAGGAGTCAGAGCTCTTCATTTCTTGGTCTCAAGGTTGTTTATTGTTCCTTATCTATAAAATTTTTTCTCCTATCCRACTGAGGTCCATTCAGCAAGACAGTCCAGGCACTCTGCCTGCCCCTGGGGTGGTGTTATGTCTTTATACTAAAAACTACRTRTACAATGTTTACAATKRCTTTCCARTACCTATCACCTATGKTAGACRRTGAGCTTCTACTCTAAACCAATGTAAAAGTGCCAACATCACAGCAGAAGATGGAGGCCAAGAAGAAGGATAAAGGCTGGACATGCCCAGATCCCTCCATCTTGCACCCCTGAACCCCCATTCTAAAAACCCCAAAATCTACTTTTTCACCCCATGATAAATTCACTGTCATTCTACTTAAACTGTCGTGGCCTACAGATCTTCATCTAAGGTTGGTAACTTGCTCCATGGGTCATAATCAAAACCAAGGCATTTTGGGCTCTGTGCCAGGGTCTCTGAGCCCTCTGGCAGGGGTCTTGGCTGCTCAGGACAGCCAGAGGGATGTCCTGGGTTCCGACACTTAATCCACCTCTCTCCAGCTCCCAAGGCTGCAGTTTCTCAGTGACAAAAGGCCAAGAGTGGCCAGCAGGACCAGGGCAGTCATTGCACCCCTGTACTCAGCACAGGGGAGGCCACACCTCGAGTCCTGTGTTCAGATTTGGGTACAAAAAGGACATTGGAGCCTGTSTGAAGAACAGGAACAAAGCTGGGGAGGGAAGGAGCTGCCTGACCAGAGGCTGAAGCCAGGTGGGGGTTGGTCTCTTCTGCCATGTAATAATGCTGGGATGAGAGAAAATTACCTCAAATTGTGCTCAGGGAAGTTTAGATTCACTATTAAGAAAAATTTCTGCGTAGAARGGATGGTCAAGCATTGGAACAGGCTGCCCAGGGAAGGGATTGAGCCAAGAGCCTTGGAGGTATTTAAAAGACATTTAGATGTGGCACCTAGGGACATGCTTTCTTCTTGGTGAAAGCAAGGTCTCAGGTACAGTATTTATCTTCTTTTTAGAAAGTCCTTTTGTTCCTAGTTGTTTTTGGKTTTTTGTTTTGTTTSGYTTTGTTTTGTTTMRTTTTGTTTGGTTGGTTGKTTTTTCTTGTTTGGTTTTTTTTCCCCCTTGTAACAAGGTCATTACAACGCAGAACAAAACTCTGGTACTTCGTGAAACTGTAACAACCAGTGTGTGTAACATCCCCAATAGGTGGTGCTGCATCTTTTCCATCGAGTTGAATTGCTGCATTGTTGGCCCTGATCACCTGGAAAAACTGTCTTTTTGAGTGAACTGAAGTTAGTAATCTAATGATAATTAGTTGTTTTGTTTTGTTCTGGTTTTTTAGAAATTATTATTGCAATCCATTTGACAAAATAAATCAAATGCAGCTTTGTAGCTTGGTAGTTGGGACAGTTGGGACAGTTTCTATAATCTGATTATAGAAACTCAAAAATCATGTTTTGGCTCCTCCACTATGATTAATTGTGGTTAAATATTTCATTGTTWAAATAACAAACAGTTCCTGAGCAGGGGACCAGAATCCTCAAAGTCTTTGTAAAATGTGAACACTTTGGGGCATAGAGCCATGGACTTCTTCACTTTGGTTCTGATTTTAAATTCCTGTGTAATGCAGAATATGTGACAGGTCTCGTGCATGTGCTCCAGGATAACATCTTAAAAGTTAGGCCAGTTGAGAGATGGCAAATATAAGCCTAAATCCCCTCCAAGTCAAGAATAAAATTTACATCTTTCAGCTCTGAGTGAAAATTTTTGCTACAGTATCACTGTAAACAATGACTGTCAGACATTTATAAACTCTGGGGGGTTTTAAAATTAATTCCATTTAAAATGGGAATGGTTGTTACTTAGGGAGATCAAGGTATGTTTTCTCATCAAAAGAAAAACTGTATCATTTGTCACTGGCCTATTTGTATATAAAATATTTTCCCTAGATTGCTGCCACTGCTATAAATGATTTTTAAATGCTGCTCCTAAATATCATCTTTGCTTCAAGAATTATTAGAATGTGCTTTTTCCCAAAATTAATAATTTCTTCTGTGACAGATATCAGTTCTGGGAAATGTCATTTTGAAATACAGCAGTTAAGACAGGTATTGTCCCCAACAGTCACTCTTTTTTTTTTCTTTAGAAAAACCTAATTTTAAGCATTTAAGCAGCTGTTCTTACACTACTATATAATTGTTAATACAGCATATAAAGACCATGTTTAAAAGAATGCTGTTACAGAGCTTTCAAACCTCTCTTTCAGAACAAACCTTTTCAAGAACTGAAGCCTTTTTTGGGTGAAATAGCCCAGTAAGACATAATTAGGTTTCACTGTGCTCCAAAACAGCAGTTGTGAGTGACAGAAAGCATTGGAAATGAAGCAAGTGACATGGCCCAAAATGAGTGTGTGAACAGAGGCAGAAGAGAGCTGGAACTGTTTTTCCTCAGCTGCACAGAAATGCTGCTGGAAATGCTCAGTCCCATGAAAATATACCTGAGGAACAGCAGCACTTCCACATGGGAAAACTTTGCTTAAATAAAACAATTTAATTTATTACTTAGTTGACTGTGCAGTTCTACAGTCTTTTATGAACAGTGACAAATGCTTTTGCTTATTAAGTGCTAAATCCAGAGAAATCAGCTTTAAATCAGTACAAGAATGTTGCACTCTAGGATGTCTGAGGCATTAATTGCCATTTTCAGGTTCTCTGTTTCTCAGGGAGCTTCTGAAATCAATTGCAGAGGATCCTGTGGAGCCAGCAAGAAGTGTGGGATGAGGATTTAGTATTTTGTAAAACCTCCCCTTATATTTCACCTCTCCTGTGATGCTTGTTAGCTTATTATTTTCAAACTGTTACCACAGTGCCACAGTGGACTTGTAGGTTCAGCATAAGTCAGTGCTGATAGCCTGGGTGACCAAATTAGTCCAGTAAACATTTCCAGAAAGTTGTCAGTGTGTTTTATCCCCTTTTCTTTCTTAAATGCAAGTCTAACAGGCACAATAGTATGTCTAATCTTAGAGAAAGTTACATTCCTAATCAGGTTGAAGAGATTGGTTTAAATATAGCATCAAAAAATTAATGTTGATACAGAAACTGCATGTTTTTCTCCTGCCACCTCAGCAGAAAGGCCAAATGTGTCTCAGATAATTCTCTTCTGGCTCTTGTTTTTGGGGATTTTTTCCCCATCCACCCTCTTCTTCAGCCTCTAGTAAGGTTATATACCAGAAATTATTGGTGGTTGTGAAAAAATGTTACCCAGCTCCACACGGGGAGGAAAACTGCAACCCCTCTGCCAGCTCCTTTGTTTATCTTTTTGCTAGAGCTGCTTGGCTTTCCTTTAAAACTAAAGTTGACCCATAATTTTGTCCTTTATTTGTTTATAGTTACGGGTAAATCTTTACTTTCCAGCAATTTGAGAAGGCTGGAATGGAGACAAATCCAAAATCACTCCAGTGGAAACTCCAGTGGTGACAATGGTTTCAGGAACAGCTCGCTTGAAGTGAAAGCTGAGCTGTTAATAGCAGCCCTGGAATATCTGCAAGTATGACCCAAAGGRGAGAGTAAATGCTCTGGAACAGTGAGATGCTTCTGTATCACTTGAGATATGAACTGATGAAGAAGGATATTAATTGGCTTGATGAACACTGCAAGCTGTATGTTTGCCTTGCTCTTTGGCAGATAATACTTGGTGAAGGAATTCAGYTGACCTTGATGGGGCTTGACTGTTCTGGGTTAAAAACTGCATGAATTTTTTAAAGGCTTCCACATCAACATGGAGGAGGTGATTGAAAGTATAGATCATGGCTATGCTGGAACTCTGTAGGTAACTCCAGTGGAAGTGAGCATCATTAACTTGCTTTTTGCCTCCTTAGSAAGTTTAACTTTATTTTTCCTACTTTCTTCTGAAAGGAAGAGGTACTAATTAGGTGACTACAAAAGGATGACAGTTCCTGCAGGAATTATCATCTCTGATATGGAATCACAGAATTGTTTAAGTTGGAAAATATGTTTAAGATCATCAACAATTAACCCAGCACTGCCAAGCCTGTCACTAACCCATATCCCCACATGCCACATCCATGTCTTTTATATTCCTCCCGGGATATCTCCAGGGTCTCAGTGCATCATACTGATCAGTACTCTGCCTCTTTCATATCCTTTCTAGTTTGTTTTCCTCAGTACATTATCTGGTTGTACTAAACTTTACTTGTGTACAGTACCAGACATTATCTGGTTGACAAGGGCAATAAGGCAACCCCACCACAGCTGGGTTTCACAGATATGACTAAAAGTGGATATGGGAATCCAWGAGGTAACTGAGCTGAGGTTTTCAGAGCAACAAGAGGAATAAAAGAATGTAAACAAACAAATCAAAATTTAACTCAAGATCCAGCTGTATGTGCAATACTGATATAATTCCAGCATATTTTTCAAACATGTAACAGGGAGAGGTAGTGGAGAGAGTGCTAGAGGCAATAAGTCATTTTCCAAGGTCTCGCTGAAAGCTACAGGATGACATAACATAGTCTTAAACTGCACCAGGGGAGGTTTAGGCTGGACATTAAGAGGAGTTTCTTCACAGCAAGGGTGATTAAACATTGGAATGGACTGCCCAAGGTGGTGGTGGAGTCACCGTCCCTGGAGGTGTTTAAAGACTGGACACGGCACTTCGTGCTCTGGTCCGGTGATGCCCGGTCATAGGCTGGACTCGGTGGCCTCCGAGGACTTTTCCAACCTGGCTGATTCTGCGACTCCGTGGGCAGAGCTCAGGCGGGGGCTGCAGCAGGGATCGGGGGCTGCAGGCTCAGGCAGGAATCGGGGGGCTGCAGCAGGGAGTGGGGGCTGCAGGCTCAGGCAGGGATCGGGGGCTGCAGGCAGGGAGCGGGGGCTGCAGCAGGGACCGACCGGGGCCCCTGGGCTCGGCAGCGCTCGGATCCCCGTCCCGCTGCCGCGGCCGCTTCCCGCCCGCCCGGCCGGAGGGCGGAGCGCCCCTGCCCCGTGACCCCGCGGCTCCTCCTCCTCCCCTCCCCGCTCCTCAGTGCCGACGAGTAACCTGGATTCCCGGCCCTCCTCCTCCTCCCTCTTTCTTTTTTTTTTTTTTTTTTTTTTTTTTTTTTTCCCCCCTCTTCCCCTTTTTTTTTTTTTCCCCCCTCCCCTTTCCTTCCTCCTCCTCCTCCCCTTCTCCCGACAGCGTAGCCGGGGCTCGCGCTCGCTCCCTCCCCCGTGCCCTCCCCTGGAGCCGCCGCCGCCTCCACCGCCGCACACACGGAGACATGTACCCGGGAGCCCCCTCCGCCGGACCCGGTGAGCTTTGCCCGGGTTTGTTTCTCTCCTCCGCTCCCCTCGGAGCGGCTTTCCCGGTCCGTGCCCGTGGGGAGCCCCGGGGGCGCCTCGTCCCCCCCGGCTCGGGCCTGGCTGGAGCGGCGGCCGCGCTGGCCGGGGGAGGAAGGAGGGTCAGGGCGCCGCCGCCACCTCGGGCAGGGCCGCGTGTCCGGAGGCCCCTCTGAGGGGAGGGTCGCCTTCCCTGCCCYGCTCCCCCCTCCCTCTGCCGAGGCTCCCGCTGCGGACCGGGGTCTCCATTTCCTCTCTCCGGGCTCCATCCTGGGATTCCCGGCTGGCCGCGTGTTCGCCGGCGGCCGCGCCGCGATAGTTGAGCTGGGGAGGTGCGGGGGAAGCGCCCGCATGTCGAGAGGGCTGCGAGAGGTGAGGGCTGCCTTAGGTGTCCTCAGGCTCGTTCTGTGTGGGGGCAAATCTGGCAGCAAAGGAAATGTGGACGTGCAAAAAGGGTTAGCAACTCTCTTAGGAAGGTTTAGTATCACTTTGGGGAAATAYAGATTAATAGTGTGCGAGTTTGTGCAGTTCGTATGAGACAATGTTTTGTCCTTTTTAGTGTTAGGCTGTTTCTGCAGTGAGAATTCTTATGTAGAAACAACAGTGTTTGGGTGACTGGCACCTAGTTTTCTTYTAGAAAAGTTTCAAAATAAATGGAACTTTATTTTGTGCTACTGTTCTCAATTGTTTTGCATAAAATTTCTTTCCTTGGAGGGATAATCTAGCAAGGACTGGTGTAGGGAAATACAGGACCTGTAACTGAAATGTCTTTTAGTGCTCCTCTTGCAGATGCTTCTGTAAAAACATTCATATCTTGGGGTCCACAGTTAGGTGTTGGCTTTTTTTTTTTTTTGGCTTTTTTTTTTTCCCCTCTGACTTGGTTCTCCTGAAGGGGCAATAATCAGGAAAGACAATCAGGATAATTATTTTCCTCTTGAAGTACAGCTCCTCTGTTTTTACTTTCTCACCGGGCTCTTGCTGGCACAGCAGGCAGACAGCTCTCTACAGCTCTGTGTCCCCAGACTGATGTTCAAGGTCCTGCTTTCATGTGTGACACCATTTGCACATTTCAGCACCAATAACTGTAGAACTGTCGGTGTAATCCTTTGGTGGTTTCTGGTGTCGGGTTCCCTCGCTCAGGCACAGGTACACGTTCAGTTTACAGGTGCTCTTGGTGGCTCACATCGGGYTGTTGCCGTGTTCACCTCCTGGCAATAGATCTTGTTCGAAATCGTGCTTAAGGAGACAGATAATTAAAAATATAACCAGCATATGGGCTGAGAGTAGTTTCATGTGTGGGAGTCTCTTTATCTTTATTTACTCTCTATCCCATCCTACCAGTTTCCCTTTCACTTGGAATGATCTCCCAGCTGGTGGCTGCTGTTTGCCATCAGGGACCCACGTTTGGTGTGCAGGAATGTTTTTCCCTTCCTGGAACACCAACCTTTTAACCTCGGCCTCCTGCCACTGCTGTACTTTCACCAGGTTCTGGGTGGCTCTGTGTTGTCACCGCTGTGTGTCTCGGGCGCCCGCTGCTCTGCTGCCTCCGGCCGAGCTCATCTTGTGCCTTGTTTACTTCCGAGTTTCTCGGGGTGGCTCAGCCCTTTCTTTCCCCGGGCAGCGGCCGTGTCTGTGCCGGCCTGGGAGCTGCGAGTTGTTCTGCACATGGTGAGCGAGGCTCTGCTTCCTTCCTGTGAAATCATCCACGGACAGCCTCGGCAGCTCAGTGGCTTCTGGCAGCCCAGGCAGCTTCCTGCTCCACACACAAGGCAGGGCATCGTGGAGATTTTTCATTAGAGCGTGGCTGTTCTGTTTTATTAGAGCGAGCCAGCCTGGAAGCAGGGACTCTGAAGTCCCCTGCCACATGTTAATCTGAAAACTACAAACCCACTGTGTGTGAAATCCTGCTCGGAGGAGAGAGCACACGTGTGGTTTCCARCCCCTCACCGAGACAGAGCTGCTGTGAACACAGCAGAGAGCTGCAGCCTCTCCAGGTCTGTCAGCACATCCTTGACACCAAGGAAAGGCTCCATTCATCTCTGCTCTATACAGAYACTGCTGATGCTCAGGAGCTGCTTTGCTCTCCCAGTT
This sequence comes from Cardinalis cardinalis, assembly GCA_014549065.1. NCBI lineage: Eukaryota > Metazoa > Chordata > Aves > Passeriformes > Cardinalidae > Cardinalis > Cardinalis cardinalis. The sequence goes on from JACDOX010000050.1 coordinate 3,196,314, forward strand.
CGTGTCCAAACTGGGCACTGCAGCCGAGCCCATCCGAGGTGCCCCTGGTGCTGGCCTCCTGCCAGAGGAGCCGCTCAATTTGACACAGGGTTTGCTATTTTAGTCTTAATTCTTTTTCTGGAAACAGTATCAAGCAAGTTAGGAGGCCATATCTGACTGATTTCAAAACATTGCTGCTGAACGTGCAAAATGTGTTCAAACGTGCTGTTGTGTCAGGAGTAAGGTGGAGTTTTGTACACGAAGGGGTTGTCATGAAATCACTGTTTCCATAATTGGGAAATGAATGATCCCTTTTTGCTTTTTCCCAAATACTGTCTGAGTTCTTGACGTGGTGTTGAATTTGCCGTGACATTGTGTCCATRCCCTTTTTTTAGCTTCCAAGAAAGTGTGAAAAGTCAAGAATCTGAAAATCTGAGAGGGAATTCTTTTTTTGCAGAAAAAGCTTGATACTGCTACTTTTTGGTGTACTTTTTTTAGAAGGACAGAAAAATGTCATAATAAAAGTACTGTCATTCAGTTAAAAGACTTGATTAAAAGCTGCATAAATTTCTRGAACTTGCACTTCTAGGTTTTAATGTATTTATTAATTCTAAACTTTGCRCATCATAGTTTCTCTTTTATTCTTTGAAAGGATAATTGGTTTTGCCTGATGTTGAGGGTCCTAATTTATTGTTGAAGCAGCAATTGTCTGAAAAAGAGTGTGAAGTTGATTACAGCTTTGCATGTGAAATACCAACTTTTTTTCCCTAGCACAAAAACCAACTTTATTAAATTARTGGAACTAAAGTTATATTCTTGTCATTTAATTTTAAGTTACCCTTTAAAAAWTGTGAATAGACTGTAGAAACTTATAAGTCCATTTTGAATTTCAGTGCAGCTACTTGTTTTTGCCTTCCGTATATTTTCTTGTMGATTTTGGATGTTAGATGTTGATTCTCTTTGGGAGTCTTCAGTCTTAAAATGTGGTGCAGGGAAGGGTGTGCTCGTGCCTTGACTGGGGTAGAAAATGACAATATCTTCATCTGCTTGAATTTAATCCAGCAGAGTCCTCTTAGCTTGTGTTTCAGTGGTAGTGGACTTTTCACCTGTACATCCTGTTAAAGGTGTGTTTTTCTATTCTTAAAAAATCTTTTTCTGTCCTCTTGGGGGTGGATGTGCACCTGGTCTTACCCTGCTGCTGGTATCACAGTGTCATCCAGTTTCTTTGGCATAATTTTAGACCATAAATTAATGCTGAAACTCCTTGTAAGCTGCCACACAAAGAGGAGGGAATGAAAACTTGGTATGCAGCCTCAGCTCTCTTCATTTTTGCTAAAATTGAAATTGCATTTGACAAAGTTACAGCCTGGAAAACACAGCATGACTTTTTCAAATGTGTTGCTGTCATGACCAATATATTTTCCTAAGGAAAGAAAAATTCTATATCATTATGTTGCCTCAGATAACTGTRCTGTCTTCAGGTGGCTTAAAGATGAGGTGGTTTGATGGAAAGATAATTGGTGGTGTCAGATGTGACACCAAACTTTCTCCTTTCCTCGGTGAACTGAACTATACTGTTTGCTATTGAAAAGTGAAACATCTTTTTCAGCAGTGATTCTCATGCTGACTTTGCATTTGGATGGGATTTTGTGCWCTTATTTTCACTTCATCTTGAAGTTTTTCACTTTTGCAGAATTGTTGTGTGCTTGTACATATTTAGTGGTGCATTGGAATGTACAGAAGCAGTGCAGAGAACACCAAACCTTCCCGACTTCCAGGAAAGTTCTTTTTTCACAATTTATAGCCCTTCCTTCACTGCTATCACCACCAGACTGCCTCTTTTGCACAGAAGGGTGGAAAAGGGATATAAATGCTTTAATTCAGTAAGAAAAAATGCCTTAGATGATCATCTGATGTTCTTGTATCCCTTAGAACTGTATAGGAGGGAGAGATTTTTCCATTTCAGAAACCAGCCCTTCTAAACACTTATGGCCTTCCAGAAATTGCAGGGATCAGCCAATGAACACTGTAAACTTCTGCTAAATTGGCTTTGCAAACCCAGATAATTTTCATTAATTGGGAACTTTACATGCCTGCTGAAAGTCCTGTTCATGTTGGCAAAGCCTGTCCTGACAACACCTTCACAGAACTTGCAAGGGCTGTCAGAATTTTGGTGTTTTGCTTCCCTTACTTGATATTTATGCAAAATACTTGGTCCTGTTTTTAGTGATGAAGTTTCTAATATTCAGCCTACYAGAAATTATATCTAAATTTCTAAATGAAGAAAACTCAGCCTCCAGTATCTTATTTTTGGTAAGTTATGAACTAGAGGAAAAAAAAAAGCTGGTGGAAAATATTACGTAGTTTTGACTGTAGTGGCTGTGGGTAGGGATCTGTTCCATGCATTGTCCAATTAATTTGTTTTAGTATCTTGCTTCCTCTCTGATGTGCTCACAAAGCAGCCCACTAGAATGTAAAATGTCTCTTGCCCTATTGACTGGGGAAGCACAGCCCTTTGAATTCAGGGCAAAGGGATTTTTGGTTGKKKTTTTTTTTCCCCACATATATTGTAATACACAAGTTTGAACTTTAAAATTTCATTATACCTTTTATACTGCAGAAATTGGAAAAAGACAGACCTGGATAGTATCGACCCCAGGTAAACTGAATTTGTGTAGTGTCTGTCATGTTTTGCACCAGAGCTGTAATTTGTGAGTCCCTGTGGTAGCCATTTCTAAGAAGTTGTGCTTTGAAGAGACTTTCTAGTACTGTCCAGGAAGTGGAGGTTTTTTAGCTACTCGAGACTGAGGTGATGCCTGTATTTTTATATACTCAGGACTGTTTAAATCCGTGGTGTCTTTTAGTCTGTTTAGTGAGCACCACAGATTAGTGCAATTCATTTTAACCTCTCTATTTTAATTGTTTTGCTTTTATTATTCTCTTTTCAGAATTATTATTGCTTTTATTATTCTCTTTTCAGAACAGTATTTGGTGCTTTCAAATAAAAAGTTTTTGTGTGAGCATTATTTCATCTGTTTCTGTAGTCTGCCTTTGCATTTCATATTAAGCAAAATTGCTTCTCCTAAATACCCTCCTTTGTAGCTGTGCTGCAGCTGTGAAGCCACTGGCACCTGGTATCCAGGCTTTCTAGGAAGRAAAGTTTTGTTTGTTTGGGTTTTTTTTACTATATGACTTCACAAAACTGGACCCAGCCAAGGTGGGAGCAACCCATTGATTTAGATGGGAAAGTACTGTGGATCCTGGCATAATCAAGTCAGTCCAAAGCTTGCTTTGAGGTTTTTCTTTTGAATTGGGTACTCATTGAGCTGTCCACAGTGCTACCAAATTTTGTTCCTGTTGTGAAAGGGATTTATTTATTTTTTTAATCACAGGTGTGGTGAGAGTGATTTGTTCTCTCCTGTTGTAATTTGTTTGTCCTGTTCTATTTTTTTCAGTTGTGTTCTGTCTTGTATGGGAGTYTATTGCCCTCTGCAGTGAAGATGTTGGGGACCAGGTCCCAACATTAGTAAGTCTGGAGTCATGCAAGTCTCTGTCTTTGGGAGAAGCATTAAAATATTTAACTTTTCACAGATGCAGAATAACTCCAGTTATGGGCTCTACATCTGCAGTTTTGAGCCCTACAGTTTTTCCAAAAGCTCTCCTGGCACAACCTGATTGAATTCCCTTGTACAAGCTGCTTTATAATGAGAAGGTGGAGAATATTCTTAATAAAATATGTGTAAGTCTGAAGACTCTGTGTTTAAACAGTGCATGAATTTACTGTCTCCTTGTGTCACTTCCAGCCTGTGTTGGGTGTCACACAAGCAGATGGAGAGCAAAACTGAAATTTGCTTTTTTTTGAGAAGTAAACTAATCTCAGCATGTTATCTTGGGAAGCTTGAAAATACTCTTCTGAAAGTTATCAAGTGTATCAAGTGATATTTATGATTTTGTATATGGTCTAGGAAAAAAGTAACTCTTTTGTGCCTTGGCAGTGTTGGACACCGTGGGTGGYTCTGTTTGAGCTGCTCATGTCAGAAAATAGCAACTTTTTGTCTCAGCAATGCTTTTTTTATGTTTYTAGTTTAGTCATTAAATTTACACAGGAGCTTATTAATGTGAGAAAATAATGAAATTTTAATTTAGTAGTAGGAAGTGTGTGTGGATGTGCTAATTTAGATTTATTTTAAATAAGCCAATTTTAGGAGAATTCCCAAGAGTGGAGGTTTCACTGGCTTAGCTAGATCAATCAAAAAATTGTTTGAAGTTAAACCTGTCATGTAGATGAATAAAACTTTAAAACATAATTATTACTGAGGCCTCATTATATACCTTCTGAAACTTGTTTAGCAAGTGTTTGCTATTAAAGGACAGGCATCTGTTCATAGAGAGGGTGAATTCCTCTCTAAATGTTGCTGTGTTCTTGGCTTTGATAATGAACTTCTTTCTTTGTCCTTTCATACAGCTTGTGGTTTGCACTGAATGCTCCCTTTCTGCTGGTTTTTGTGGGCTTTTTTTATTAATTTCTCTGTTGGTTTTACACTCTTGCCCCTTCATACTGCTCCATCATATCTGAAATCCTCATGGAGGACAAGGCTTTGGGAGAGCAGGGGGTTTCTCTTGTTTGTGGTTTTTTACTACCCGTGAAACAGAAACTTTCTCAAATAGTATTACTTGTCAGCTTCAGCTCTGCTGAATATTTCTGTTGTGAAACAGAACTCTCTCTTCTGAGAGACACGGGTTTAAATAGAAAACCCCAAAAACCACCAACCCTCCAAACCATTAGCAAAACAAAAAATAAAATAGAGCAGAAATCCAGGTTCATGTAGAAATGACAATGCAGAGGAATTAATTTCTCAGTGAACCAGTGCATTTCATTTTGGGAAGAGCTTCAGTGTTTAATGAGGGAATTCTTAGGAATAACTCATAGGGATTCAGAATATTTGCATAAGGGTGTGTTGTTTAAAAGTCAGAGCTTCTTTCAGAAGGAGGAAACTTCCTGCCAGGGCAGGGAAATGAAGCTTTGTTGTCTGGGTCTCGTTATGTGATAAGAACACAGTAGTGGTGGTTTTTTCCTAATTGTTTGACTTGCAAATTCCCATTAATGTCAAATTTCAGGGAGGCCTCTCTATATCAAACTTTCATGTGACTTTTTTAATGTTTCATAGCTGAGTTTTAGTTTGTATCAGGTAATATGAGACATCAGTTGCTTACAAGAAGCAGGTGGAGGAAAAACCCTGAGGTGTAATGGAAAAAAAAAATTCTAAAAGGGGACTTCTGCTGCCAGCCTACACTCTGTAATAGCTCAGTTATTCCACTATTAGGAACCTGCATTTTGCCCTCTTTGCAGTGATGCTGAAAACCACAACCCTATCTCTGGAAACCACAGGAGATACTACTGCATGTTGAAGATGCTGCTACAGCTGCTTTCACTATCTGAAATGATAAAATAAAGCATAACCTCGGATCTTAGCTGGGAATTTTCTATTCTGAACCTAAACCACCAGAGTGTTCATGTGTTTATAGATTAATCCACTGTGGGAAGAGATTGGTTTTTTCCCAAGGAGGACATGACTACTTCTGAGTTACAGCTCTACAGTTGACTTCCGTATTTTAAAAAACGGTTAAGGAGTGAARACATCTAAATTTTTATTTTTAGATTTTGCACAAAAACACTGCCAGCCAGAGTCTGTGCGGGTATGAAATGTGCTTGCAAAGGTACAACTCAAAGCAGAACCATCCTAACTTCTTTCTTCAGTTAGCTGAGGATAGATCACTTCTGTGTTTCATTAAGTTGTGCACAATGCAGATCCCACAGGGAATATGGATCTGGGGCCTCTGTGGCACCAGCTCCCAGCTGGTGAGGCCCGGCACATGGAAAACCATGCCAGTGGCCATGGAATAGAGCCTGAGCCATGAAAGTGATGAATTCAGTGGAGCTGGTGTGCATGTGGGCACTGGTGGCTCTGGAAATGCAGGAGGAGAGGGTGGGGTGATGGTGGGGGAGCAGCACTGCCGAGAGCTCTGACTGCTTCAGGGGATTGAATCTCTCCAGCATCCTCTCATGGGCTGTAGTGCAGAGACCAGTTCTTACTGTTTCTGAGCAGGAAAAAAATCATCTTTGAAAGCCTGAGGTGTGGAGGTGATAGAGCTCAGGAAGAGCTGTGCAGCTCTGGAGGTGCTGTGTGGTGCCAGCTGGATGTGCAGATGTGGGAGTACCTAAAGATGGGGCTGTGTGCCCCTGCTGAGCTCAGCTCTGCCCCTGCAGCAGCTGGATTCACTGTGCCTCCTGGGGACTGAATGGAATTGCTCAGCTCATGTCTGTCTCATGTTCACACCAAGTAGTGATGGAAACCTCAGGCTGTGTGTTAAATTTTTTGGGAGGGTCAGTCCTGATGGATGAASAAGTCATGCTTTACCAGCCTCCTAGAGACCCAAAACCAAACCAGGTAAAGCCAGTGCAGGGTGGGTTAGGCTGTTCCCTACACACCTGTGCAGTGCCAAGTGTCTGCTAGTACAGGAGGAGGGGGAGCCACGTTTCTTTCCTAACCTAAATGCAAACAAGGGGTGAGGGAAGCATAGTGTGGGATGATGAATATGGAATTTCTGGTCTTGCCTTCTTTGGAGGAGAAGCAGCCTGAAGGGAGCAATAGGTGCTAGTAGGTGGGTTGGGGTTTTTTTGTTCCCTCTTMAAATATGTGTTTATTCACTTTGGGTCTTTTGAAATGGCAAAGAACAGAGATTGTATTGAATGGAGGCATTGCTTTTTATGAATGCAGAAAATACCATTATATTCTGTATTTCAAATTGTTAGGAAAGACATCTGGAGTTAGTTCAGCATCATTTTCTAAGGCATGGAAAAGGGAATGAATCATGATGGTCAAATGTGATAAAAAGTACTAAGAATGTTCTCCATTTCCCCCTTCATTGAGTAGAAGTTTGCCTGAAGATGGAGTTATTTTGTACTTTGAATTCACATTTAACTTCAAACTGGGCTGCTGACTTGTGGGTAAGCCATAACCATCCCTCCATTGTTTGGCTGAGGCTCTTTATTTGGATGACTTAATTTAAGCTGCAGCTTGTAATTAAAAGCATTTCTCTGTGGCCCTTAAGGAGGGTTCTGGTAGGACTTGGTCAAATTCCACGTGCAGGGATGGGTTAAGGCACCTGGATTGTGAGCAGTGAGGATGGAAGTTCTGCACTTTGGGTGCTCTGGTGGTGCTCCTGCCACTGCTCACCCCTGTAGGTGGTGAGAAGCAGCTTGTTGGCATTCAAAAATTTAGAGGCTGACTTGGAAGGTCAAGGCTGCAAGGAGAATGTGGGAGGAAAGCAAAGTACTAACACTTTTGCTAGTTGACATTGTCCAGAAGCAGCTTGTGGGCTGGAAAGAACCATTCTGCTTTCTGCTGGAGCCTTGATCTCCTCCTCTTCAGTTCTTTTGTTCTTGCATATTCTTCTTTGAAATGTGGTCCTGACTTTAAAGCAGGCTGGATTGATGTCTGGCTTCTCTCTTTGATCTGTGACTGCAGCTCACACCTTTGGTGTCGGGAGTGATTCTGCTCTCAGTGATCACATCACTTCTGGCATTGTGAAAAGGTTGTGTCTGTGTCCTACAGRGGTCAAAAAGGCATCAGGGTAACCAAGGGAGCTGCAGATCTSTAACTGGTTACTCATTCCAGGCAAAATCATCATAGAATGGGTTGGCCTGGACCTCTGGAGATCATCCTGTCCAACCTGCCTGCCATGGGCAGGGACATTTTTCAGTAGGTAAAAGAGTTGAGTTGAAGGTTAATCTTGCATGAATTCTTTCACAGGAAGTGCCCATTATTCAATAAAATGATGTCTGGAGTAATCTGCTGAACATAATGAGATTAATGTTATGAAGGCAGTGCTGTTTATCCAATRCTTTCACTCATTGTTAAGGTATTTAGTTTCATACTGCAGCACTAAGAAACTGGAAGCAATCTGGCAGAGTAGCATCAAACATCTCAGTGGTCATGCAAGGGCCTTAAAATACCACCAAATGTGAGGACAGCTCCTTCATTTTTGCTCATCAGTATTAAGCCAGCCCTTTTGCTTGTAGCCCACTTTGGCACATGCAATGTGCTGTGCTTAGAAGTGTGGTAGCTGCTCACTGAGAGACCAGAAGAACCTTTTGAGTGGGGTTTTGACAAAAATGACAACTGAAAATCTGATTACATCATTCCTCTGCTCCCTTTGTGGCTTGTTGAGTTCTTGGAGATTAATAGGTACGTCTGTAACATTTTCTTGTTGTGCATTATCTAATCAAGARTGTTATAACTTCTGGTTTCCAGGCTCTAAAACATCCTTAATGAGCAGCAGACAGACTTACAGGTCCCATGTAGATTCCTCTGCCCCTAAAATATCAAGGRACTGTGAGCTGCAGCTTTGAGTTTCCCTTATCTCACAGAAAACACTGCCAGCCTCTCTCCTATCGTTCCMTAACGGTTCTTAACAGAAAGCCAGAAGTTAAACTTCTTTATAAAACCCAGACAGTCAGAAAACTTGAAGRGAGCCCCAAGTTTTTCTTTAGTTGGGTCCTAAAAAGAAAAGGCTGAATTCCCTGGCTATATACAAACTGAACTGCTTTATATATGTGTGACTAGAATACATAAAAACTCTGCACAGATCCTGTCAAGGATCTGTACTGGGTGTTTTCCACATTCTTTCTGAATTCCTTCTGTTACTGGTAGTTGAATAACTATTTGTGGAAATCCTGTTTCCCCTGGTGTGGGGTGTCCCCTTTCCAAGTCTCCCTTTCTCCCACTTCAAAGGGCACTTCCAGGAGGGGATGTGACCCTTGGGCACCGGGGGAAGGGGCATGTGGCACACCAGGGGAGGTGCAGGGAATCAGGTGGGTTCAGCCTTAGGAAGAGGAGGGGAAGGGGTGATCTTGGTGRTCTTCAGCTTCTCCAAGGGGAACCTTTGGAGCACATGGAGCCAGTCCTGTGGCAGGTGCACCAGAGCAGAGCAGAAGCTGSAGCACAGGAAACTCCAGCTGAGTAGAAGTCAAGTTTATTTTACCAGGGAGGTGGAACAGATTGTAGAGGTGTTGTGGAAGCTGTTCTTTAAGGTATTTAAAACTTGACAAGTCAGCCTGGCCTCTTCCCACCTGTGTTGCTCTGTGTTCCTGAGCCTCTGCTTCTCTGCAGCAGCTGCTGCAGGGTATTCCTTTGCCAGCCTTGGTTCTTTTTAACCTGGTCATGATGAACACATTTGTGATTTTATTTATTTCTTGCAGTTCTGGAGGCAAAATAGCTGCTCAGTAGTTGAGGACAAGTTATTAAATCCCTTTTTTTGCCCAAGSAGTGATGCATCCTCTCTGATGGCATCAGAGACTGACCTGGAGGCAGCAGTGAATGTGCACAGTGGTTGTACCTGAAACACCTTCAGTGATGATCTGGAGGAGCAGCTCCATTATCTGACATTGGAAACCTTAACCCAAAGTGATGCTTTCAAATAAGRCTTCCTTCACCTTAGTTTCATTTGGAGATTTTAGAAAAATGGTTTTAAAGAGTCTTCCCCTTGGCAAATGTAGATTGCATGAGCCCAATGCTAAAACCTACTGAGAGTTGTGAAAACATCACCTGGTTATTAAATATGAGTTAGGACTTGCCACACAAGGAAACTTATTGATATAATTGCACTGGTGTAATTATGCTCAGATGATTTCTGTGTCGACAAGCCCTTCCATGCAACTTGTTTGGCCCCTTCTTATTTAGTAACTCATTAGGCCTCTGACTGCACATTAAAATTGCATAATTCTTTGCTAAAAAATCTCAAATGTGCAAGTTTAATGCTGACTGCCAGCAGTCAAGCTCTAAAAGACGGTGAAAGACAAAAGAAATGAATGGTCCAAGTCTGGGAAATGGTTAATGGAGCACATGGTGCTGGAAAACCATCATTGCATAATTGTGTGGATTTTAGAGTGGAAGCTTGTCAAAGTGTGTGGCTCATTCACACCTTTTATAGACTGGGAGTGTCTTGGCCTGCTCACTCCCTGAGTCACTTTTGTCTCTGATTTTGATCCTCAGTAATGAGCAGGAGTAAGAGCAGCCAGCCTTGTGTTCACAATAGTTTTCAATTTGCAAAAATTATTTTTACTAACACAGCATTTCTGTGATTATCCAGGTTTCCTCTACTGCCACCTTCCCCCCCCCCCCATCTTTTGACAGAGTAATTTTGCTTGATTGCTAATTTTATTTCATAAAATGCCACAAGACTGTTACTTTTCTGATATCTGTCTTTTCCAGATTTTTTTTTGGTGGAAATTGCTGCTTTTAAGATTGATAGCTATGAACATTTTGTTTATGTAAATGGGATGAATTATAATAGGAAGTCTGTTTTTTTTCTTGATAAAAGTAAGCCTAAAGACAGCATGTGGGCACCTCATTATTGCACACCCAGCTCACCTTAATTCACACCTTGAAAATGGGGCTCTTGATGGCCTCAATCATCAYATCAAGGCTGAAATGCTCTCATTGTTCATTTTGTCATCTGGCAAATGAGTGAGGAGCTTCCAATTCTTACCCCATGGATGCTCCAGTTTATTAGTCTTTAATCTTTTTTCYAGTCCCTTCTTTCCTTGAGAGCACTTAAAAACTAAAATCCAAGGATGGATGTAGATTTTCCAAGGCTTTGAAAACTTCAGAAGCAGCATCTGTGTTCATGAAGGTGTCTCTGCATGGATTTTGGCAGGTTTCCCTGGGCAGGGCATCACTTCCAGCTCAGATGTCCAGGGCTGTCCTCTGTAGTACACCTTATCCAGCTCAAAAGCTCCCTAGTAGGAACCTTGGCACTAAGGAAAATATTCCTGTATTGATACAGCTTCTGTCACATGTAAGAGTGAGTGAGTGAGTGATGGGAATTCTGCAGGGGTGTTTGAACAGGGAGATGGGGCAGCTCAATCACTCTGAATGCAGCAGTTGTGCCTCCTGCTCAAGGCTGAAAGTTTCTATCATGCTTTGATAGGAGGTCAAGCCTTATTTCTCCGTTCTGTCAGCACCAAATCCAGCATTTTGTGATTTTWCCCTTTACAGCTGCTTGCTGCAGTAAGTTCTACACCAGATAGTTTGATTTTGCTTTCTTAATTTGAGGCAGTATTCCCAGGAGTGAATGCCAGCTGGGTGGTTGCAATATTTGGTGTTTGTCCCCTGGAGCTCAGTTCCCATCCCTGACACATCCGTGTTTGTTTCAGGCGGCACAAATGTAGGCTGAGCCCTTATCGGGTCCCTGCTGCTGGTTAATAAACAGTACTTATCTCCTTGAAGCAACACCCTGCCCTAAATAAGTTTTGCCTTGGGAGTTGAGCCAGAAATAGCTTCCCCCCACCACCTTTTTTTTTCCTCTTTTTTTCTTTAATTGGATCGTAAAAGCCAAATAATTGAAAAAACTGTTTAGGATGGAAATAGAGGGTGGCAGTGGTCCTGCTTTCTGGGCAGCTTGGTGCTTTTTTATCTCTGTGAGTCATGCAGGTTATAAAACTGCCTTCACATCTTTCCCCAGGAATCTGTGCTTCTCTCAGCATTTCATCTCAGTCTCAAAAATGGGGCTGAACCCTCACTTTTATTCACTGTTTGTCACTGAAACTCCAGTGGAGGAATGCAGTGGGGTTGTTGAGCAACATGTGTCCATGTTGATCCCTGAACATTTACAGATATGGCTTTGTAATGCCCCTGTGAAGCATTAAACAATCCCATTTTAAAACAGAGGGAGGATTTATTGCTTAATTACAGAATTTCTTAATTTGGCATAAATAGCTTGTGGGGATGTGTGTCCCCTTCCACCGTGCTTCTCTTTATACTTCCAATATCCAAGTGTAATCTTTTTTATCATTTTGAAAATTAGTCATGATGTACGAAATATGGGACAGAAAAGGAAGGACAGTGGAATTAGGATGTGGCAGTAGATACAGAAATGTTAGAAGGCATAAAAATCRTTGGGAAAGAGAAGGGAAATCAATRTATTGATAGCAGTTGGCCAGGTAATACTGGAAAGCAATGTGGAATGCAGAGTGTGGATAACAAGAAATGGAACTGTTAAAATACAGGAGCCTGGACAGAAAATTAAAGTATTTTATAATAGGTAATGTTATGGGAATCATGGAAATACACAGAAATCACAGAATAAAGTTGGTGACTAGGACATAATTTTCAAATGGGAATGCTCTGTTACAGAAAGATGAAAATAAAAATGTGTGCAGTGGTGATCTGTAAAGGATTCAGCAGCAGAGTGACTGAAAATGCATGTGGGAGACAGATTATTTTAAAATTTGAGAGAGGGGGGTGGAAGTGATGGCAGACAGGATTCTGGAGGAGGAGAAGTGGCTGCTTTGTGCACATCCTCTTGATCAGATTTGGAGGTGGATCACAGAAACCTTTGGTGAATTGCAAGTACAAGTGTTTGTTGGGAGTATTTTTTCTGCTGCTTCCCAGCTGTAGTGGCAATGCTGTCAATAACTCTGTTAGGTGTCCTCAGCAGAGGATTCCTTCCACTGAGTGACACAGCCAGTGGGAATTTGTCACACCAAACAGGAGCTATGGTGACACCAGGGCCACCTGAGTCAGTTAATGACCATCAGAAAAATGTGAAGTTACCAGAGGGCCTGGAAGCATTGGGAAAAGATGAAAATTGAAATCAGGAAGTGAAAATGAAAATCAGGATGTGTAGGAMTTTAGAAAAAATAAAAAGCCAAGGGTTGAGCAGAATCAGTAAGCTGTGTTTTGTCCTGCCTTGAGGGATGGAGGTGGCTGAGGTCAGAGGGGCTGCTCCTGGCCAGGCTGCCTTACAGATAAGAGCTAAGGTGAAATTTGGCTCCATTTCTCAGRGCAGCTGTGAACACTGCAACAGCAATGTGGATGAATAATACTCAAATAAAAATTGCTCTATTGCCATTGAAGGCAAAACTGAAGTACTGAAACATGAAGTTTTARGTTATGGAAATGCAGATCTTCAGCAAGAGGTGACTTTAATGTGTTGATTGAGTTAATGTAGGAGAACCTAAGTCTTTAATGGCAATGTTTATAAAAGGGAGGGAAAAAAAGGAAATTGGATTTCAGTAGCCTGAATTAAAAGGGTAGATACCGTAGAATATGTTTGGGAGACCAGAAACAAGAYTTTCAAAAAATAATAGCAAGATTTTCAAAAAATAACAAGATCAGAAACAAGATTAAAAAAAATAATAACAAACCCTTCTATCATTTTCCCATTGTCAAATCTYGTTAAGTATTTGGTGCTTGGGGAAATCAGTGCTGACTGTTAGCAGGGTGGTAAAAATAGGGAGATACTCATGAGTGGGAAACTGGCCATGGGAAGTGTTGAGGGGTAAAGTGGGGAATTGATGCTACTAATRTTGGGAATGGTCTTATTATTTCATTAACAATGAAAGAAATGTTTATTATGAAATGTTCATTAATGAACATTGCATAAATGTTAGGAATAAGWGTGTGAAATTTCATCAGAGGTATAGGAGGCATTGTCAGGAAAAGGAGAATCTGAGCATTGTTCAGAAAGCAGCAGGTTAATAGGTATGGATTAGACAAGTAGATTTATTAAAGACAGTATAGCTGGGAGTTCATAGGGAATTGGGAGATGATCATAAGCAACTGCAATGGGTGCACATGCCCTGAGTGGTCACTGGATGGCCTTTAAAATGGTACAGCAGGCAAAAGCAGTTTAGGGCTCACTAATCTGCCTTTTCCAGTTGAGACSTGGAAGTACCAGTGTGGTTATCACTTAGTCTTCCCCAGGAAAAATCACTGGAAGGATGAGAATGAKGAAGCCTGATTTATGAGCAGGGACTAACAGAAGGAGCATAGCCTAGAATTTAGTCTTAAATGGGTATTTGGTTTAAATCTTGAAGTAGAGTCAGGAGTACTCAATATGAAGGCCACTGACTATAACCTGCAAAAAAGAAATAATAATGGAAGGATGTTTTCTGAGTATTGGAGCATCACAGTCTGGAACAGCTTTCAGTAGAGAAAGCCAGGGTGGAAAAGTGGTGACATATTTGTTAATGAAGGGATGTGAATTGTTTCTGGTGCTAGCAGGGAACTGAATTTGATAATCTTAAAAACCACACCTGGATTCTTACATAAGCAATGAGAAACCTCCTGGGTTGTTTCACATGTGAAGATTTTGCTGCAAGTTGTTGTTGCTCCAGAGCACAGAACACCTGAGCACTGAGGCTGCAGAAGTTTTGAATACTCAAGTTGTATTATACACTTCTCTGAGGATTTTTAATGGACTTTCCTGGATTGAAACAACAGCAAACTGCTGTTTGCTTCATGTTGTCTGAGCAACAGCTGATGTTTGAGCTCAAGAATTGAGCACAGCAGCAGTAGAGTATTTGCTCTGTTTTCTGTGTGAAGGGATCAGTAGGATATAGTTTAGTTCTAATACAGGATTTTGCAGAGAGCTGCAGCACRGAGGAAAGTGGTGGAAACTCCATTTTATAGGTGTTGGCTCAAATAAATGTGTGTAGATCTGTTTTAAAATGAAGATTCTTCCCTGCCAGGAAGAGCTTGGTTCTTGCTTTCCTGCTTYGTCTGTGAAATTTCTACACAGCTGACTTGTTGTATAGGAAAATGCAACTGATTTTAAGATTTTTTTTTTTCAGTAATTGGGGCTATGGTGAGCCAGCATGCGAAAGAAAGAGAAAATAGGATTCATGATCTCCTGAAAACGGGGTTTGGGCTTCTTTTTTTTCATTTTTTAGGTTGTTTAAAAAGAATATTGGTTTAAATGTGCTGGGCTTCACTGGTCCAATAGCCTGTGAATTTGCTGAAATGTCAGTCTGAGACAGCTGATGGCTAAGTTGTGCTTTCTCTCTTTTGCAGTGCTTACACCTCCTCCCCCATTGCCACCACCAATACAGGGATATGCCTTTAAACCTCCTCCTCGGCCAGATTTTGGCACTTCTGGGAGAACAATCAAACTGCAGGCCAACTTCTTTGAAATGGACATTCCTAAAATAGATATCTACCATTATGAATTGGATATAAAGCCAGAGAAATGTCCTAGAAGAGTTAACAGGTAACACTGCGCTTTGCTTTTCCTCAGTTTATTTGCTGTCWTGTTTTTCTTTGAAAAAGCTGGAGCCAGGTGCCCTCATTGGTGTCTGAAAAGATGTCTGGCTTTAATCAGTGATTGTACTGATCACTTCAATTAATAGGATATGCATATCCTTTTTTATTTTTCTTCCAAATCTTTACTTGGRTTGATTTTGTCAGAATCTTAGGATGCTGCTGATTGAAGCCACTGGTGGCAGATGGATAAGCTGTATCAGCTCTATTGAAGCTGGGTCAGTATAAGCCAACTTGATAAAARTGATTCCTTATTACCTGGTTAAATATTGGGGTGTAATTGGCTGAAGTCCTTCAGCAGGGAGCTGGTGGTACCAGCTTCTTTTCCCACCTTTCCCTGCTCACAAGAGGAGGCGAAACCCATTTGTTTGTGGGAGAGGATTATGGAGTTACTAAAGCAGGTAAGAAATTACCCTTCATCAGTAGATTCTATATAAGGGAAAGCTGTGCTCCTGMAAGAGATAGCAAGGTGAAAACAGGGCTCAGCTGTCCAGGGAAACAGCAGCCAGGTCTTGCATTTGGCATCTGTGCCCTGTTGGAGTGTGCAACTTCATTGACTTGAAARAGGAGCAGCCTTGCCAGAAGTGAAACTTGAGAATGAGACTTGGCACCAGCTGGAAACCACAAGTGTCATCATCATAACTACACCTTGACTGTGGAGGATTGGAATGGCCTGTTTATATATTCAAGAGCAAAGCCTTTCCTTGTTAAAAAGGTGACATGGGTGGAAACAGCTGTCGTGAGAATAAACAGTGTGGAGTCCAAAAAGCCACCTGAAAGCCACGGTTTTCCTCCTGTGAGTTAATAAACCTGAGGGCATTCTCCATTGTTACACTGAGGAGTTGGTAATGATAGTGTTCTCACAAAGCAGCATCGCTGTACTTTGCTGCCCTGTTGTTTTTTTTTACTTCCTGTGGTGATCTATTATTAGTTTAATTTTCAGCAAGTCAAGAGCTGAGGTTAATTTTAAAAGCAAACACGGTTGTTAAGTGCATGAAGCTGAACTCTCTTCTTGCCCAGGGGCAGCTGCTGATTTCACTGAGATGCTCTTCCTGCATTGGAACACTGCAAAACACTTGGAGCAGTCACCTTTTTTCATAAGGGAAGCTGTCATAACTTTGCTTTCCTGAACTGTCCCTGCCACCACTCCAGCTGTGCCAGCTGCTGCTGGCTGATCCAGATTSCCTCTGCAGCTCCTCTGGGAGCCAAGTGCTGCACAGCTCATGTGTGTTTTCTGTGTGAGCACCTCCCTTACAGTCCTCCCTTGCCACAAAACCTGAAGCAGTTTTTCTCACTGGAAAGGCAGATTCTGTTCAGTAGCAAGTTCTTCCTCCAGTGCCTGCTGATGACCTGCTCTGCTTGGGCAGGTTAGTCACTCCTCTTCTGTGGTGACAGGAGCAGGTTCAGGTGTACACAGGTGAAATGCCTTTTGCAGTAAGCAGAGATGCCAGAGATGCATTCAGCAGTGGTGTGGTGGGCATTTCTCAGAGCAGTGTGGTAGAAATACAATTTGGATTCACATATTAAAGTGTGTTTTATTTCTTTTGAGTACTTACTGCTCTATTCTATAGATGTACCTGTACTCACCTTCACCTGGGTTTTTGTGAGCTGTAWCCTGTGTCTATACATGTATTTCTGTGTGTGCAAATATATATTCATATATATATATATATTCAAATATATATATATCCTATATACATATAGGATGCACATGTAATCCAATTCTGAATGATGTTTTTTTACAGCTGYCTTACAGGTTTCTAGAATTTTGGTTCTATAATTCACATGTATATAGTAAGTAGTTTTTATCATTGCTTTGTATGATATAACCTCTAGAAAAGAGAGAGAGAGGTTTTATTTTTTGCTCTACTCCCTCATGTGTGTCAGCTTTGTTCTTCAGTTTTACTCCAGTTGCACTGTGACCCTGCAGACCCCACTGCAGGGTGTATCCWCTGTAGATGTGAGTTCCACACTGAGACATGAGCTGGAGCAGGACTGGAAAACACAGCTGGGACGACGTGCTCCTGAATTAATACAGTCTGGCTACAATTCTGTACATGAGGCAGATCAGTTTGGGTAGTTGGGCAGGCAGAGTGGGCAATGTGAGTTTAGTTCTGCACGCTGGGTGCTCTCAATTTAATTTTTGAGGATTTGTGCAAGATGAACTCTGCCTGCAGTTGCCAGCCCAGGGTTCTTGGTGAGCTTGCATGAGCTTGGTAGAACAGTTGTCCTAAAGGGCTGACGTTAATGAAGTGGTAAATAACTCTTCTCTTAGCTCTGCATGGAGAAAATAACTTATTTTTCTTAAAAATATCTCCACCCACAACTGAGAAGCACCACTGCTAATTGTGGATGTGGTTTGAAGCTTGAAAATGTAAATCAAGTGGAAGTGTTCATTTTTTTATATAAAGCAGTTTACAAATGGAAGAACTTGCTCAGGAATAGAGTGGGGTTTCCATGTTCAATCTTAAGATTGAAAAATACCTCCTTCCTCCCAGTTATGTACTTATTCAGTCACACTCTGCAGACCTGAGGCAGATATTACTGGGTCAGGTTTGATTCATGCTTTGCAGGAGACCAGAGTTTCTTTCAGTGGCCACATCTAATTTTAAGGTAAACCTTGGGACACAGCAAAGAAATTGCCAATTAAAACAGTCTCATATTTTTCCTTGAGTGAGTTCAGTTTTGTCTCAGATTTTGCAGCACTGTAATATCTGCCAAGTCAGGGTGCATGAACTGAATGTGTACTGTTAATATTCACAGTTCTACTGAATGCACATACCCACTTTTGTTGGATGGATCCCAGTTTTGTTGTGTGTGTGAACAAAAATGCATTTAAAAATTCTTTTTCTCAGGGAGCTGCAAAATATTTCACTATCTTTGTTGGCATAAACTGCTGTCCTGACTGGGGCTCTATGGTGGGATAATGATATTTTTGAAAGCTTCTCAGCTTCTGCTGAGCTTTTGGTCCAGGGTCCTCTGCAGAAAGGGCTGTAGGACAGAGGAGCTGAAGCCCCAGATTTACCAGGCATTTCTTGTTTTGAGCTTGAGACAGCATGAGCATTCACTTCACCACTTCCAGTAGATCACACAAAAGAGGAAGGAAAGTTTAAATCTGAAAAAAACCCTAAAAATAGCAGTTTTAAGAAAATGGTTTAATCTCTGGAAAGGTTGCTTTCAGTTCAGATCAGTCAAACAAATCTTGCCTTTAATAGACAGGAGTGGACAACCCTTTCATTTACGTAATGCCTCTGTTGGTAAATATGTTAGTACTTGTCTGCCTCTTAACATTCAAAGTAAAAAGTTGGATTAACTTAATCTTTTTGCATTTTCAGAGAAATAGTGGAGCATATGGTTCAGCACTTTAAAACCCAGATTTTTGGGGATCGCAAACCAGTGTTTGATGGAAGAAAAAACCTTTATACAGCTATGCCACTTCCCATTGGGAGAGATAAAGTAAGTTTTAAATAGAAAAAAATCTAGAGATTTCAGTGTGGTATTTTCAGAATATTTTTAATAAGTAATAGAAACTGATTTTCTGTTTCTGATTTTCTGTTTCTGCAATAGATGTGTCTGTTGTCGCCACTCTGCTTTGCCAGGACACAGTTGTGAGCTTGCTGCTATGCCAGTGGTCACTCCCTGTTCTATATCCCTTCATTCCTCCCCCTCTCTCTCCCCACTGGTGTAATTTCTGCTGCTTTAGGGAGCTGGATCAGCTGCCCCAGACAGCAGACAGTCTCCAGAGTGGCACTAGGGAAAAAGGGAGAGCACAGCTGAGTGTGGGAGAGAGGAGGGAAAATGCTGCTCTGGGCAGCAAGAAGCTGTTGTGTCACCTCACTAATCTCATCAAGGCCCACTCTAAGCTTATTCTCGCTATCAGTAGCTGGAAGAAGCTCCTCCATCTCTCTGTTGCCTGTATTGGAACTTCTCCTCCCTAATCCTTGATGACTGAGAGCCAAATTAATTTACACTGCACAGGTTAAGACCTGCAGTCTTTGCCCTGGGGCAGCTGGAGAGGGCTGGGGTTGTGTTTGCCAGCTCCTGGTGGGGCAGTGACCTCTTTGGGCTCTGGCTGTGGCTGCTCCTGTGCCCATTGACTGCTGGAGTGGAAGGGACTCTGTTGGAACATGCAAACACACAAGCCCTAGTAAATAATTGAGGCTATGCATCTGTGATCTCATAGCAAAATGAATTTTCTGTGCCTTGTTTTCATTCAGATGAGTCCCTGAGGGAGGGCACAGTCATTCTCTTTGGTACTATAGTAGTTCCCTTCTGCTGGGGGTGCACAGTTACAGGGGAGGACTGTTCTATCTCCAGCTTTAGACAAAAATAAAACATCAGGGGGGAGAGAAATACAGAGAAATGGCCCTCTGAAATTCAGCAGCTATAGAATAGTTCAGGCTGTTATTTGCTGTCTCATATTGGGTGCCTGTGCAGTGCTTGTAGTTAATAGTTCTGCCTGAATCAAGCTCTTCATCTCATATGTGTAATTTTTATTTCCTCCCAATCTGTTTAAATGAATGCCATGCAGTAAAGGTCAGACTCTACTCCAGTGTTAATTACTTTTCATTAACTGATAAAGGAATGACTGGGAAAACTAAAAAAGAATCACTAAAAGTCTTAGTTGTTTTTTTCCCCTTGCTTTCACATACAATATTCCAGTTCCTACAGGTTTGACACACARGACTGCARAGTATTTGCAAAGGTGGAAGGATACTTGATGAGAGTCTCTTAGGGGTTTGAACAACTCTGGATATATGCAGAGTTGCCTTATAATACTTCACAAATTATGGGTGAATAACAGTTTACCTTATGACAGGTATGAAGTTCTGCATTTAATAAGTTAAATGAGAAATGATTTATTTATACATGATAAACAGGGATCAAATTAATCCTCAGATCTARTGAGACTTCATGAGATGCAAGTTGGCCCTCCTTGCTCTGATAACCATTTTGGATGGGACAGAGTTAACAAAACCTTCCAAGTCAGCCTTTTCCCAGCTGTAGGTTACGCTGTTGGTTTGCAGGGACACAAAGGAATTAGGGCATTAGGAACATTTCCTGCTGCCACACTGCCCTAGATTTCAGTTTTACCATGTGTATTTCAGTGTGTGGGGGCTTTAAAATCCAAAGCATCGGAATAGACTCCTGTCTGCTCAGCGCAGGCACAGAAGGAACATCTCACCCAAGAATTCATCTCATCCTTTCCCAGTCTTGCCAGAGCAGTCATCATTTGGAGTGGGGGGTCACTGGGGAGGGTGTTTGTAGTGGAGTTTAGCATGAGATAGTTTCAGGTGTTTTCATTTGTGGCTCACATCTAGGCTCACTTTCAATAAACTCCCATTTTTTCCCGTTTCCCRTGGTTAAAGGGCTTTGTCACTTGTTCTGCTGCACATATATTAACATTACCCTGGAGGAAAGAGCTAACAGAGATAAATCTTGAGCTGTTTTAAATGAGATGTGGGGAAATGTAGCTTAATGAAGGAAATTTTTACATGGTGCTAAATTGGTTTAAGCATGATTTAAACCACTATAAAGCTTGTAGGTATTAGGACTTTCCTCCAGCATAATTAGATTAGCTTTCTTTGGTGTTTTTTTTTTTAATGTTCTGTACATAGCAAATATAGCAAGTTTGCTGTACATCTGGTTACATTTAGGATCATATTGAAAAGCTTAATGAACATACAGTGATTAATCTATGTGGAAGATCTTAATTGACTTGCACTGTGCACTGCTAAAGGACAAGCTGATGCTAAACAGAGGGCTGACACCAAATTGCCAAGGTTTTTCTCCTCCTGTTGCTCTTTTAATTTAATTAATGCGCTCTGTCCTCATCTCTTGTTGTAGTGGTTGTTTTGGGCTTGATTTTTTTTGTATTTGCTGGCAGCTCTGCTTCTTTTATAACTTTTTCTTCAATATAAATACTTATCTGCTTGGCTTTAATGGTTATCAAATATGTTTTCATTCCTCCCTTAGTGTTCCTTATTTTCACTTTTTAATTTCTTCATTTTTTTAGACCTTTTAGAACAAATATGGAATATGTAAATATTAACATGRTATTTTCTTAGTTTTTACTTGTACATATTGAGAAGAAAGAAGTATTTAGGACACTGTCAAGGTAGGAAGATATTAAAAGTCTCCTCTTTCCCTGTAGGTTCTACACAGCAAACCCAGGTCACCTCTAACAGCACCTTTGTATGCAATTCCTGCTTTACTTGTGTATTTCCCTAAAATATCATTCTACAGTTAAAAGCTGGAATTTAATTTCACCTGAACTTGGAAGCTTTCTCACCTAGCAAGATTCAAGAGCAACTGATGTGTCTTAACCCACGTCTTCATTAGTCTTTTATTAGAAAAACAGTAACTAGGAATGAACAGAGCAGCAGTTTGGTACAGAAATCCTGCTGCTATTCCCTTTTCTAGAAGGAAAATGTTAATTCTGTCTGTGGCCACAAATTTGCCTCTCTGACTTTCTTTCTGAAGTATTGCTAAAGACTCTGCACATGACAGAAGCAGAGCTTTGCCTACACCCATAGCTTGTTGTTAATCTGTTTTCCTCTGAATCCCTAGGAAGGAAAAGCTCTTGGATTAATGGAGAAAAGGTACATTGTATGTTCAGAGCATGGTAAAATAACCATGTGATGTTGCATTTATTTTATGGAGAAGAAGAAATMCTAAGAATTCCTCAGAAACACATGGTCAGGTGTATTTTTTTTTTTAAACAGTGATAATGCTGATTTGTATGAGTCATTCAGACCACATCAGCTTCAAGACCTATTCTTTTAAAGARTAGCTTTGAAATTTTTCTACAGGCCTAATAATTTTTCACATCCTGACCCTTTCATTTAGCTCCTTTAGCTGCAAAATTGTCACCTCTGTTGTAATTTAGCAGTGAGTTGACTGCTAAAAAACAAATGTCAGATAACATCCTGACATTTATTTGGGGATAGAGAAGAAAAAAAATCTTGTATTTTGCTTTAGGATGTATCCCTAATAATAAAGGACATAGTAAAATTCCCATCTAAAACTACTCTGTCCTAATTTTTTCATATTTTGCTTACTTTGCCAAACATGAGAGTGTTCATTTGTCCTCAAAAGTACACAGTGAGATAAATAAGATATTACTGAGAGAGGAAAAATTCTGATTAGCTGTGCCTAAAAGTGTGTGAACTTTTGGATGGGAGATGAGGATTAGGGACATTTTTTTTTAACAGGGTGAGATACTTAATTAAAAAAAAAAAAAAAAGAAGCCCAGGGAAGTTTTATTTAAACCTTCTTTTAGCAGTGACTCCTAATTCAACTCATTTGGAGTTAGACCCAGCAGCAAAAACTGTTTTGGGTCAAATTCAGCAGTCACAGCTCTGTTAACTTTTACTGATATTTGCAGCTGGGCACCTGGAATAGAAATTCTTCARTCCCTCAATTTTATTTCCACCAAGGACAAGGTACTGCAGCACAGGTTGCTCTTCATCCCCCATTCCATCATGATGGAGTTTTATGAACTGATGCCGGGAGAGGAAAAAAAGTAAAATTAAATATTTTTTTTTTAAGATTAAAGGCACTAGAGCATTCAATAATCTGATGAGTTGTGTGTTAGCAGTGCTGGGAATAAATATWGAGTGGTTGGGGTGGGAAGGGACCTTTAAGGCCACCCTGCTCCAAGCCCTGCCATGGGCTGGGACACCTTCCACTGGACCAGGTTGCTCAAGCAGGAATGATGAAACTTGATTTGAAGGAGAGGTTTAAAGGAARATGCAGGTCAGGTGTGACAGACATCTTCCATCTGCTGTAAATGAGATGCAAGGTGAGAACTTTTTGATGGTGTGGTGGAAAAAAGACCTCATGGAAAGCTTCCAGCCCGTGTGAGCTGAAGACCACAGCAAAGTTTGTTTGCACAGCTTTCAGCAGGGCTGACCTGGGCCAGACTCACAGCAGTGACCCCAGGATTGGACTCAGTTCCCACTGCCCTCCCACAGCTGTGCAGCTCCTTCCTGTGCTCCAGTCTCCCTGGGCCATGGTGTTTGTGCTGGAGGAGAGATTCAGCTGTAATATTAATTTTGTGTGCCTGCTATAGATGGTCAACTCATTTTTGGGAGCACATGGGAACCCTTCTTATTTTATATATAAAATAAGTTTTTAATATATTAAGTATTTTATATATTAAAAAGTATATTATATATTAAATAAGTATTTTATATATAAAATAAGTGGTTTATATTTCCTTCTTATTTGCATTTTTTATTTCCTTCCTATTTTTGAACCAAGGAAGAAAATTGTTACAAGAGACCAAATGCTGGCAGATATTAGTTTGCTGTTAGCCACCTATTATTTTTGCTAATTACACCTTGCCTCTTAAATGAATGACTTCTATATTTAAATTACTAGMTCCCTAGCAGGGAAAATGCAACGTTTTTGTTTGTATCCAGCACAAAGGATACTCTGATCTTGTTATTTCTTTTAGTCACTTCCAGACCTCCTGATCCTTTCAGACAAGCCCTAATTTTAGTCGGCTTAAAAACCTTGGTGCTCAGACTTCCTTTGTTTTAAGGCAGAGGAGAAATCAGCATTACAAATAATTACAAGTAATTGGCTGAAGTAATTTACCACAATGTAGTTTGCCACTGTTTTTTAGACAAAAAATTCAAAGTAGGGCATACCATGGCAAAGAAGTGCCCCTGTTTCCTACCTGATACCATCACTGGCCCTGGGGGTTGTAGTTTATTCTTTCTTTTCTYACTTTAAAAGTAACAGTTTTGGCTTGGTGGCTTTTGTGGCTTTTCTGTTTTCTTTGGGTGATTGATAATTTTTTCTTTTTTCACTTTTAAAGCTSTTTTCTTCTCTTGTTTGAGCTGTGTCTGCAGCAACAGTATGTAAAGCACTCTGGTGCTCTGGGGAGCAAATACCAGAAATTCATGAATCTTGGCAGGTGGTGACACCCCATGCTTTATTTTAGGCATGCAGGAGCTGACAYGAGCAGCGACGCGCTGGGGCGTGTTAGGGATCTGAAATCAGGTTATRGGATCTTCACCGAGACCTCCCCGTTGATATGAGCGCCTCCAAGTTCCAGTGTTGCCTCACAGAAGAGATAGATGCCAGCTGGGAGGCCCTCCAGGCTTCTGAAATGCCCCTTGGGGAAGATGGAGCTGTAAAAAGAGGCTGTACCTCATGCACGGTGTTGCTTCATCCTCGCTTTTTGTCTCCTCCCCTGCTTCGTGGCGTTGCTCAGAGGAATCCATTGTCCCTTCTGATTCCCCCCTTCCAATGGAAAGAATCATCTTGGTTTGTTGTTTGGCATTGTTGCAGGTGGAGCTGGAGGTCACTCTGCCAGGAGAAGGAAAGGACAGAATATTTAAGGTGGCCATCAAGTGGATGTCCTGYGTGAGCTTGCAGGCTTTACACGATGCTCTCTCTGGCCGGCTGCCGAGCGTCCCCTTTGAGACCATCCAGGCCCTGGACGTGGTCATGAGGCACTTGCCWTCCATGAGGTGAGGGGAAGCCCTGGAGGTGCTTTAGGTGTGACTTGGGTGTTTGACAGAATCACAGAATCATGAGGTTGGAAGAGACCTCTAAGATCATYGAGTCCAACYTRTGCCCTRACACCTCAACTAGACTGTAGTGCCAAGTGCCATGTCCAGTCTTTCTTTAAACACATCCAGAGATGGTGATTCTRCCACCTCCCTGGGAAGAGCATTCCAGTGCTTTATTTTGATGGCTCTTTGGGCAGTCTGTGTGGCAGCTGTGGCTGTGTGGCAATGGCAGGCTCAGGAGGAGGTCATTGGTGCTTCCCTGGTCACCTCCAGCCTGGACACGAGAGCCTTTCCCCAGAGGTGTCAGACTGGCCCCATGGTTTTCTGTCTCAGGTCTAGGGGGCTCTGCCATCTCCTCCTCCCTCTCTAGCCTTGGAGRAGGAGGCTCTCCCCAAGTGGGAAATGCTTGGAGGTTGGTAGATTATTGTATTTTTTGGGAAATGCCCCAAMAAAGGCAGGAATGATGAATCTGACTTCATGTTCTCAGAAGGCTAATTTATTACTTTATTACACTATATTATATTAAAGAATACTGTATTAGACTGTACTAAAGAATACAGCAAGGACACTTACTAAATGCTAAAAAGATAATTATGAAAACTTGTGACTCTCTCCAGAGTCTCAACACAGCTTGGCCCCAGTTGGCCAGAGATTCAAAACAACTGACACCAGAATGAAACAATCACCTGTTGGATAAACAATCTCCAAACACATTCCACATAAGCAAAACACAGGAGAAGCAAATGAGATGAGAATTGTTTTCCTTTTCTCTGAGGCTTCTCAGCTTCCCAGGAGAAAAATTCTGGGCAAATGGATTTTTTCAGAGAATGTGAATGCCACAGTAGATGTGGAAGGGTGGATTTAAAACAACTTCTTACCCTGTTCCTGTGTGTCCTTGGATGTTTATTGCCAATTTTGTATAAAGGTTGCAGTGCTAGGGGGACTTTAATGTCACCCTGTGTGGCTATTTTGATAGGAAAGAAAAAATTGGAAATTATTTGTTTGTTTYTCAAGTGGGACCTACAGCATTTTCAGTCACACCAAAGAGATACTKGGCTTARTTCTGCTGCTGTGACASAAGTCACTTAAKACCACTRTGCAAATTACATTTAATTAGAAAGCAAAGAACAAARTTTMGTAAGGCTGAACTTTCCCATATTGAAGCTCTAAACAGGTAATATGAGTTAAATATATGTAAGTGTCTTTAAATAGCCTTATGTTAACTTTATCCTCAAATTTTGGATAAAAACCCACAAAATTACTTTCATCAAGTTTTACAGCACAGAAAACAGCCCAAAATGTCAGATACCTTTGTTCAGAGATGCAYATTGGCTCTGGATATGATTTGTTTGTTCTTAAGTTTGCAGTACTTAATTATCAAGATGAAAGATCAGAAATATTTGTTAGATCATTATTTACCCTCACATAATGTCTGAAATTCAGAGTATGGGGAGAGATTGTTGCCTTGGTGTTTTAATAGCAGAGACTTTTCATTATTTTCTTATGGAGGCACAGCTGAAGTTTTAAAAGAATACAAATAAAAAGTTATTGAWGCTTTTTTGTTGGAATTAGTAGATATATTAAATTTAAACCTGAGTAGTAGCCAGTTTCTTACTGTAACAAGCTGGATTTTGAGAGGTGTCACCTGAGTCTGGCCAGGAATCTCAGATTATTGGTARTTTTAAACACTGACATTTCTRTGCTTTTGTGCAAAGGAATTTRCATTAKTTATGGATTTATTRCAATTTTTKCTTTAGTTTTCTGATGTGAATTTATTTGTTTTCTTGCAGATATACTCCTGTGGGGAGATCTTTCTTTACAGCATCAGAAGGGTGCTCAAATCCTTTGGGTGGTGGCAGAGAAGTTTGGTTTGGCTTCCATCAGTCAGTCAGACCTTCWTTATGGAAAATGATGCTAAATATTGATGGTAGGTACTAGGAAGTATTTTCTTGTTTCTTCTTGCTCCTTAATGGAAAGGCAGAATTTTAGTTCCATTTGTTGGATTTCCTAAGAATTTCCTCTGTATTGTTGTAACTCACCATTCATGTTTTTGTCTGCAGTGTCTGCAACTGCATTTTACAAAGCACAACCAGTTATTGAGTTTGTCTGTGAAGTTCTGGACTTCAAAAGTATTGAAGAACAACAAAAACCTCTGACAGATTCCCAAAGGGTGAAGTTTACCAAAGAAATAAAAGGTAATAAGGAAGTTATATACAGCTGCTTTATTCTGTCTGATATGTTACCACTATGTGTTCTAAATATTTCATACAGCAGTTGCCTAATGGGGAGACAAAAATTTCATATTTTTTGCTTTTGGAACATATCAGTAGTACCAATCCCAGTTTCATGGCAAAAATATGTCAGTTCCTAATCTGATGATTTCTAAATGTTTACAAAGACTTGGATTTTATGTTTTTTAATTACCCAGTCTTAAATGTTTCCAATTACAGATATCAGGTTTTTTTTATATTTCGATTTTATTAATAATTTAGCAGTGTGTTTTTGCATACTTAGGCATCTGTCCTGCATATACTTTCTTGGAAGTAAATAACAAGTTATTCTAGTGTGTAGTGACTGAATCAAAGAGAATAGGAGGAAGAAATCTTACTGGTTTTGTTCACTTTGAAGGCTTCCTCTGCAAAATGGAGATCCTTCCTTCCTGATACTCTTGGCAAAAAGCAAGCAACTCTAAAAAGAATAGATCCATCCTGCATCTTCCTTTCATATTTCCAAAAAAAAATCAACAAAATTATCTTTGCCCAACCAGAATTTAGCAAGGAAAGTGCAAATAAATCTTGARTTTGCATTGGTTGTGTTTTGAAAGGATAATCAGGCACCAGATTGCTTCACTGTGGCCTCATTCCCATGAGCTCCTGGAGAGGCTGTTTGGGGATTCCACTCCACCTACACCCCCAGTTCATTGCAAGAGTTGGAGGTCTTACAGACCCCATATGTTTAGACAGAAAGTATAAATAAGGGGTTTTGTTTCAAGGAGCTTGTGTGCCCTTTTTGTCCTTTCCCCATCCTGGGCTTCCTCAGAGGCACAGCCCTGGAATTTGCAGAATGTGCTCAGCGTCATCTGTGTCCTCTGGGGCCTTTGGGATTTCATCTTGTCTCTGAAATTCTGTGTTGAACTTGGGCTGAAGCTCAGGAGGTTTGAATTTTAAGACTGTAAATTGCTTTTTGAGTTCTGTYTGGGCTACCCTTTGAGGCTAAATAGAATGGCTTTATTACTCTGTTTAACTGCTCCTGTGTAGCAGTTTAGGGCTGACGCCTTGATTTTGGAGAAATGGTGATTTGTGCTTTCCATTTTTTAGGTCTGAAGGTGGAGATAACACACTGTGGACAAATGAAAAGGAAGTACAGAGTGTGCAATGTCACCAGACGACCAGCAAGTCACCAAACGTAAAGTATATTTCTGCTTTTTAAGCATATGCTTGGTCTCAGGTAGTATTTTTCTGCTTTTTAAGCTAATGTTTGGTCTCAGGCTGGAAAAATACCTTGCCTGCCTTACTGAGGTGGGARAAGTTACCTTGAAAAATGCTTTCTTTGGTTAATATCCTTAAATATATCTCAAAGTATTTTCCCTATTTTGCTGTTCTTTTTGTTCTGTTTTTATATTATAATGAGTATCATGGCATTTGAACCTACTGCTCTGTTTTAGATCTGGGAGGTTTTTTTGGTTGGGTGGGGTTTTTTTTTCTGTCATTTTTGGATTTCTTTAAATCATGTTTGTAGCCTGATGTTTCCCACAACTGGAATATAAAAGTAGTGCCAGGTGGGATCAGCCTCCTGATGTTGCTTATTTGCAATCTCTTTTTCCTCTGGAAAAAAAAGTTTCTTTTTAACTACCAACCAGAGATTTGCAGATAACTTGAATATGGAGACAGTGATTCCCATTTGCAAGGAAGCAATATAAGGAACAAAACTGATACCAGCTTTTTACAAGAAGATAACTGATGAGTATCTGWATCTGGTTTTTAATTGTTTGGGCTTGGTTTCATCCTCCTTCAATAAGCTTAACTTGTGCCAAGAAATGTACTGAGGAGCTGTGGGGAAGCATTTTGCATRAAGTAATAGCTGCTTTCCATGTTTGCATTCCAACAGATTCCCACTTCAGCAGGAGAATGGACAAACAGTTGAATGCACTGTAGCTCAGTATTTTAAGGACAGGCATAAATTAGTTTTACGCTACCCTCACCTTCCATGTTTACAAGTTGGACAGGAGCAGAAACACACATACCTTCCTCTGGAGGCAAGTAAACTCATGGAGAATTCTGCATTTTTGGGGCTGGGGGAAGGGGGTCAGAGGGAAAAAGAGTTAACATATTGGCAGGCTGGTTTTTGAGCAGCCAAATGTTGAGAAATTCAGTGGTGCATCCATGAAAGAAAAGCCACGAGCCAAAAAAAGAATTGGACTGTGTTTAATTTTCTTTCTGTGGGGAAATTTCAGGTGTGCAACATAGTGGCAGGACAAAGATGCATCAAGAAACTCACTGACAATCAAACTTCCACTATGATCCGAGCCACTGCCAGATCAGCCCCRGACAGGCAGGAAGAGATCAGCAAATTGGTGAGTGCTGTGCCAGACATAAGGCAGGTGTAGGAATGGGTTTAATTTTGCTCACCTTTAGCAGGTGCTGATGTGTTTGTGCACTGCAGACAGGTTATGTATGAGCTTGGTTTTGTACGTTTTGATCATTTCAGATGCGGAGCGCCAGTTTCAACACCGACCCTTACGTGCGGGAGTTTGGGATCATGGTCAAGGATGAAATGACAGATGTGACTGGCAGAGTCCTTCAGCCTCCCTCCATCCTCTATGGAGGCAGGGTATGTCCAGCAGCTTCTGTACAGTCTGTGCTGGCCTCTGTAATGTGGTTATTTTAAATTAATTGTGTTGTGTGCAATCAGAGGGGAGTCATGGGTGTGTTGTTCAGAATTTGAATTTAGGTTCTCAAAGTCCTTAAATGTATTGGCTGATTTGCATCTCTTTTGATTGCTGTTTTATTTTGGAAAGTAAAGCTGGGTTAAAAATGCCTTTTTTGCCTCAAACACTCTGCTGCTGTGACACAAGTCACTTAAGACCACTGTGCAAATTATATTTAATTAGAAAGCAAAGAACAAAATTTAGTAGGGCTGAACTTTCCCATATCGAAGCTCTAAACAGGAAATATGAGTTAAATATTTGTGTCTTTAAATAGCCYTATGTTGCCTTTATCCTCAAATTTAGGATAAAAGAAAATAAAATTACTTTAATCAGGTTTTACAGCACAGTCTTTCATTGTGTGTTGTAAGAAGCAGTCTGCAAATAGTGGTTCAAATCAATGTGTATGGAGAAAAACAAGGACTATTTTAATTGTCACTGTATATATTTGAAAATATGCAGAAATTTTCCTGAACTTCTGGCTGGTTTTGAATATTCTGGGTGGAGCAACTGTGCTTAGGGCAGCTGTCTTGAGGTATCATCTCTGTGAGTATGTTGTTTCCCATAGCCATCTCTATTTTCCAGTGGCTTTTCAAATGGCCTTTCTGACAGAATCTTTTTCCTGTGATAACTTTTTAAAAAAAAAAAGCTTGAGAAACAAGATTTTCCATCAGTTATATACTGGGACTTGTTGCAAGATGAAAGCTTTAATAGCTGGCATAATTTCATTTGTGGAGGCTTTTGATGAATCTCTTCAGATCATGCATTGCCAGCTGAATATAKTTCTGTCCCTGTGCAGCAGAGCCTTCAAACCCATAATGGGAGAGGATCTTGAATTTCCTGCCTGAAATTCTTCAGGTGACTCAGGCAAATAAGCTCAAACCTCCCTTCCCKGGCAGGTTAAGGTACCCCAGGCCTGACCCTGGCCAGGGCACTGCTTTCATGAGCTATTCTGGCACCAGCAGGCTGGGGGAACTTACTGGCAAATGAAAGTTGGAAAGTCATACTGGGGGAGGCACTGCCTTCAGCACACACAGCTCTTTGAAAAATCCATTATCAGATTCATGTGTGTGTCCTGAAAAATGCCCAGAAGCTTTAGTTGTTGTTGCTAGGTGAGAAGGAAGACATGATGGTAACTTGTCTAAAGCATCTATCAGTATTTATTAAGGTAATTAACATCACCAGAATTAMTTTAGCTGCTTTATTACATCCCTTGTCCTCTAGATAATCCATCCCAGTAATATCTGCTTGGTGGGAGAAATAAAAGTGTTGGGCAGGTCCAAGTTGAATAACTGATCACCTTTCTCAGCTTATTCACATTTTTTCTGGAGTTGTGTGAGTGACATTGAACCACTATTTGCCTCTACTTAGTGATGTGTAAAATATTCATAGTAYTTAAATTAACTTTCCCTTGGAAAGTTCACTGAGCAGTTGTGAAGTCACTGTAGAAATGCARATTCTTGCTAGCATTCCATACAAGCATGATTCTTACTTCCCATATATAATTTCTATTTGCTGCTGRTAAATGCAACCAAAGGCAATGATCAGCAATAAAACTGAACAATGTGAGTTTTATTTTTCACCTGGCTAAGAAGCTGTGTTGCTACAGTGATAGAATGATTATTATAAGATGGATGGGTGTTTGTACAGGGGAGAGARCAACCTGAGAGTATAAATCACCTCTACTTGGAAGGAAGTAGAAGCAAAGCTCATTTTTGTTTAGCATCAATCAAGTTTTGCATTAATGTTTTATTTTTACCTTCCACTTCCAGAATAAAGCAATTGCTACACCAGTGCAAGGTGTCTGGGACATGAGGAATAAACAATTTCACACTGGAATTGAAATAAAGGTTTGGGCAATTGCCTGCTTTGCTCCCCAGCGCCAGTGCACTGAAGTTCATCTTAAGTAAGTGTTGTGTAAGGTGGTGATTTTATCATTTATTAAGGATGCAAATGTCATGATTTCACTTTTAATAAGAATTTGTTAAACTTTTTTGTTCAATTGTTAAACATAGCAATACATTTTCTGTCACTTTGTGTTTTGAATGATACCAGTCTGATTTCAATGCCAGCCTCAGGAAATCCTCCAAATCAGACTTCACAAAAGCCATTTTTGCTTTATGGCAGGTTTCTGACCAGTGAGGCCTTAGGGTTTAAGATACAGAAGTGATGTAATGATGGGTGTTTATCACTGAGTGTTTCTCAAGAGTGCCAGCTAACRTGTGTGTTCTCTTAGGTTCCTTTCCTGGTTATATGCAGTAGATTTATTAATGCAGAATTTCTTTAAAAGGAAATTTCTTGTCCAAAACCTTCTCCTCTTCAGAGTTTCTGGAATGTGCAAGTTGCTGTATTTGCCAGATGAGTAGGACTGGTTGTTCCATTRGCTTTAGGTGTTTAAATGAAACTTTTAGATTTGGTTTCTTTATCTTAGGATGGGACARGATTGTTCAAAGACTGTTGTTACAGTGACATCTGCATTGACTCAGGGAAGGTGTGCAGGCCCAGATCCATGTCTGATCCCTCCTTCCACATGTAGCTGCTTTCTCTTCATGCATGGACARGTGGAGCTGCCCTGGCAGTGCCTCAGCTGCTCTCTGGGAGGTGAATTCAAGGCAGGGATTGCTCACACCAGTGGCATTGCMATGGCACTGTTCCTTCACATGGTTTGCTAAACAGCTTGGGAATTTTTTCTTAACAAGTGATGAGCAAACAGTGGGAATCTTTTTACTGCCCATTGTGTGAGGAAGGAGGGACTTGTTCTCTCCAGGCACATGTCAAGAACTGGGCTGCCAGAGAASTTTCCCTTCTATGATGTTGCTTGTAGTGGAAATGCTGTGTAAGCCAAGTTACTCAGTTTTGAAAAAAAGGCAGAAGTCTTCAACATAATGAGCCAAAATAAAATTATTTGAATGGCTTAGAATAAGTTTGTATTTACCATGAAAAAAAATTGCTTCAAGCCAGGAAAATGTCTGCATCCTTTTCCATCTTATGGTCTCTTGTTACATCTTGTTGATCAAGTTGGRACTTGAATGCTGCTGATTCATCAGAGGAAACACCTTCAAATGCTCTAAAAGTCTTCAAAATCATCCTGGTTTACCTCTTAGGAACAGAGAGAGAGAGAACCTTTCCTTGTGGGYACTGTACTCCCAGATGGACTTTAAAAGGCTCAAA
Source organism: Cardinalis cardinalis (assembly GCA_014549065.1). Taxonomy (NCBI): domain Eukaryota; kingdom Metazoa; phylum Chordata; class Aves; order Passeriformes; family Cardinalidae; genus Cardinalis; species Cardinalis cardinalis. The sequence continues at coordinate 3,229,019 of JACDOX010000050.1, forward strand.
CCCTGACTTGTTTCAGACTTGAATGTTGAAATCACAGAAAGGTTTGGGTTGGAAGGGACCTTAAAGATCATCTTGTTCCAATCCCTCTGCCATGGGCAGGGACACCTTCCCCTAAACCAGGTTGCACCAAGCCTCATCCAGCCTGGCCTTGAGCACTCCCAGGGATGGGGAGATGTTCTGCCACTGACTCTGCTGTAGTGAGTGCTTCTTTTTCCAGAGGAAATACCCATTTTCTGCAAGGAGCCTCAGGCTGCTGGGCTGGAGCTCACGGGCTGTTCCCATTCATGCAAGTTAACAACAGATTTGGAAGGAGCTGAATCTTCACACCCTCTCAGTCAGTGATACCCTGGCACCCTGTGGTGGAGATGAACAATGTTTTAGACAACTGTGGGGGGGTTAATAAATAAAGGGGTTTTATCAGTGAGCTAAAAAGGCTCTCAGGTGGAAGCCTCTGAAGAAATTTGGTTGTCTCCATATCTGATCGCTTCCATCAAAGGGTGATTTTTTCCCACCAGCCTAGGAGAAGGTTTGCCTTCACCTCCAGGACACACATTTTCTCTGGTAGCTATGAAATTGTGCATTGTTATGGGTGCTAAAGCAATTCACTGAGACAATTGCTGGTAATTTCTGTTGGTTGTTTTCATCATGAGGAAAAAAAGGAATAACTCCAGCCCTTTCTCTGGTGGTAATGTGGAATTATGTTAGAGCAGACTATGCCAAATTGTCATTATTGCAAAAAGTATTTTATCTTCTGTTTCCCATAGAAATAAGGTAGAATTTGCTTTGGAAATGAGKTTTTTTCATTAATTGTGTCATTTATACAGCATATTCCCTGTCTTGTCTTCAGTGACTACACAGGCATTGCCAATTAAAGAGCACATGGGGTTAAACTCGCAGCTTTTTGGACAGCACAACTCTGCAAGTTTACAGGATTGTTCCATTAAAAATAAGATCAAAAATCAAGATGGGTTTTGACTGACTGATAATGTAATGTATTTCTGTGCCTTGCCCAGGTCCTTCACAGAGCAGCTGAGGAAGATTTCCAGGGATGCTGGAATGCCAATCCAGGGGCAGCCCTGCTTCTGTAAATACGCCCAGGGAGCCGACAGCGTGGAGCCCATGTTCAGACACCTCAAGAACACTTACACTGGGCTGCAGCTGGTCGTGGTCATTTTGCCAGGAAAAACACCAGTCTATGGTCAGTGMGTGGAAATGTGCATTTCAGTCACAGTTTTGTGTGTTCTTTGTGAGCTGTCCAAAGGAGAGAGGTTTGATGCTGGTTTAACTCTATAAATTCCAGTTAGGAACTGGGCTGTAAATTAATTTTACTATTTTTCTTGTTCTCCGTGATGTTTTATATTAAGACCTAAGTATTTTCAGTATGTTCTCTGTGCTTTTAATTTGTTTTTGCCATTTTCCCTGCTGATTGCATTTGAGAAAGCCAACACAGGGTTTGGTGAGATTGGCATTGATAGGCAGTGGATTATAATATGCTTAATAAAACTTGTGTGCTGAAAATTCCAATGATTTCAAGGACTTCCAAGAACTCTTYTAGCTTTTAGAACACATTTGCTCACTCAAACAATCTCCTTTGACAAAAAATGCTGAGTGAAGGAGATTTCTGCCTATTTTTCTTTTAATTTCAATTTTTTAATTGGGTTGCAAGGATACAGGTGCACAGAAAGTGAAAATTCAGCAAACTAAACTGTTTTTTTTGGAAACAGTGACAATTGGTGCATTTTACATGGCATACACACATGGGTTTAGTATGTTTTACATAAACAATGCGTTTTCTAGCTCTTCCTATAGGCAGGACTGCTTTTTTCCTGCCCTTCTTCCCTACCTTTTCACTTACCTTGCCCAGCTGGAGCAGCAGCCATTGTTTTTCCTCCCATAGGTGCTTGGACTCTTCTCTGGYGGATCAGATCTACCAAGCAGCTGCAGATTTGTTTTATCCCATCCCTCACCATTTTAATATRGCACAAAATAATTTTCCAATTTTAATATTAATCTCTTACTAGATGAAAAGAGGTTAAGCAAGGAACCTTAAGGAACCTTTTTCTCCCTTGAATTCAGCCTGCAAAAGAAGTGGCTCATCTCTAATTTGTACAATAGAAATTCGGTGCAAAATTGCATTTTTACTATTCCTGTTTGGCAYTAAAAGGGAATTCTTTTCCTCTGCTTAACCACTGAGAGGATGTGGTACCACTCTGATCTTCTTTCTGTGTCATTATCTTTAATTATAGTWATTTCTACCCCCTCTAATCATCTCTCCTTATTTTCTCCCCACGCTCTTCCATACCCTGCACTTCCTATACCCACAGTCTTGTCTTTTCTTCCCACCCTGCTCTTTCCCTCTCCTGTTGCCAAAGAGGAGGGTTCATCTTCTTTGAGACAGCCCTGGAGCCTAAATGTCTTCCCTGAGTGTAAGAGTGTGTGGGTCACTGAAAGCCTTGAAGTCTCAATTTTGTTGTTAACAATAGGATTTGATTTAACTATTGGAATTGTACAGTACTTAATGACTTTCTTGGAGTTTTTATGGACCATTGTCTGCTGAGCTGGCCACTTTCCTATGCAAGTGATAAACTTACAGTGAAGAACTGACAAACTGCTTGGCTGATTATTGCTGAGCACTTTATTGCTAGGTTTGTGTTATTATTCCAGTGTTTAATAATGCAACAAGTGCTCCATATCCTAATATTATCTGCATTGCCCACATCCTTAGCCAAAGCTGATGATAYGATGCTACAATTGTAAAATAAGAACTAATTTTAAAAATTCTTAGTTAATATAAGCCAGCAGTGCCTTTAGTTATTGCATTTAGGACTGGTTAGGTGGAGCAGAGCAGAACTGGGGGGGTTTCTCAAGGCTTGGTGGGTTTGGGGTTGTTTCATTGTGTTCCTTTAAGCTTGAGCAACACTTGGCTAAAACTCCAGGTGTAGTTAATTGTAGTTAAATTCAAGTCTCCTCCATTGTTTGATTTGCAATTTGCAAATCTTTTTTGKTTTTGTTTTCCTCATTCTGCAGCGGAGGTGAAGCGCGTTGGGGACACGGTGCTGGGAATGGCCACTCARTGTGTGCAGATGAAAAACGTCCAAAGAACAACACCACAAACTCTGTCCAACCTCTGCTTAAAAATAAATGTCAAATTAGGAGGTGTAAATAACATTCTACTGCCACAGGGAAGGTAAGTTCATCTTTCAAAGGGGATGAGGTTTTTGTATTGCAAAGAGAGGGTGAGACATGCTGAGGTAACTGGGAGCTTTTATCTGCAGCCACAGCACTGCAGCTTCAGTGACTCTTCAGACAAACTCTTTTGGCTTCTAATATAGTCCTGCAAAAGTTAGGTTGTGAAGACAGGAGAGGAATACTTGTTTCTGTTGAAATTTATAATAAAAGTATTGTTTTAATGATCTGACCGCTAAAGTACACAACTGTCACTAAAATGAAAAATCTCTAATATTCCATTTGCCCTRAGTTTTCAAAAACAGATAGACACCACCTGGAACAATAGTGCCTTTTCTTTTGGCCAGCATTCTTCTCTTTGAGACTCTTASCCACRGTGGAGACATGAGCCTGCATYGGGCCATGGACTGTGCTCTCAAAATTCCTGATTTTGCTGGCTGTGGAGCCCACTGTCCTCCACATTCAGTGTTGCCACGAAGGTGGAGTGCTGGGGTGGCCCTGGATGTGCCAGGCTCACAACATTTGCCCTGTGCTCCTGACSTTGTCAGGGTTGTTACTGTGCTGTCCATCCTTCCCAAGAAGTACCTCCAGTACTGGCCCTTCTCTGTTGGATCCCTTCCTCAGTGGTCTGCAGGGCATTCTGTGATGGTGATCCTGCTTTGTCTCTGAACAATCCTCTCTCTTACACTCACTAAAAGCTGTTTCCAGACAAGAAGGGACCCTGGCTTCCTTAAAAATACCCAGTCAGTTCCTGTGTCCTGGATCAGGGATGGTTCAGCTGGAGCCTGGACAGCTGGAATGTCTCTGGGTTCCACAGCTGCACCATCAGACTTTCCCTCTTTGAGGCAGGGGGAGAGGGGGCTTCCCACCAGCTGGGGAGCAGTTTTTCCATCAGCACCCAGCCTGTGTCCTCCCAGACCCCCATCCATTCCTGAGATGGGCAGTGGGGCAGGGCCAGGCTGTGGGGCAGAGCTCCCTGTCCCTGGGCACCATCCCTGTTCTCTGGGGTAGATGTCAGGGTGGTTACCCAGGACAGTCCAACCTTAGCTCTAAATGCTAAATAGATTAGGCCTATCAACAACAGCAGCCATTGTATGATATCAGCATCTACAAAAAAATTTGAACCCTTTGGAAGGTGCTGGGGTACATCCWAAGAAATGGATGAAGGATTGGGGAAAACTCCCCCCTGTATTGCTTCCTCACAATGGGCACCATTATTAATGAAACTCCCCAGACATGAGCTTAGCCTGTGGTAGTTGTACAGCCATGTGTCCACATGCCAGAGGAAGCTTAAAATCCAGGAATTGCTCACCTTATTGACCTGTTGTGCAGACTGGATAACAGCCACAGTAGCCTTAGTCATAGGATCCATGTTTAAATAAGGARCTGCAAATGGGAATAATGTATCCACAACCATGTGCCAGCCAAACTGGGGAAGTTAGACCACATGGTGCCTAAGGAGGTTTCTGTGTTCAGCACACAAAATTAGGTTACCCAGAAACTATTATTCCTTTTTCATCATTTCCTCTCAATGCCCTGGAGCCCAACATTGGGCACCAAAAACTGCTGGGTTAGGAGACARGTGTCTGCCAAGGAAGGTGGCAGTCTTCCTACAATGGAAAAGATGACCCCCTCCCTCCAAATTATTGTAACTTTGGGGGCTTTCAGGCAAAAATGTGGGTAAAGGAATAACAGTTTTTTACTAGAATAGATATATATATATATATATGTATATAGACAAAAAAAGCAACAATAGCAGCAATAACAAAACACAAATGACAACAAAAAATTAACAGAATTCCAAGACACCCAACTATTTTTTTTGTCGCTTAAGTACAGTCCGTTCATCATCTCTTAGGCAATAAATGGGAAGAAAATTCCCTGAGAAAAAAACAAACCAAACCAAAACAAAAAAAAAACCAAGAAAAAAACAAAAAAAGCCTAATCCCCAACATTACCTTCCCATTTCTTTTAAAGAAGGTCTGCTAACAGATGAATTAATCTTCATAACCATTAAATCATTCCCCCACAAAGAAATTATGGTGGCCCAGGATTTCCTGTTTGAAATTGTATGATAAAGGAATAGAGTTGAAGCTTAAAACCTGCATTATGGTGCTTTGGTGATCCTCTCTTGGGGCAGTGGTTTAATATCTTAACCTAAAGATTTGTTTAAAACTTTAAAGCTCAATTAAAAAAAAAATCTACTTTGCAAGTAATAACTTTGATATCTACTATTTTTGGACTTCCTTACCAAGACTGTTTTTTATTAAGAAAAATATATTTTTTCACAGCATCTGCATATGTGCACAGTTATTTAATTTTCTCAGATGCCATTTGTTACTAAGGCATCAACTTTTACTCCTTTCTTTGGTCCAGTTGATAAAAACTGCAATTCTTCAAGGTAGGAAAAAATAGATCAATTTTAAAACTAATTTTTAATTAAGGGCAACAATTAGCTGTSCTTTGAAAATCTGCCTAAGTATTTAGCATGAGAACCTTAATCAGGATTTTAAATTCCTRCCACAGAACAAGTGACCAACTCTGATCAAGTGCCAGTTGTTGATTAATTCACTGCAGGAGTACAGAGTGCTGTTTATTTGAGTTTTAATGTGCTTTATTAAGCATAAATCTTGATGCTTTTACAAATTTCCCTTCTCTTTGCCAGACCCCCAGTATTCCAACAGCCTGTCATATTCCTTGGTGCAGATGTAACTCACCCTCCAGCTGGGGATGGGAAGAAGCCTTCCATTGCTGCAGTGAGTAAATTGTGTCCTGCTCTTTCCCCCCAGCTCCCTCCTGCTGCTCAGCTCTRATACATTTTATTGCTTTCAATCCTTTTGTGGTCCATTGCTTCTGATTGCCTAATTATAGCATTATAAATTATTTTTCTGCAGGAATTTATTGAAACTTCAGAGAGCTTGCTCTGATGCTAATTACTTAAATGTGTGTATTAGCTTGTAAAATGCCTGAGTTGCTGATACACAGAGGAGCTTTTCTGGGAGCTGATATTTATTAGCAGGCTGATAATGAGCTAGTGCATGCTTAAATCTGCTTCTTCAGCACTTAGAAATGTTGAGAATTTCTTCATTGCTGATAGGGAACTAGGCTGGCTCAGCTGTGGTTTCTAGGGACTCAAGCTTCCAGAAAACACAAAATGTGCAGTGATCTCTTGGAAATGTCCTTCTTTAATAAATACAGGGAATGGTCTTTAGCTTGTATTGTGTCAAACACCTGTAGTGGCTGCTCAGGATTGTTTAATAATGAAGTTGTTTGGTGATGTTATGTATCTGTATTAGGAAGTTAACACCTGTGTGTCCAGGGAAAACCAGGTGGAGATGTGTGGTATTGTCTGGGACCCCCATTGAGGGGGGGAATGATGAATCTGACTCTATGTTCTTAGAAGGCTAATTTATTATTTTATGATATGATATGATATGATATTATATTATATTATATTATATTATATTATATTATAGAATACTGTACTAAAGCTATACTAAAGAATAGAGAGAGGATACTTACAGAAGGATAAAAGATACTAAAGAAAAACTCGTGACTCTCTCCTCCAGAGTCAGACAGAGTCTGGCCGTCATCGGTCAATAAATAAAAGCAATTCACATGTTGGATAAACAATCTCCAAACACATTCCAAAACAGCAAAACACAGGAGAAGCAAATGAGATMATATTGTTTTCCTTTTTCTCTGAGGCTTCTCAGCTTCCCAGGAGAGAAATCCTGGGCTAGGGGATTTTTCAGAAAATATGATGGTGACAGAGATGTGCTCACTTCTTTAGGTTTTTTGTTTGTTTATTTTTAAGTCCCATACCACTTTTACAGCATATAGTTGTTAATGTTTCATTAACAGAAAAATCCCTTCCCTTGAGAAAGGGTGTGGATATTTCTGTGGTCCATCACCATTTCAGTTTGATGGATCCAAAAAACAGGCTTGGTGTCCCAGAGTTCCAACTCCTATGCAGCAGTCTGAACTATCTCAATGGTTTCATGGTATCAGTGCTCCAGACTTGCTTTGACTTTTTAAGTGCCTGTAGGTGCAAACAGGAAATTAATCTTTTAGATTTAAAACAATTTTCTCTTTCAGCAGGGTGTGCTGCCACAGGTGAACTAAACCCAGAGCTTTTTTCCAAGCACATTTGAATTTCAAATACATCTTTGCCAGGCCAACCACTCRGTGTTCAAGACAGTGCAGTTATCCCATGAAATAACCTTTATTTTAGTGCTCTCTGGTTTGATGCCAAGCATTTTTTCCAGGTTGTAGGAAGCATGGATGCTCATCCCAACCGTTACTGTGCCACAGTGCGGGTGCAGCAGCACCGCCAGGAAATCATCCAGGACTTGGCTGCCATGGTCAGGGAGCTGCTGATCCAGTTCTACAAATCAACCAGGTTCAAACCAACTCGAATCATCTTCTACAGGGATGGTGTTTCTGAGGGGCAGTTCCAACAGGTGATATTTGTCTTCTTGAAATTCTCATTGTGTAGTTTTGTGGTAGTAAYGGAATTTTAAAATTCCACCTGCATGTGGTTGGAGTTACAAGAAGTATAAGCTCAACAAATCTTCCCTCAACAAATTTGTTGGATTCTAACCAAGCAGGCAGGAGAAGTGTTTGCATGCTTTTCATGTGCTTTTGAAAGTAATTTTCCCCTTTAAAATATTTTCCCTGACAGAATTATAAGTGAAAAGTGTAGTTTTAGTACTCAAGTTATGTTTCACATCTGTTTCCTATTTAGGATATATTAGTCAGACTGTATCCCATATAACTCAGGCAGTAAAGAAAAATGATTTTTTTTTTTAAAGTGGATTAATAAATACTGGCTTCTTAGTCATTTTTACTCTGATAAACTCATCAAATCCTTTGTCATAYTTATTTTGTTTGCTTGCTAGTACCATATTTCATGAAATATTTTTCTATATATTTTAAAGACATTTATATACACTTTTTTCCAGTATTTATGTATGTAAATAAAAGATACATTATTGAATCAGCTTGTCAAAATCCAGGGGGAAGAGAGGAAAGGTCACTTGCTAAACTTGAATTGATAAAATAATCTTTGTATGAACTTTTGATATATCCTCTTTTAAATTGTCACTGGTTTTCACTGGATTTTTCATGTACAATTAACTCACAGTCTAAATAATTGTTTTTTGGTTGTTCCACTTTTCTTATTATTGATGTCTGTAGTCCTGCATGGAACTGCACAAAGCTGGGAAAGAGCAGCTGAGCACTTCTGGATTTTATCCCTTGTTCTAGTCTGAAAAATAATTAGTCTGTTGTATTTAGCAGCCTAATTAAATGTTCATTTGTATTTGGTAGTTAAAGAGATTTTGACATGCAGGTTGTTAGTCCAAGCCTTGTGCTTGGAGCTGAACAAACATGGAAGCAGCTTTCTCCTGGCTCAGGAAACTGCTGATGTAATTTGCCCTCATCAGGGGAAGAAATTAAGATTTGGTCCTGAAAGCTTTGACATCTCACTACTCTGAGTGACAGTGCAAGAAGGAACATGATAAATTATCTGTGGATAAATAAAAGACATCTGTAGATAATTAAGAGGAATTTCTGTGATGGCAGTGGTTCATGCTGATCCCACCTCTCTCTGTGTTTGGCTCAGGTTCTCCACCACGAGCTGCTGGCTATCAGGGAGGCTTGCATTAAACTGGAGAAGGATTATCAGCCTGGCATCACGTTTATAGTGGTGCAGAAAAGGCACCACACCAGACTCTTCTGCACGGATAAAAACGAACGGGTACGTTCTGCTTGGGACCCCAGAGCTCCAGCAGGCAGCCAAGTCACCAATTCCTGTTCATTTGTGGTGCTTTCTGGGTGGAGATCAGACTCTCCAATTTGATTTTTGGTACTTTCTGTGTGAAGAGGAGACTCTTCAAGAGCTGTTGCTGAGAATGGAGAGTTCCTCATGGCAAAGCTCTGCTCACAGATTGAGCTTTCCATGTTCTTTTTCCTTCTGTCAGGCTTCTCTGTGGGAGAACTTGGAGCCCTCTAGGCTTGTGGCCTCCTGAAGTAACTCTCAAAGGTGGCATGAAGGTGGTTTATTTATATTAATTTWTATWWATATATATACTGTTAATTTATATTACTAAATGCTGTCATTACAAATGTTAAATTGTTGGAAAGTAAAGAGTATTTTGACATTCCACTTTGAAGAGATTTTGAGTGAAGAGGTGACCTGTTTGACAAGGAAAGACCCTTGCAGGTATAAACAGGAAAAGTTACTCCTGTCCTGGAGTGGGAAGGTGAAAAGAATTTGACAACTCAGTTGCAGGAATTTATTTTTACATTATTCAGAAAGCCAAATCTTTTTAGATAATTTCTAAGAAGATTTTGCACCTGGTCTCTTTTTTTCTTTCTCCGTAGTAGAGACACTCCAAATTTTCAGTTGGAACAAAATTTCAGTTTTGCACATTCTTCTKCACTTCCTGCTTTTTATAGATCTTTTTCTTGTGCTTGTTTTCCTGGCTATACAGTTGAAAAAAAAAAAAAATTCTTTGTGCTGTGCTTCAGTATCTTTGCATTTCCTATTGACACAGGTTGGAAAAAGTGGAAACATTCCAGCTGGTACCACAGTGGACACAAAAATCACCCACCCCTCAGAGTTTGACTTCTACCTGTGTAGTCATGCYGGGATCCAGGTAAGGCGTTTTGTGTGGCATGGTAACTGTTTGTACTAAAGCTGCTTTATCAGATGGCTTTTTGTCACATCTGAGGTTTTCAAGATGAAAGTGCATTTCAGGGATGAAATTTTGAGAAACACAGCCCTATCAATATAGTTTGATAGGCAGCAAGGAAAGAGGTTGTTTGCCTTTTAAAGGAATAACCAGCTGGAATGTGTAGAGCTGCTGCCCACGGTTTTTGAGGATGCAGCCATTTCCCTGCAGCTCCCAGCAGAGGTTGGAAGCTCGGGAGATGTTTGGGAGTGCTGATGAGCTGTGTGCTCTGGCTCCAGGGAACAAGCAGACCCTCTCACTACCACGTGCTGTGGGATGACAATCGCTTCTCGTCGGACGAGCTGCAGATCCTCACCTACCAGCTGTGCCACACCTACGTGCGCTGCACACGCTCCGTCTCCATCCCTGCCCCCGCCTACTACGCTCACCTGGTGGCCTTCAGAGCCAGGTACCATCTGGTGGATAAGGAGCACGATAGGTGAGTTCAGAGTTTTGCACTTTYGCAGAATTGGAAGGCAGTGGGGCTTGTTAATTCTGGAATCAGTGGTGTCCTCAGCAGTTTGAGGGTGAGTTTGCTCTCACTGGTGAATTTTGCTGCTGAAACAAAGCAGAAGACGTTCCTGTATGTGCTGTTTGCTGTTTCAGAACCTCAGTGGTGCTTTGGTCAAACATTAAKTACCCTTATTCTGTTCAGAAGAAAGTAATGATACAGAAACACCTGCAAGGAGAGGCAGATTAAATAGGATGTCACTGTAGGACGCAAAACAACACGACACGCACACACCGCTGCTCTCAAGGTGAAAAAAGAGGAGTTTATTTTCTGACTCCCAACATTTATAAATGTGACAGTGGATTGGAGGGTGAAAGTGCCACCTCTCCAATGACATCGGACAAAYCAACAGTCCATCAAATTTCTCCTCCTCCATAAAAGAATGCAAAACAATAAGTTATTTACAGAAATTGTGTGAGAAAGTTCGTTASAAGAATGCAAACATCAGAAGGCTTAGAAAATCTTAAAAAATCAGGGCGACAGTAGGGTTTCTCTTACCCCCCAACCTGTTGGTTTTTGTTTTCCCCCCCCTCCCTTCTCTTTCAGTGCTGAAGGAAGCCACACTTCTGGCCAGAGCAACGGCAGAGACCACCAAGCACTTGCKAAGGCAGTCCAGGTGCACCAGGACACGCTGCGCACGATGTACTTTGCTTGACATCTTCTCATGTTCAGCRGCTCCGGACAAGGCAGAGTTGGATTCACACCAGACCAGCTGCACTTAGACCAACAGATGCCCCAGCCCAGGGACAGCCAGCAATGAGTGATGCATCTTTATTCCTTTCTTTCTCATTTGCAAGGAAGCCTTCCGTCCAGAATTTCAGACTTGATCACAAACTGCGTTCTTGTACCAAACCCCACTGTTGTCGGAAATGTGGTTTGCCAAAAATCTCTGAGCTGCTTGGTATAAAACAGACCCAGATTTTATAATTAAATCAAGAGCTGCAATCTCAGGGCTYAGGGAAGATAAACAAAAAAACCAAACCAACAACCCAACCCACAAAACTCCTCATTCAGTTTGCTGTTCATTCAGTTGCTTTTGATAATTTGGRAAGATCTAATTCATACTAAGGTTTGATGAGCTAAAACGCTGTGAATCAGCTTTTAGTACAAAGGAAAGCAAAGCATTTTTTGAGTATTTATGAAGCCTTGATTATTCTAGATGCATTTACAAAATTTTTATTTTCAAAATAAGAGCGTGACAAAATTCTGGTTTCTAATTGTCTTATAAAGATTATTCTCAGATTATTCTGTGTGTCTAAGGACAAATGTATTTTCTGAAGCTTGTTCTTGAATGTTTTTTATTGTGCTGCATTTTAAAATGTTTTTCATAGACTAAAGATGAACTTAAAAAAAAAAGAGTAAATCTGTACCTAAGCTTTTAATAGCTCCAGTTAGATTGGCAGAAGAAAATGTGCCATTTAAAAAAATTTCTAAAGATTTTTTTAAAATCATACTGACAGCTAATGTTAGGATTGTCATACAGGACTGTGACACTTACTTTCCAAAGTCTCTAAAGAATACGGGTCTGTGGTGATAAATACAGTACAATCCTTTTTCACTGTTGTTTGAGTTAATGTAAATTTTATATATGTTTCACAGTATTAATGTGATAGACTAGATGCTATTATTTATTTTTATTTACTAAGGAGTGCTCATTATACTTCTGTTAACATATCAAGAATGCTTTGAACTTAGAAAGTAAGATCCTTTTTGTGGGGACGTTACTCTTCAAATGCAAAAAAAAAAAAAAATATGCAATCGATGTGAGAGGAGAGAGATGCAGCCAGTGTCTGTTGTAGCTTGGAATTTGCAGAAAGGCTTTTTCAACGTGCACACAACACAGCAGGTTTTACCTCTGCGGTTCAGACGCACACAAGACCAACATCCTACATTCATTCAAGCACAAAACAATTGTATTTTATTTATATGTTGARTAGTGGTGAAGCAGGAGCTCTGCTAGAGGAGAGTGGCTCGCTGGAAGTTAGGCACAAGTCAGAGAATCTATGCAGTAAAGATAAAAATTAGGAAACTGAAGTTTACTTAGGGAGGGAGGTGAAGCTCTCTTCATTATGCATAAGATCTGTAGGAARTGTGAGAGTTTTGCCATTCTCTTAGGAGAAGCATTAATTAAAACTGATAATTATGAGACAGATGCTTCTGTTAGTTTGCACACTGGATTCATAAAAACCATAATACACATGTAAACCATTGCACTAATGACAATGCCACGAGCAGGTTTAGGAGAAAATGGAAAAAGCCCAGGAAAGTTGTTTATGCTGACTTGATCTTGTTTGTTTTTCCATGGGATAGGTGAAATAAGATGCTGAGAGGCAGGTTGGAAAACCTTCATTCTCCTCCACTGACGGATTTTGCTTTGTCTTTTCCCTTTTCTCTGAGCAGCTGCTCAGTCTCTGTTTGGACACTTTTACCTCTGGCTGCTGGGATGGGCGAGTAGCTTTAAGCCATGCAGAGCTCTGGGCCACAGAGCAGGTCAGCTGCCACCAGGTGGTKTTGGATAAGCTAGAAAATGCCCAACCTTTGCTGCACAAAGACTTTTTTAGGTACATAATTCCAGTTCAGATCTTCACCTTGTAGCAGTGTGTCAGTTGTCAGTGTTTTGTAGGTGAAATGTAAAACCTGTTAATGGAATAATCATATTTGTACTATTTTAATTGGGTGATTAGGCTGCTGGCTCAGAGTATCTTCTTGGTCATAGTTCTRTAAATTCAGATTTGTGTAAATTTGAAGCAAATCCTAGGTAGCATTGTCTGTCTTGCTGTGTGCCAGCGAGGTTGTACCTACCTCCCCTCAAGCTGCAGATCCTCCCTGTGGTGGGTGTGTTGCACTTCTCTGTGTTTCCTTCAGAGCTTTCCTATTTCAGTGAAGATATTCATTTGGCAGAGTTTTATATAAGAATTATTTTTATATGAATTCTTCTTATCAAATAGGATAAAGATCATCCATTTTAAGATGTCATTTAACTTATTTGCTGTCTGTTATGCAGAGACCTCTTGGATGTGAAATTCATCCCCCTCTTTCCATGCAGATCTGGGACAGTGGAATTGTCCAGGTGGTCAGATGGGGTGAGGAGGGCAGGATCTGTCTTGACCTCAAATCTCATTTCTGAAGCAGCCTGGGACTGCACTGCATCCTATTTAAGGTGTTTCCTTTGTGAGAAAAGGAGTTTCAGGCAGGCCCTTAATATGAGAGTAKCTGTTTGTGCATCCTCTTGGAATGAGCAGAAATTATGTAGCTTTCCTTCCCTAAGTATGAAGAACTTGGGATGTTTATGTGCATTTCAGGACATTTTTACCTTTTACAGACCTTTCTAAGCCTCTAATACTGCTAATCCTTTATGCCTTGTGATTCACAGACTCCAGAACTGGTAAAGTTGTAAAGTAGGTCTGTATTTATTTGGTGATGGGCAAATTAATTTCTAACCCTCATGTTTCACTTGTGTCTCCCTCCTTTTCCGTCCCACCAGTCGTGAATTAGTGAATAATTTAAAGCATAAAGAATAATTTWWAAAAAAAATCAAACTGATTTCTATATACTTTGTAAAGTACAGCATGCTGGCAGTCCAGAACCTCTCTTTCTGGGAAAATTTTTAACATAAATTACACATTCAGGAATGTCTCCTGTCCAAAAAAACCTGCTACAAACACCTAAAATCCTAGAATTATTTTTTTATTCTGTACCTCCCATATGTCTGGTGTAGAACAGCAACATCTCAGGTCAGCACAAAGCTCAAGAAGTCTCAGTCTCCCCCAGGCTGTGGTGGAGCAGTGCCAGCTGAGGTCACAGCTCTGAGTCTGGGTCACTGTGCAGGTCAGCTCAGCAATAACCAAATTTGTGCCACCCTTGGGCACTTGGGGCATTTTCCAGCCCATGCAGAGGAGTCCCATWGCACAGCCCCCCCCAAAACAGCATCAGCAAGTGTGAAACGCTCCTTTTGGGAGGTGACAAATATTGTCAAAATACACAAAATASTTAAAAGTTTGTCTTTTTTCTCCTGATGTGCAAAATCTAATGCAATAATGAGCTTTGCTTGGTGGTGGAGATTTCTGCTGCAGTGGCTGAACAGAGTGACCAGTCCACTCCATCTGTTCCAGCCCCCAGGAAACAGCTGAGCTGATCCTGAGCAAATGTCCTGTTGGGAAATGCTGGGTGGAGGTGGATTTGTCTCTGCTTTATGTGGCATTTAAGACAGCCCTATGCAATTTAACACATGTTGTGTGTATGCACTGATGTACAGAGTGAGGTCACTTGTTTTATTAGAGCTCCTTTTTTTTGGCTTGGCTTGCTTTAGAATATTTGACTTTGTGAATTACAATCAATGATCTTCCATGTTCCAGAGGCTTTGGCACAGGAATTCCCTTGTTTCTTGATCTGTCAGGGTAACAAATCCCTTTGATCTCCATCCAGGCCCCCAGGCAGGGTTCCCTGATTGTAAAAGCAAAAAGGTTGTGAAGGTTTGACTTTAATTCTGCCTCTCTCAATAACTCCTGCAGCCTTTGTTGTAACAGAGTCTTGTTCTTGTTGGATCATTTTTATAACATCAGACAAGAGGTTTTTCCACAAGGATTATCAAATTAAAACTTCTGGAGAGGAGGTGTGAGGAGTTCAGGGTTTTTTTTTCTGAAAAAAAATTGAAGTTTCTAAGATGCTTCTAAGTTTTTCTTCCTGACTAAAGGCTTTTTATTAAATAGCAGACTCAGTCAAGTAAGCACCTCTGGTGGCATAAATAACCCATAAGAGACTTTTTTTTAATAATATATATTTTACTCATTAACTAAATGAATGTAAGAAGAGTTCTCAGTATTTTTCATACTTGAGACCAGTGTAATTAAACTCACTTGTTTTCCTGGTTTTTTAATACTCTTCTCCTACCATAGTATTTCTTTTTGTGTGGCTTTCCCCATTCCTAATGCAGGGCAGTCCTTTGGTTTTTACTTTTACATTCCATTTGGTCACATGCATCTTSATGCACACATGCCATCTTTCTTAAGGAGAACTTCAAGTAGAAGGTAATTGCACTGATTTTTGGGTTTTTTAAACTTCCTTTTTACTGTAAGATTTTTTTTTTTTTTGCATCTGCTGTAGCTGTTTGAAAATACTGTAAATAGTGCTCTGCACAGCAAGTACTGAAATGCTGGGGATACCATTCCTTGTTCTATTTCCCAGAACATTGCCATGTTTTCCAGTGTTGAGGTGGGAGCTTTGGTGTTAAATGTTCTTATACTTTGTGTGCATTATGGCATCAATCCAAGAAGGGCACAGTTGCTGTATCACAGTGGAAATATTTAGGGTTTGTCTGAATTTATAAAACATTTCTTCCTTCTCTCCTCTGTGCACATTTGTCCCAGACCACAGAGATGCAGTTTTTCAGCTCTCCCTGTGCTCATTGTATGTGCAAGGTGCAAATGCCAATTTTGTTATCAGTTTGATGACTGMTGGCATTAATGTAATATTTGGATTATCAGGTGTAACTCTCAAGGTGTTCCTTGCTYGTCTGATTCTTGTGTTGTAGCAGCAGAATCCTTGGATGTGGCAGAATTAGTGGAATGACAGGGATTT
Source organism: Cardinalis cardinalis (assembly GCA_014549065.1). NCBI lineage: Eukaryota > Metazoa > Chordata > Aves > Passeriformes > Cardinalidae > Cardinalis > Cardinalis cardinalis. The sequence continues at coordinate 3,245,030 of JACDOX010000050.1, forward strand.
GGGATCCAGTTATGAKGTCTTGCTGTCTGTCTGGGATTGGGCAGTGCAGAGGATGTTTCAGTGCTCTGAGCTGCCCATGGATCTCCCATCCATCCATCAGCAATTGCCTTTTGCTTCCAGAATCCTCAGGGCAGGACAAACCCCAGCTCCAGCCCCACTGGCTGATGTTAGGGTGCAAACCAGCAAGTTCTGCCTTCTGTTTCTGAGGGTTAATGACTGGAAAGATGCATTTCTGAGAGGGTTTAATCCAAATTGTATGGGAAGGGGGTGCTGTGTGTGCTTGGTGTGGCACAGAATCTGTTTAATCTCATGTAGTGTTTCAGTTGCTTTGTCAGAGTTGTTTTCTTTGAAGTGTTAATTTGAATGTAAYTGCTTGGCCAGATCACTACAAAAGTGGGTTTGTGGGAATCTTTAGTTTCAAAGCAGGTGCAGTTCAAGGCTACCTCCTGTATTCCTTCATGGAASAATTAATTGAAGTGAACCTCCCACTAAGCAGCCAAAATGCTCCCAGAGGGACTGGGTTTGTGCTGGTCTGTTCCTCTCTGGGCAGTGCCATACTGTGATCCTGTGTGGCTGCTCAGCCTTCCCTCTGGCTTCCAGAGGCATCCCTGGGTACTGAGAGGGTACCAGGCCTGGCAAGGGGCACATCTGGCACATCTGCTTCTGGTCAGGGTCACCCCATAGCAGCAGCTCCCTCTGTGACCTGTCCCTTCGCTTGGTTGTGTACTGTTGTTTTCTAAATGAAAAATGTTTCTGTATTTACCTGTTGGCCAGRAAACGTCAGGTTTTCTCTGCAAATAACATGAAGGTGCTTGAAATATATTTTGAGTCTGAGGCAAAAAATATGTATTGGACTATTTTTTTAATGTGTTTTTTAGGTAAGATGACGTCGACTTTAAGAATGAAAATACTTTATTCCCTGCTCAGAAAATTATAAACTTTAAAATGTGGGGAAAAAACCAAACCAAAACACCAAAAAACAGCCCCAAACCTGAGTATGTTCATCTTGGGACTGTTGGGTGTCAGTTCTGTGCAAAGCCTTGGCCAAAACTCAACCTTGACATCAGTGCACATGGGCTGAGGTACATTAGGTGACCTGAAATGAAACTGTAGAAAACTGTGTTAATGCATCAGATTTTGTTTACAATTATTCCAAACAAGCTTCCTCATCTCAGAACAAACCACTCTGCTGACAGAAATACCTGTTGGAGCACAGTGTGCTGGTGTGGTTTCATAGCAGTGTTAAAATTGATTTTTATTTACAAGTAACTGGGCTTTCTGCTGTGGATTTTGGCCTATCAGAGGGAGTTTCCTGGGATTTTGTGTTCCCAGTGATTTCCTTCCCTTAATCTCTGGGCCYAGACACTAATGAAGCTCATCCATGGCAGGAGGATTGCTTTATGTCCTGACTTTCTAGAACACAGATTTTGCAAGAGACTGAATAAACCATTATAAAAACCAGCTCATTAATAACTGAATGGGGTAAAATCCTGTCAGTTTATTTCAGTTCTCAGTCATGATTTCTCAAAGCCTCCCCAAAAGTGTGGAGTGCAGGGTCAATGGCTGCTTTGGAGAAGATGTTTCACTACATTGTGCACTGCAGATCATGGACACTATTGCTGGCAGGGCTTGCACTGTGCAGAGATGCTGAACAGCTCCTCTGTCATTGGTGGGAGCAGAGTTTTGTGTTTTCCAGACAAGGCAGATCCAAGATCATCAGGAAGTTTGGGGAGTGAAGGAGCTCTCTGCTGGGTGCTGCTCATACCCTAGAGAAGAGAGACCCTGGGTACTCCAAGCCTTGGGGAAGTGAGAGAGGCAGGAGGGGAAGCATTTCCTTCAAAATTGCCAATTYAAGCACTTGTTAAGGTGACAGTTTAATTTCTAGTTTTCCTTCTGGCTTGTCTGCAAGTGCCCCTGAGAAATCCTGCAGCCTGCACCCATCTGCTGGCCCATCCCAGGAGGGGAAGGCTGCATGGAGCTCCCTGAGTTGATTTGTGATTTTGGGGAGCTCTGACTTGGTTGGGGCTGGGCCAGGGGTGCTGCTGGATCTGGAGGGATGAGAGGTTGGCAGGAGTTCATTTGGGAGTTCTGCAAGTGGCAGCCCTGCAAACCCACAGCACCAGCTGCAGGCTGTGGCTGCTCCTTCCTCCCACCTAAATATCCCCAAAAAAAGCAATTCCTTTGGATTTGTCCATGTGCTGCCTCAACAGATCCATTGCAAACCTGCCTGGGGCTGCTGTTCCACCAGCCAACCTCCCTGAGGCTCCCTGAGGAGCCTTGGGTTGCATGGCAGTTCTGTATCAAAGGGAATGATCCTTTCCACAGGGCTCTCAGGAGTGCACAGGTTTTAGTTGTATTTTTTCCCTACATTTTGSATGTGCTGTTGAACCATGGACTTTGTTATTTTTTTCCCTCCCTTCTTTAAGCACAACTAAACCACTTGCTGCAACAGCTGCTCTCTGCTCATCAGCAGGGACTGCAGATGCTGTCTGACSTGGGAGCAAGCCTAGGAATCGTCCCCAAAATATAAATTTAAACTTTTCTGGTCATGTTACTGGGTTTTTTAGGGTGTGCTTGGCAAGCATGAATGGTCAACAGGCAAGCTTGGGAGTCTCTAATCCCTTGGCWGGTGCTGTTTGTGTTTGCTTTGTTATCTTAGATTTCCTGTCAGAAAAAAAATGTAATGTGGACTCTTTTCTGTATTTATCCGCTTTTCCTGGTTTTAAAGCCATAAAMAGAGGAAGATTCAGTCATGCTGGTTTTTGTGAAGTTGCACATTTTTGCCTGGTATGTACTTGACTCAAGGCAGATCCTGTCTGGGCTTTATGGGCACCCCAAAGCTTCAGCTGCTGGGGGTTGGATCAGACCTCTCATGTACCAACATGCCATGCAGTGAATTTTGTTTCTGGATTTCACCAAAGTTCTGCATCAACTGTGAGGTGCTCAAACCTCACTATTTTATAGTACTATTTGTATGCTAYTAAAAAATAAGGATTTGACCCAAAGTCTGTCATTCCTGGTAGATTTTCTCATGAAACTTAAAGACTGAGCCGTTCAATTGCTCATCTCGTTTACATATGACAACTTCACAATTGCATTTTAAAGAAAATAAGAGGAAAAAAAAMCCCMAAAAAACATYAAAAGCCATTAAGGAGTAAGTTTTATCTTGGAAAATCAAATTTTCAGTGAGGTGCARTGAGGAATTACATCTGGCAAAGTTCTGTGCCATCCTGAAGAATGTTACCACTTTTCTATAATTTGTTGTAGTTTAGTAGATTTTTTAGATCTGTGTGTGTCCCTTTCTGTGTGTGTGCACACACATGTGACAGGACAGGGGACAGTGTATAGGCTGTCTGTAAAAGATACAAAGACAGTATTTGCTGGAAATAACAAGCACAGTTTCCGTGGCTTTTGCAGTATTTTATTGTACAATCACAAAGATTTCAACATTTAGGGCAGTTGATAAGTAAAGATCCAGCCTCAGATTTCTGTGCAGCAGAGTGCTTGACTTGATCCTGGGAGGGCAAGATGGAAAACAGAACAGAATGTATTGATTAAATYTTTTTTTTTTGCTTTAATTTTGGTACATTGCAAAATTAACTGACTTTATCTTTTAAGGTTTTAATCTTTTAATAGTTTCAAAAATTCTTTTAATATTATTTTTTATAAAATAACTTAAAAAAAAGGAACCAAAAATCAGTCCAGAAGCTTCATATTGTGAATGTTCCTTCCAATCAAAATGCTTTTGTGACCATTTAAAGTGGTTTTTTGTGTTTTTTTTTTGTTTGTTTGTTTGGTTGGTTTTTGTTGATTTTTTTGTTTTGGTTTTGTTTGTTTGGGGTTTTTTGTTTTTTTTTTTTTTTTTTTTGAGGGGGAAAGAAAGCTATCATGTTAAGGTTGTTCCAAGTGGTACTAAATGTTTGTTGAGTAGTGTTGTGTGTGCGTTGCGTCTCTGTGGAACTTCTTGTGCTTGCAGTATAGAAATGATTGGTGCTGGCTGTGACTTGTAGTGCACAACCAGGCCCAGAATTGCCCTCAGCTGATGTGCAGGGCATCCCTGGCACTGCAGGGTTTGCCATGGAGGTTGTGGCATCACTTGGCAGTGCTGGGGGGTCACAGGGGGTGAGATTCACCCATTGCTTCTCTCTCTGCCCTGGGCGAGCACTTGTGTGATGCTGTGTGGCCAGGCCACTTTAAACTAAGCCTTAACTAAATGCTAAATGTGTCAGATTCCTCTCTCAGAGAAGCAAAAATACTGTTTAACTACAGGAGGATGTTCCTGTAGAGCTTCAGTGTTAGCCAAGGCAGCCTCCTGACGTGAGAAACAAGGGACTCCTGTAGCTCTCTGTACTGTGATGCCTCTTTGGGTGCTGGCTCTCAGGCATTCCTCTGGCAGCTGACCCCAAACAGGCTTTCCCAAATCCCAGCTTTGTGTTGTCCTTSTTGTCAGACCTATTCTCCTCCCTCCCCCTGCCAGCAAATCTCTGTCTGAAGGAGAATTGTGATGTAACACTTCAAATTTTACATCCCAGAAAAAGCCATTCTTGAATTCTGTGCTTGCTTTCAGGTAGGTGCCATTGCTTCCACTTCTTATGACTGACATAGGATCCTTAAAACATTTTAAATAGAGGCAAAAAAAAAAAAGTGTTGGGGACCCAACTTGCTTTTATTTTATTTTTTTCCAATTTGGATCTACCTCATGTAACCAGTTGGGTGCTAATTACTCAAATTGTCAAGGAGATTTGGCAAAGGCGACCAAACTGACCCCATCCGCGGCCCAAACCCTCGAGTTTCTTGTTCTGAGACAACAATCTTGGATTTGAGTTCTATTCTTTGTGCCTTTGTGTTTTTTTCTCCCCAGTGCACAACAATCAAAACTCATCTTCTTGATGAAAAACAGCAGTTGGTTTTTAACTGCGCCACAAAAAACTGAATTTGAAAATATTTTTTGGTGTAGCAMGTTGTAAAATCAAGTATCACAGCTGACCTAGGCAAAGAGAAATAGCCAATAAAGAAGGTTTTGGAAATCTTTAATCCTGACCCCAGATTTCTACATCTCTGTGTCTCTGTATATGCACATAGCACCTGACTTTGTGTATGTGTATATATATAAATATAAAATGAAGGGATACACGTGTAAGGGTGAGGGAATAAAACATCGCTGACCTTTCCACAGTTTTGTATGTAACAGTTTACAACTATGTGTAAGTATTTTCTACTATGTGAACCTTTTTTACTCAAAAATAATTCCTTTTTGGAAAGCTTTCAGTTGTGATATGCTATCATTTTTTGAAGTTTAAAAAATTTTTTAAAAATCCACTATTTAACAGTACCTACTACAGAGGGGGAATCTTTGCTGTAAAATTGTATTTAGTTTAAATATGAAAAGAAAAAAAATCATCTATATATGGGATTGTAAAAGTGCATTCCATCATGGCAGGACTTCCCAGCTGTTTCCTAAGGCTTTCTGTTGCAAAGAGACTTGAGCAAAAGGAAAATGCCTCTGTTCAGTGTTTTTATAAAACTGCTCCATCAGGTCTAGACTTAAGCTATATTTTCTAAAGCCTAATCATCCTTTAATATGCTGCAGATAAATGATYGGCATGGTTGCACTTTCTCAGTAATAATGTTTGCCCTGCAATTGGCTCGTGATAAGGACTTTAGTTTTTTAACAAAACCAGTCGTACTTTGGGCAGAAGGTAATATTTATATAGGTACCTCAAGATAAAAAAATAAAAAAGAGCCTGAATATGCTGCATTTTGTTTCTTTAACATTTTTCATGTAGCATTTGTTTGCTTTTCTGGTTTTTTAGGAGACGATTTAGCTACCTGTTTGCTTTGGGGGACCCCAGTAGTGGTTTAGGCCGTTGTTTTCTCTGGATCTCACAGAATGTAGTATCCTGCCTTGGGATCCTGCAGGAGTTTGGGGTGGGATGTGCCCTGCAGTGTGTACACACGGGGAGGGGGACCATGGAAATTTGCTTTATAGACTTCAGAAAAGGAGGAAAAGGATACTATATTCCTAAAACAGACAATACATGTTCCTAATTCTTAATTATGGTTTGTGGGGGGTTTTTTTGGCTCGTTCTGCTTTCTTGACTCTTTTCTTAAATATGAGTGTGGAAAGGGGCARTTRATTAATGGGGGCACACAGTGACCAAACCTGCCCCACTGGTGGGTGTTTTGGGGGTGATTCCCCAAATCCATGGGTAAGAGCAGTGCCCCACRTTGGAGCAGGACCCTCCTGCTCTCTGCCTGCTCCTTACTGCAGGTCCACCCTCTACTCCTTCATTTCCGAGTCAGTGAAGATCTAAAAATGTGCAGAGATGGGGAATTTTTGTTGAGAACTGTTGAAGGAAGCTTCAAAGGCTGTGAAATTGAGCATTTATTGTCATGTTTTTAAGCTTAGGTGGGTCCTTTTCCAAGTTTGTTTTACAGCTTGCAAGGTAAAATAGTTTGCACTACTTTTGCAATAAACTCATGAAAAACCTAACAGGTTCTGTTCTGGTTTCTTACTGTATATATACAACTAATACTAAAGATTTAGCATAGTGTTTTTCACCTCAAAACATAAGACTTGTAACAAGCTCAGAATGCTGTAATTCCTGACAAAATAATGATGTGAATGATATTTTATAAAGTTATTTTGTATGGTGTCGATTTTGTTTTGCCTCATAGTATGTCAATAAAATAAAATTCCTCATCTTTACAAGATATTGTTTGATGTCTTTTCATTTAATATTTGGGCATTTTCTGCAGTTACTTGTGCACTGTGAGACTCTGCCAAAATCTCTGGTCCATTGCCCTCCCTTGCATTTCTCCCCTTGTTTGTGTTTGGATGTTTCCCTGTGCTTCCACCCTCTCTGTGCCCAGCCAGGCACAATCCATGCTGCTTTATCTGCTTACAAGTTGTAATCCTGGAATTCTTTTGGGAAGATGAACATTTTGGAAATCACATGCCTGAAATTCTTATTTTTTATTTTTTCTTTCTGAGTGAATCCCTACAGTGATCAATTTTTAAATGAAGAAAATGTAGCACCTGGTAATGACTATAAAGCATCCAACATCCAACAGAATTGCAAGGATGCCAAGGAGCTTCCTTTGGGAGCCCAACCCTGCAAACACAGATTGGTTTTACTCAGTAATATGAAATACTGTCAGAGCTGTCTCTTCCCTTTATTTTTTCCATTGTTTTTTGAAACACCACTTTGAAATGGATGAGGTTTTTCTTTGGGTCGGGCTCTTGGGGAAAACAAATAACCCTTCACTGGTTTGATGRCAATGAGCTTTGGCAGCTGCAGGGCCTTGGAGAGGGCTGTGGCAAATTTTGGCAGCTCTGAAGTCCCCATCAGGGATTCTGGCTGAATGAATCCAGAAGGGTGTGCACATTCTTCTGGGCTCAGGAATTCACAGAATATGTCCATCATCCCACAGGAAACTTCTGAGAGGGATGAAATGTGGTGATTTATACTTACTAACCACAGTTCTTTTGTCATTTTGACAAGTTTAGGAAACTTYATGTCCTTTGAGCAGCATTGGCTGGGGTGGGGAAGAGTCTCACAAGCTGGTGTTGTGGGGGGGAAAAATGATAGAAACATGTCTGTAATAATAATAATTAACCCAAAAGTGTCCCCTGGCCTACGTTCCACTGCCTAAACTCCCACAACACCTTAAACAGGTCAAGATACTTGTCACTTTTGAAGAAGCTCCTGTTAAATGATGCAGTTGRCACAGAGGGAAAAAATTGGATAAAAAAGCTTAAGGGTTGAGGTACAGACAGTGAGGTTACTGAAAAGCTGCTGTGATGGGCAAAACAGATGTGACTGGAAGGAAAATGATATCATTTACTGACAAATTAGGTGGAATTAAAACACCTTCCACCCCTTTCCCAGTCCCTTTTCCCCTCCTGCCTCCTCTCCCAGGGTGCAGGGGTGGGGATGGGGCTGTGCTCAGACCCCTGCCAGGGCTGTTTGAGGATGTTTTTCTYTTTGCTTGTGACCCATCCATGGTTCAGGTATTTGCTTGTTGCCCTGATCCCTGTTTCTGCTAGAGATTCACTGTGYAATTTTGTGCTGGTGGATCTTTTTTTCTTTCTCAAAAGAACTGGCACCCCCTCCCCCCAACAGCATTCCACACTCAAGTTTTCCACCCATTCTCCATGCACTGTTAATAATAAAAAAGCACAAACCAGCTCTTGGAACAATGGTTTAGTTCTGCCTTTACCCACTTGGGAATTTCCCCAGGGATCCAGCCCCACTCAGCACTCACTGCAGAATTCCTGGTACAATCTGATTTTCATTTATGGCAACTTCAGGAACATTTCTTACAGTGCAGCATCCTCTGATCTGTTCAAAGAGCAGGAGCATTTCTGGTGTGGCTCAGGAGCTCTGCCAGTCCCTGACCCTACTCCCTAAGCTCCACTTGGCTTTCTTAGAATATGGAATGTGGTGGATTGTGGATATGCTGGAGCTCCCTGCCATGTTTTAAGACAAGTTGAGTGTGGTTGTGCCTGTCCAGCTGTTCAGTTCTGGTAACTCTTTACCATGCCCTCCAAATTAGGCTGTTGCTTGAGACAAATTCCTGGCTGATTTGCTGCCCAGCTTTTTTGGAGTGGGAGGTTTTCATTATCTGTTAACATTCCCTTGCTTACCTGGGGCATTTTTCACCCCTGGGGACAGATCTTGGTCACTTCTCTGTCTCAGATATTGTCACACTGACCACGTGTGTGATGAAACTGAAAAGAACTACAGGAAGTTTCTGCATCCATTGTCAAGTTTTCATACAAAACATTTATTTTAAAAAGTTGCATGTGAAGTTCCACACAGGATGGTTGCCATTTCTGTAGTAAAAAAAGAAAAGCAAACCAAAACCAAATGAAAAATCCATCTCTGTCACTCACGCGGTAAAGGAGCTACTCTTTCTCAAGAACCCACAATTAACAGACTTCAATCTGCATTCTGGCAAGAGAAACTGCAGAAGTGGAGTTCATTCAAGAAAAGGGTTCTGGATGCATATATTTACATAATTTCCTACCCCATTTACCACCACAGCTACAGAACAACCATTAGCTCTTGGGATGGATCTCCTCCTCTCCCATTTGGGTGCCCACATGGCTGCTTTCACAGACTTTTTTAATGGACTTGGTCCACTTTTGGAGCTTTTGAACTGAAAGCTGCCTGTAAGAAATTTTAAATTTGGGTAATGATTGTCTGACAAAGTCACTTCAAATCATCTGACCAAGCTCTGCTCTCAGGTTTGCACTGTCTCTTCCTACCCCACCGTGTTTCTGAGGGAAGAATTCCATTCTCCAACGAGCATAAAGTTCAATTTCTAAACTTCTTAAAGCAAAAGCAGATGGCTCAGTGTAAAAATACATCCAGCATCTGGATTCTCAGTCACAAAAATAACATCCTTTATACAACAGAAAAATGGATCAACTATGAAACAATTCTCCATTGGCCTTAAGATCCAACACTGTCACCAACAGCTTCATCTTCATCCTCTTCCTCCTCAGCCTCCTCATCGTCTTCCCTCACTTCTCCATCTCGCTTCTCTTTTTCAAGCATTTTTAGGTACTTGCTAGCTAGGATCTTCTTTGGCAAGATATCTGAAAGGCAGAATTGTTGTTGCTTTTATTGTCAATTTGAACACTTGCATTGCCTCGTTAATACTGTTGCATCCAAACCACTAAAGAAATGAAGTCAAAAAGAAATATTAATATTTTTAACAAATCTTAGGTGAATAACCAGGTAAGTCAGCCTGACTCACACAATGCTGTTAAGAGTAGGAGGGAGTTACCCATTTATGGCACAAGTAACCAAAGATAAGGACTTTATTTCATGACTGATTACTGACAACTTTTACTGTCTGCTGATGTAAATTACTTGCTGTAAAACAGAGAGCTTAACTGCCTTAGATCCAAYGACCCATTAATATAAAATCCAAGTATCAGTGTGTGTGTGTGTGTATCTAGAAGCACAGAGAGACCATATGATGAAGCTTCTTTTCTCAAAACTTATAGATTCCTATGTGTCATTTTTGGTCCACATAACTTCTCACCTAAAGATGTGCAATAATCTTCTTCCACAGGCTGAAAGCTTTCAGATGGAACTGCTGGAATTTAGGAAATACTTAAAGCAATATCCTGAGAACTGTATACAGTGTAACTGTATAATTTAGAGGCAGCAGAAATATCCCCATTCACAAAGAAATGTTTTCAGGGAAGTCGTTTATGAGTTCCAGTTGAATGCTAAGCAGGAGATCAATGACCAGTAGGAGAACTGGGTCCTCACAATATAGAGCATTAAGGGCAAGATTTCACTYTCCAAAGCAGACACTGGAGTTACCCTTGTGTTAGCAATACCTGCAAGGAACTGAAAGGTCTCACATTCTTCTGCTGTATGAGACAGGTCAGTGTACGTCAGAGCGTTCTTCTCCTTCCCTCTGCCGTGTTTGTAGGAGTATGTAGCCAAATACTGAACAAAAAGCTCCTAAAAAATGAAAACAGAAATTAGTAGTAGTCAGACTAAGAATTCAAATATATAATTGATCCCTATCTAAAGGCAGAAGCACCGTATTTAACTACACATACACTGGGCACTCAGTGCAAAGACTCATTAAATTTCAGTACCTGAAGAGAGTCTACAGGAAAGATGGAGAGAGGCTATTTACAAGGGCATGTAGTGAGAAGACAAGGGGGAATGGCTTCAAACTGACAGAAAGTAGGTTTAGATCAGATGTTAGGAAGAAATTCTTCCCTGGGAGGGTGGTGAGGCCCCGGCACAGGTTACCCAGAGAAGCTGTGGCCGCCCCATCCCTGGACGCGTCCAAGGCCAGGCTGGATGGAGCTTGGAGCAACCTGGGACAGTGGAAGGTGTTCCTGCCCGTGGCAGGGGTTTGGACACAGAGGTTCTTTCAGGTTCCTTCCAACACAAACCATTTTGTGATTCTAGACTCGGGATGCGGGCAGAGAAGGGGAGCGGGACCCGGCTCGGGGCCGCGGCAGCGCTCCGAAGGCAGAGGCCCCTTAGCCGGGGACGGAAGGAGCGGGGGGCCCGAAGGCAGGGCAGGGCAGGGCAGGGCGAGCCGGTACCGTGGCCTTGGCCGTGAGGAACAGCGCGTCCTGGTTGATGCTGGACACCTCCGGGGAGCTCTTCATGATGACGCGGATCCGCGACAGGGGCAGCGACACCAGACGGTTCTCGGCGCCGCTCAGCCGCGCCGCCGCCATCTCAGCCCGTCCCAGCGGCAGCGAGGGCACGGCCCGCCGGGAGCTGTAGGCGGCGGCGGCCGGGACTACAGCTCCCTGCAGCACCGGGACTACAGCTCCCTACAGCACCGGGAGCCGCCTCCAGCCGGGACTACAGCTCCCTACAGCTCCCTATACCACCGGGACCCGCCTCCTGCTGGGACTACATCTCCCTACATCTCCCTGCAATACCGGGACCCACAGAGGGACGCTCCCGTTGCAGCAGCCCCGGCCCCGCCGGCTCTCTCCTCCCCGCCGCGGGCGGACAGCGGGCCCGCGGATACCCGGGCGCGCTGAGGCTCCGGCGGCTCCGGCTGAGAGTCCGTTCACAGAATCACAGAATCAAGTAGGCTGGAAAAGATCCCTGAGATGATCGTGTCCAACCTGTGACCGGTCACCAGGTGGCTGTAGAATGATACGGTCACACCTCTGAGCTTCCTTTTCTCCAGGCTAAACAGCCGCAGCTCCCTCAGCTGCTCCTCTTCAGACTTGTGCTCCAGCCCCTTCACCGGCTTTGTGTCCCATCTCTGGACATGCTCCAGCACCTCAATGTCCTTCCTAAATTGATGGGCCCAGAACTGGACACAGCACTCGAGGTGTGGCSGCCCCAGGGCCCAGCACAGAGGGACAGTCACTGCCATGGTCCYGCTGGCCACACTGGTGCTGACASAGAAGCTGAGGAGGCCTCCTTGGCCACCTGGGCACACCCTGGCTCGCRTTCRGCCACTGTCAACCAGCGCTTCCAGCTCCTTTTCCACCAGGTCATTTTGTGCTGAGCAGCTTTCCAGTCACTCTTCCCACCTGGGTGGAYTCCTGCTGCCCCAGGGCAGGCAGGAGCAGCCTTGGGGCTTCCCCTTCTCGCCTTTCATCATGGCTCCTCAGCCCCAGGCTGGCACAGGAGGGTGGGGAGCTTGTTTTTAATGGAAACTGGGCATCTCCTGTATGTATCCTGATTACAAGCCACTGCCTACAAAGTTGTTAACCCAAACTGTAATTACAGGCTGCTCAACACCTCTGCAGCTGTARTACAGTACCAGGGAATGCGTCTGGTCATCCTGACCCTTGTCAGAGCTGTGGCGGAGGTGTGGAGGGCACTTGTAAACYATGAAGTGATGATGGGGCTGCACCTTCATTATTGACACATTTCCCATGTTGACACTGTGGGCCTGCTGCATAGGAAGGTTGTAACGTGCTTGTGGATGGGGTTTTGATGCTGGGAGTGTTTGCTCCAGAAGTTTGCCTGTGCCTGTTTGGGTAAGAGCTGCAGGGTGATTGAGCACTTCCAGAAGTGATGACACATTGTTTGCATTAATTCATTAATGGTTTTAATCGTGCTTTACAAACAACATGCCTGATGGTTTGTATTGGTAAGAAATCTAAGGCCATTAAATTATCTCTACTTAACATGAGAGAGAAGAGCAGGACCTTTTCCAGAATACACAATAATAATTCATGTGGAATTTAGGAGAGAAAGGAATGTACCCATGAAGAATCATTAAATGGAAAATACAGGGAGTTTATTGACTGAATGTTACTACCTTATACAGAATTTGCCCAGTACATAAGGCCAGATGATACTGATTTATTAATAAAATATAGCACCATGAGCAGTTGGAAGTACAAGGATAACAACAGTGTATAAATTCCAAAATTACTGCATTTGGGGACATAATTTATAGTTAGCCATTGCAGATAATCTGTATCTCTAAGGCTGTATAATCCTTTTGAGATTACATTTTATGTGAGGCCATTGAGTGTATGTTATATCTGAAAGGAAGCACAAATATCCTGGGATGTCTGGAAGGATTGGTTTCTTTCTTTATCCTTACTGTCTTGTGACATCTTGTGGAGAGAGCTGACATTGCTCCAGCAGTGAATTTCTTAAAAATACTACTGGGGTCTTTMATGATTTCAATATACAAATAAACCTCACCAAACTACCAGGAGGCAGTTTTCTGAGGGTATTGAGCTTGGTGGTGAGAAGGCACAGGTGAAGGACCCTCTGAGCTCCTCAGAGCTGCTCTTTTCCCCTCTGCCAGCTGAAAGCTTGGCCAGGTGTAGGTGCCTCTGTGAGTCACTGTCTCCCAGWGCAGGGACAAAGGGAGCAGGAGCTGCCCCTGGCAGGAGAAGAGAGGCTGTGAGTGACTGGGCTCAGCACTCCCCATCCCTGTCTGGYCCTAAGGCYGTGCTGCTGTTGGGCTTGGTCAGCTTCTGTCTGAGGACTGAGGCCAGCTGGTGCTGCCATCTCTCCAGCTCCTTTCCCTCTGGGAAGTTTTGTCCATTTTTTGGAAGATAACTGAGGRTCAAGGCTAAAGCTTGTTCAGCTCTTTTTATGCTGCTATTTTTCCTCATGTCTCCCAAATTGGGGAAAGCCAAGAGGAGCAGAGAGACCTGCCTGGAGCCCACAGCTTGTGCCACAGTGGCTGAGGAGGCCTGGAAAGAGGTTGTGGCCAGGTGAGRGTTAATCTCTTCTTCCAAGTAACAAGTGACAGTACAAGAGGAAATGGCCTCAAGTTGTGCCAGGGGAAGTTTASATTGGATTTTAGGAAAAATTTATTCAGCAGAAGGGTTGTCAAGTATTGGTACCATCTGCCAAGGGAAATGGCTGAGTCACCACCCCATAAAGAATATAAAAGCCATGTAGATGGGGCTCTTGGGGACATGGTTTAGAGGTGGCCTTGGCAGTACTAGGTCAGACTTGATGATATTAAGGGTCTTTTCCAACCTAAATGGTTCTGTGATTCTACCTAAATGCAGTTGTTGGTCCAGATTTTTCAAACACTGCAAGTTCTATTGAAGTTATTTTGTTGGAGTGCCACTAATTTAAGTCATGACATGTTCCCTTAYGAAAGGCTGCAATAAGGTGTCCCTGGACCCTTCTCCAGGATGAGCAACCCAAACTCTCTCAGGCTGTCTTCACAGGAAGGGCACTTCAGCCTTCCATGGTTTCCTCTCGAGCTGTTCCAAGAGATCCATGATTTTTTTCTTGTACTGGGGATTCCAGACCTGGATGAAGCAGTGCAGGTGAGGTCCCACCAGAGGGTCAGAATCCCTTCCCTCACCTGCTGCCCACACTGTGGGATCAACCCAGGTCATGTTTGGCTTTCTGGATGCAAGTGCACACATGGCTAGCTCACATCCAGCCTCTCATCCACCAGCACCCCCAAGTCCTTGGTGGGGCTGCTCTCAACCCACTTATTTCCCAGCCTGTGTTGATACCAGAGTTTGGTCATCCAGGTGCAGCATCTCACACTCGCATCATTAAGGTTCCCATATCCTCCACCAGAAATTCACCTGAACTCTCATACAAGGTTCATACTTCTGCAGTTTTTGTACTTCCAGAGTTTTCAAGATTTTGCCATTTAAGCTATGTGACTGAGAAATCCTCTCAGAGGAAGATCTCTTTCTTCTTGAGGAGGCTCAGGAGGGACCTCAAAGCTCTCTACAACTACCTCAAAGGAGCTTGTAGTGAGTTGGGGCTGGCCTCTTGCTGTGCCAGCAGTGTGAGGACCAGCAGAAACAGACTTAAGATGACAGAGGGGAGATGCAGATTAGATATTAGAAGAAAAAGGTTTTTTTTACTGTTCAGGTGGTCCAGCATTGGAATACACTGCCCAGGGCAGTGGTGGAATCACCATTCCTGGGAGGGTTTCAGAGGTATCTGAGTCTGGCGATGTGGTTTAGGGGTTACAGTGACACTGCTGGGTTGACAGTTGGACTGGATGATTCTATGACACCAGACCAATTTCGGGATTTGGGAACGCCAAGAAGGCAAGGCTCCCTTCGTTCTAAGGGCTAGCTAGAGCCCTGTGGGTTTTCATACACAGTCGGCTGAAATTCACCAGGTGAATCGTCATTCGTCCACTCCTGTTTTGCGCTGCTCTTGGAGCAATGCCTCGTGTTTACAGGCAGAGGCTTCCAGGCTCCGTGGAAGTCCCGGGAGCGGCACCGCGGACGGCAGCGGAGAATCGCCCCGCTCCCCTCACGACTCTGCCGCCATGGCCCGCCGCGCATGCGGGGCGGAGCGGCCATTGCCGTCAGTTCCGGCGGCAGCGGGGCGGCTCCTGTCCCGGCTGTGAGTGCCGCTTTCCCGGTTACCGCCCGGCAGCCGCGTCCCCCTGTCCCAGAGCGGTTCCTGTCCCGGCTGTGAGTGCCGCTTTCCCGGTTACCGCCCGGCAGCCGCGTCCCCCCGTCCCGGCTGTGAGTGCCGCTCCCCCGGTTACCGCTGGCAGCCGCGTCCCCCTGTCCCAGAGCGGTTCCTGTCCCGGCTGTGAGTGCCCTTTCCCCAGTTACGGCCCGCCCTCGCTGCCCAAAGACGGCTCCTGCCGGGMTGTCAGTGCCCTTTCCCCAGTTGCCACCCGGCAGCCGCTCCCCCAGAGCAGCTCCCCCGCGCCTTTCGCTGTCCCTGACGGGGCTCGGGGGTGTGCGCCTCCGCCGCGCCTCTGCTGCGCTTGGCTCTTCTGCAGTTTATTCCTTTCCCCTGCTAAACGTGGCCGGGCCAAAGCGGCGTATGCCCGGGGACAGGGAAAGGGGGGAGTTCTCACCCGCTGCGGCCTCTGCTGGGGGAAGTGGCAGGACGATGCTGCTGCCGTGGGAATGGGGCTGCACGGTGGGAATGGGGCTGCACACTGGGATGGGGCTGCGCACCGGGATGGGGCTGTGCCCTGGGATGGGACTGCACGCTGGGAATGGGGCTGCACACTGGGATGGGGCTGCGCACCGGGTTGGGGCTGCTGAGCAGACCCCGGGCAGTGCGGTGGGATAAGGACCTACAGTCCATAGTTGAGAGGAGCCCGTTTCCTCAAGGCAGCTGTTTCTCTGTCACCTGTGTCCCCGTGGGCTCAGAACTCGTTGTTCTGCTTGTAAAACCAATGGTGTCAAGCCTAAAGCTGGGCTGAATTTGTTTTGTTTTGTCCATATGTTTGCTTTTGTGGAGGTTTGGGTTTGTTTTTTTTGGTTTCTGTTTTTTTTTTTTTTTGTATTTTACAGTTCAGGGCTTTGGAGCTGAAATTCACGAAGGGATCCTTGGGGTTCAGGAGGTCTCAGACATGAAAGGATTCAGGGATGTGCGTCTTCATTCAAGACTCGGCTGCAGTGCAGTAATCGGTTTTAGAGAGCTGAGGGGAAAAGGGATTCTAAATACTTAAATGTAAAGGCAGAAAACATTGCCTGGTCCTTACCTATGTGTGTTTTGAGAAAGCAARACTTTGCTTTTCCTCAAAAATAGGTGTTTTGGTCCTCATTTTCCTTTGCTTGGCCACATGTGAACACTGACAACTGTGTTAAATTTGGTGATCATGATTTGGTGCCTATTTACACCTTACCCCACACAATTTTGCATATTTCCCCAATAAAATAGGACTGAAGAGCCTGAGTCTGACAGGCTGTCCTGAGCTGGTATTTCTGCCCAGTGGCTGTGGTAGAGACTTGTGTGAGCTGGCTTGTGTAGCTGCATAGGGAGCAAGATTCACTCGGAAAGCCCTTATTTACAGAGTTTTATTTGATAAGTAACTAAAAGTACTCCTTGTGCACAGTGTCACATCAGTAGGTTGCATGGTTGAAGATTTAGTAAAATAATGAAACAAACAGTGGTATAGTAGCGCATAAATTCAGGCTGCAGAAGTGTTTAGCATCAAAGCCCTGCTTTGATCCAGCAGCTCCATGTACTTCTGAAGGTTAAAAAATAACATGCATTTTTCTTTCACTAGCCTGCAGTTGATGCAAAATGAGTGTTCCTGACTACATGCAGTGTGCTGAGGATCATCAGACCCTCCTGGTGGTGGTTCAGCCCATTGGCATTGTCCCTGAAGAGAGCTTTTTCAGGATCTACAAGCGGATTTCAGCCGTGAGCCAAGTGAACGTGCGCGACTCGCAGCGAGTGCTCTACATCCGATACAGGCACCACTATCCCCCAGAGAACAACGAGTGGGGGGATTTTCAGACACACCGCAAGGTCGTGGGGCTGATCACRATCACAGAGTGCTCTTCAGCAAAGGAATGGCCTCAGACTTTTGAAAAATTCCATCTTCAGAAGGAAATGTATGGCTCTACTCTCTATGACTCCCGGTTGTTTGTCTTTGGGCTTCAAGGAGAGATTGCAGAGCAGCCCCGCACAGATGTGGCGTTTTATCCCAGTTATGATGAGTGTGAGACTGTGGAGAAAAGAATAGAAGATTTTATCGAGTCCCTCTTCATAGTGCTGGAGTCCAAACGTCTTGACAGAGCCACTGATAAGTCTGGAGACAAGATCCCCCTGCTCTGTGTTCCTTTTGAGAAGAAGGATTTTGTAGGTCTGGACACCGACAGTAGGTAAGCAGCTACTTTTGTCAGCTCACAGGTCTTAAAAAAACACATCTGTGGCACTTGTCAGCCTTTAGGATAAGCCTATTAGAAAGGACAGGGTGAGCCTTGTTCCAGCAGAGSTATGCCCTGATCTTTCTGTGTCTGCTTGCTAAAGTTTTAAGAGAATTTAATGTGTAGTCTCACYGTATTTGATGTTCTGAGCTTGTTTTTATATATACATTTAATTGATGAAGCTCATCAAATAGCAGGAAGAAGTCACAGGATTGGTTTGACAGATTCTGCTCTACTGAGACTTTTTGCTGGAAAACTTCCGATGTTTTATAGATGTACAGTATTAATAAAAAAATCCAGTTAACATCAATGAAACTATTTTTATATCATGTTGAGTAGTAGTTGACTGTCCTACTTACTGTATTTTTTCTCTKTAAACCTCTGTCTATTTTTCATTCTATAGACAATGGCTGTTTATTTTGATAATGAAGTCCAGCATCTTTCCCTGTCCGTCTTTGTTTTATGTAATTATTTGTTATCACTTTTACCTGTCTTGTTTTGCTAGCTGTTTGGTTTTTTGTATGTTAGAGTTTTATCCCCCCCATTTTTCCTTCCTCCTCATTTGCATATTCATCTGTCAGATTTGAGTGTTGSACAGTTCCTTTGCAAGGGATAAGTAATTCTGGCGTGATAGCTACAGGCAGGTGCAAACTCTGTTTGACTCTGCTGTTTGCAGTCAAATCCAGGGGATGGAAGGATCCACCTTTTGTCCTGGCAGAGGTGGGAAAGCCCTATGAAAACTCAGGCTGTGTGTGGAAATAGTGGTGTTCATATCAGAGGTTTTTATTGTGTGTAAAAGCTCAGAGGTGTCCAGGCAGGTCTGTGAAGCTTTTAGATCAAATTAATGAACTCTGTCTGYATAGTTGGTCTTGGCCTTGGAAACAGGAAGAAAGCATTCCAGGTTTTTAAATTAGTTTGAAGGCTTCTGTTAAATTATTTGTGATGGTTTGAAGGACCATCAGTACCCCAGTGCCCTGTTCCTTTTTGGTGAGCGCTTGAACTGGCTCTGACTTGTTGGTTCCTATTTGTCCCTGCACTATTCTTCAGTTATCAGTATGAATTACTATGTTACTGCTTTTTGCACGTGGGTGGTAAAATTGAGAAGTTTGGACAAGTCTTTTTAGAATCTTGTCTTTAATTACTGGGTTTGAATGAAATTTGGCTGAATGTAATCAAAATTTCCTGTTCCAAATAGGTAGCAAATGATAATTGTGGGCCAAGAATCTCAAAATCGGAATGAGTTCTGCTGTTCAGTTGTGTCTTCTAAAAAATTGTGATTTGGAAATGGTTTCTTAGATGAATGATTAATTTCTGAGCAGTGGCTGTGTTGTAACTAGTGGGAAATACTCCTTGGGAAGTTCTGAGCTGGTGGGGAAATGGAGTAACAGCAGAATGTGTGCCCACACACCTCCAAGCAGGTATTTGATGCTGTTGCAGTGAGGAATTCAAACAGATTCAGTGTGGTGCTTCAGTTCTTTGCAGAATGGAGGGTGTGTGACCTTGCCTGTAGACACAGGGGTTTATCCAGAGTTAATCACTGGCTCAGCTCTGCACACACCCCTGCTGGCAGGTTTGAATACTAAACAGGTTTTCAGTAMGTCTGGATCAATGGATGCACTTGAAATGTTTGCTGCACTGAGCTGCTCAAGGAAAAGCTGTTAAATATTCTAATTTTTCAGTTCAGTAGTAAAAAAGTTCTTCAGTTCTATTTTGCTGTGGAGTTAGTACTTCTGATTGTTTTAAAAGTTAGGATTTATACAGTAAAACTTCAGAAAGCTGAAKGAAAATATATTTCTAGCTTGTCTGCACAGGAGCCTTTCTAGGCACTTTCATGTAGCCTGATGCATCTCTGCCCACTATTCTAAAGCACAAACTCAGGTCCGTGGAATAAGGTTGAACTCAGATCAGTTTATTAAACTAACTTACACTTTCAAGCCAAAGTCTTTGGATGTGAGCCAGTGATAGTAACATTGCATTTTATTATTTGTAAGTTTTTTTGGTGCTTGGATTGCAGTTCACAGGATTTTATTTTAGCACATTCCCTTCTGTAGTGACAGATTGACTAATTAAGGGAAAGCACAGCATACCAGGGAGAGACAGGGCCAGGAAGGRCCTTCTCCAATAGAGAACAGTTTCTGTTTTTGCAAGAGTGGATGTGTAATTCTGATCAGGGAGGGCTCAAGGTGGTTTGAATGCAGGAAGTGGGTACATCTGGTAGAACAACCTTTGCTACTTTGTTGGTTTGGAGTCTGTCAGCATAATGATTTTTCAGAAAGAAATAAAATGATGATATTGAGATATTGAGGCAAATGAAACAGCTTTTTCTAGAACAGGTGGAAATTTCTGAAGGGTTAAAGCCAAAGAAAGTCCCTTGATCTTTTCTGTATACTTTCTGTCYATTTGCAATTTTTGTATATAATGTATCCCGACCTTCCAGTCAGTGTGCAACCARTTACTTAAAACCACAAATGTTCTCTATTAAATAAATGTCAAAGAAGACACACTGTTTTTGTAACAGAGGGTGTGCCTCAGCTGCTGTAATTGTGGATACCTGCTTAGGAYAAATAAACATATCTTTTCCTATAACTTCTGAAATTGAAGTTAAATGGCAGTGTGTAGCAAAGGTGTAATTAAATGTGTGGTGCAGCTGTAACCTGGAGGTATTGGGATGATAGATTAGGGGRAATATGTTGAGAATTTACATGGGCCACATAATTCTGATCACATGATTTGGAGACTAATTAAAACTATTGAACGTAGTTTGTATCTTAAAATATACTCTTCTGCAAGTATTTTATGGTCCAATATTAAGGTTAATACTTATGTGATGATCAGGACTTTATATATAAACCTGATCTTCTCCCTCACCCGCTTAGAAGACTTCCATTAGCTTGGTTGCATGATAATTGCCTTGGAAGTAAAGTGATTAGCTTCTTTTAAGATGCAAAGTTCATAAATTAGGAAGATGAATTATTATTTCAAATAAGGCAATTCTTGGGAAAAGTGAGGATGATCTTTGTCTTTTGCA
The DNA here is from genome assembly GCA_014549065.1 of Cardinalis cardinalis. Taxonomy (NCBI): domain Eukaryota; kingdom Metazoa; phylum Chordata; class Aves; order Passeriformes; family Cardinalidae; genus Cardinalis; species Cardinalis cardinalis. Next base: position 3,265,660 of record JACDOX010000050.1, read on the forward strand.
AGTTGCTTGTATAATGAGCAGGAGAGACACATTTCCAGAGCTGACTGAGATGACGGCATACACAAACTCACTGAATTTTGTGTGCAGAAGAACTTTTTTTGGCTGGTAGAAAACTTTATGTATGAAAAATAGTGGGTTGAGTCCTAAAATGTTTTGAAGAAATGTTGTCTGTTAAACAGAAATTGCAGGACTGAGAAGCTGACCCTGGGTTAATTCCTGGAGCATTCAGCCAAGTGGGGATTTTTGGCAAATTGATTTATTTTTTCTTTCTGTTTCTTCAAGCTGTAAATTGGATAAAATATTTATGTGGTCACAGGACTGCTGAGAATAGTTGAAAAAGTTTCTGAAATCAGTTGCACTTGATAGTTATTTGTAGAGGCTGGGAGATTGATGGAGAACAATGGAAGCAGATGTTCTCATGATGATAAAAACATCCTATAAACTGAAAACTAGGAAATGTATGTGCCAGAAATACTGAAAATCCCATTTGTTTTAAGTTTTCTATTTTATTTCTATTTTCAGCTAAAAATAAACATACTTAAGTATGGTTGTAAATCTACCTGGATAAGCTCATTTTAATGTTGTTTACATCAGTTTGTGTCTTAGGTTCTTTCCTTTTTTAATACTGGCATCATTTAATGCTGTGGAGGGATGAGGATGTAGGGCCCTGTTTATAGAAGTGTTATAGCTGGGATTTGTGCATTGATTTATCAAAGTTGATGATCTCAGTATGTGTATGTGGCTGTTAATTTTCTTTCTGTTCTCTGTCTTTCTAATTTCTGTTTTGTTCCTTTCTGTTTTTTTTCCCCCCCTTCTTCTCTCATACTGCCCTGTGAGTTTGTTGTTGGGTCTAAAAAGGTAGGATGTGATTGTGTATCTTTGAAAATAGTTAGCTTTTTTCCCATGTCCTGCCTCTTCACTTCGCCTTCATTGCATATTTTAGTGTTGCTTTTTATCTTTATTTTTTCAGTACACACAAAAATAATTGCTGCCTGGAGCCTCACCACTGCAGCTGCCCCCTTTTGGCGCATTTGGCAATTATATTTGGTAGCAATGCTRAGTTTTTTTGTAGGACACACATAGTCTGCTTAGGTGGCTGCTGGCCTCTGGAATTTGCTTTATTTTTTAAACTCCAAAGCCATGAAGCTGTTGCTGCCTGTGTTTGATTTCCAGATTCAAAAGTTCTGGCAGTTGATCCAATGCCGTAGCTGTGTCTCTTGAAGTCTGGATAATGTTATGATTGGTGATATCTATAGCTCTGCATGCTAACTGGAATTAGTAGAACTTGATGGAAATTTTTGTTGGAGCATTTTGCATGAATACACTTTTGAGAATTGATTTTGCATGTTTCTTGTTTGTAAATTTAGCCAAATTTTGAGGATCCAGAAATTCCATCAAACTTGTTTCTGGATGGTTTGTAGTGAAAATAAATTCTGTCTTAAAATATAACACTGTTGCACTAAATTTTCCATAAAATTATCCTGGAATCCTAGAAAAGASCTGGAGATGAAAGAATAAAGCACATATCCTAAAGAGCAAAGAAGGCAGAAATGGAAATCAAGTAGTTCTTCATAGTTCCTGGAATAGATTTATTGTCCTCCACTTTGAAGTGGTAGCAGTGGTCACTGGTCATGATTGTGGTGATTCCTGTGAATATAAGAGTGTGTTTGGTAGAGCATTAATCCAACTAACTTTAGAAAACAGGATTTTAAAGTAGTTTTGTAGTCAATGGAATTTTTGTGTGTGGTGAGGACCTTCAGAAGAGGAGAAGAGGAGTTTGGGTGAGTGACACCAAGGAGCATTCCATGGGTGGCCCTGCTCGAGGTGGCCCTGCCTTCCCCGGGGATATTTCTGAGTGCGTCACACTCAGGAGGGGGTTTGTAGGGAGAGACTTTAAGTGCTTCTTTGAAATTTCATGTTGTAAATGATCTTCTAGAGGAAAAATTAATAGGAGCTGCTCTTGGCAGTAGGGTGCTGCAAGGAACTGGCCCAGAGAAAGGTTGTCCTCTTAACCCTAGAGGAAGTAATTGTTAATTTAYGTGGGCTTCCTCTCCCTAAATAGATTAGGATTAAGCAGGAGAGAGCTGAAATATTTTAACAGAATTTTAATAAAAAATAATTCAGAGGGAARATATCTGTAAGCTTCTCACTTTCAGGTACTTCAGCTAAAGCTGTGAAGCAAAACTAGCTCAGTATTAAAATGAGCAATCATCACTTTATGCTGAGACATATATATATATATGAATATACATGCAATAGGACATTTTTCCCATTAAATTTGCACCCCAGGATGCACAGAAGAAACAATGAGTCCCTTGGACATGATTTTAAGGGTCTGATGTTGTAGATACTGGATTTTTAAAAAAGAGGCTTCCCAAATGTGAAGTGAATTAAGTTTTGCTGTYTGTGGAGAGTGGGTTTCATTTCCATGAGGTCTTTGCCTTTTGTCTTTTTGGACATACTTGAAGTAATTGAATTCACTGTATTYAATTGTGACTGCCGAMTTAAGAYAGTTATACATTTCTTTGGTACAAAYTTACTCCATAATTAGTGAGAAAATATTTTCCAAGAGGATGGCAGTGACTTGCAGGGACTGTAGGAGATTAATCCTGTCTTGGCAGTACCTTGAAGAGCCTAAAAATAGGTGGAGTGAATTCAGCTTTTGAATGATTAATAGGAAATTTCTTTATCGCCAGGAATAAATTATCTGGTTTTCTATAAATAAAGGAGAGTTTCTTAAAGAACAGTGGTTTTATGAGCAATATTTATTGATGTCTGGGTGAATAAATGCCTTCAAACTTCAGATATATTGACTGGGCATAAATCAGCAGCAGAATTAGGTTAGGCAGAGCTGATGGTRAGGCTGTGTGATCAAAACTATTCTGGTATCAGGTCCTGATTTAGGAGTCAGGCCTCATCTCTTTTCCTTTGCTGAATGACTCATATTTATGAACTTAATCATCTKCTAGCTGGAAAATCTGGAAGAAAGCTTATAAAGTACAGTTATGAGAGAATAAGAACTTTAATTTGTTCATAAACATAAAGATTGCTTGAAAGCACAGAGATGGAGTTGGAAGCAGCGGCATCTTTGAGAGGAATTATAGCTGGGTAAGGAAACTGATTCTCCAATTCCACCACTTCTGTAAAAAACCAAAAAAAAGTTAGAACAATTTAACATTTACAATGCTATTTTCATTCTGGAGTGCAGAGAGTAGGAAAATCTGATTTATAACCAATTTAAACTCTCCTGTGCAATGCTGATTCCAGATTACAAAGGAACTTTTTGATGGAGTTATTTTTCTWTAACTCAAAGCTCAGACTGAAATCTTGGTAAGATTTTGTGCCCTTCCATAGTTCATACAGAGCAGCTTTCGCTTTGAATTTTTTTTTGCATTTTTGTTCTTAAAAGATCTATAAAATACATACTTGTTGAAAAGTAAAAGACAAATATTTCAATTCCTGACACATCTGAAAGATGAAGAACAACAGTTGTATTGAGCTTCATTTAATGTCAACACCTTCACATGAATTGTGAATATGGTGTGTTAGATCAGAAAAGTGCAAACATTTATATAGGAATTATTTGTAACTTTTTAGATGGAGAGAAGCAATAGGAGACCTATTTCTTGTCTCCTTTATTATTTCCTTTTTTTTTTTGTAGACAGTAACACTGGTTCTGATAGCTTCTCTCTTTAGTTTTTATAAGGCTATTTTCTGTACTTCTATATATCTTCTCTTTTTCAATTTCTGTCCCCGGTCCATATAAATCAGTTACTTTCTCTTCATCTCCTTTTTCCAAACCAACTTCAAGGAATGAGACATTATTTGGTGGCTATAATGATGTTTCTTTGTGGTATAAACTACCCAAGCCAAACTGATAGCCTTGAAGGCAGATAAACCAGTGACATGGAATTGKTTGGATTCTTGCCATTCCTCCTGGCCTTTCTGCCTTCAAATCTAAAGGAAATAAATGAATGTCCTTATTCCTACCCTTACATTTCATATGTTCTCTGCCTCTTCTCCTTTTATCATTTCTACATTACAGACTTCATGAGGACAGTTGGTTCAGATGCCTTATGGAAATTGTTTCAGTGACATTTCAGTTCATCTCTAGGGGCTTCTGGGAAGTTCTTCACCTGAAAAAAACCCCACTGCCCCAAACCTGGTTTCATTCCATAACGTTGACATTCCTCTTATATTCTGGTCTCACTCCAGGGAATAAGAGTTCAGCATCTGGAGGTGGTGTGTAACCTTAGGCGTTTTTTGGGTTTCTTTTTTTTTAAAGTTGTTAAGTCCAATTAGTCTTGGTAACTTTTTAAAWAATCACAGGCTGGTTTGGGCAGGAACAAACCTCAAAGATATCTCCTTCCAGCCCCTCTGCCATGGGCAGGGACACCTTCCACTAGACCAGGTTGCTCCAAGCCCTGTCCAACCTGGCCTGGAACACTTCAGRGATGGAGCATCCACAGCTTCTCTGGGCAACCTGCTCAACTTCATTTAAATTAAAGGAATTAAMTTGAAAAAGTATCACTACATCTCCTAAAAGGACAGAGTTTGCAACTATGTCAATCCAAGATGGTTCTTTGTGTTTTTACCAGATTCTTTGGATTTCATGTGTACATAAAGAGTGACATCTGCAGCAATTCTTTTAATTAAATTTTCATTTTTGATAGACTTTTTTTTTTAGTTTAAGCTATCCAAAGAAATAAGAGTCTATTTTCCTTGGTGTGATGTTTGTAAAGTAAACTTTCATACCTCTCTGGATATACTTAGAAGACACTGTTAGAACAACAGGATATACTATTGAAAATAACATAGATAAATTAATAAAATATCTCAATTGACATTTAAATTTCTTCCTCATAAAACAAGTTTATAATTATAGYGCAAGGTCATTCTGGCCAGGGAATACTTTTGCAGAAGGGAGAACAGGAGGATTGTTCATGGATTTGGGGGAGCAGAGTTGTTCTGAACTGCCTCTTAAACCATGAGTTGTTTTCCAAGTCCAGTGTGTCTTGCTTTTCATCTGTTACTTTTTAAACTTTTCTTTAGCTGAAATGTACTAAAAAACAAAAAAAAAAATAGTAGGATTAGTGCCTTTGTCATCCAGATTTATGCCCAAGTTGCCTTTTCAGCTGTACCAAGGTGTCTGTTGAATATATTCAGTAGGCTTTGTCTGTTCATTTGGGAAGAACATCACCATTTATTTTAACATGGAAAAAAAGAGTAGGAGGAGAAACCCTGTCAGCTGTTGCCTGAAGTGATGGTGCTTTTTCACTTATCATCCCTTTAAAAGTAGGGGCTGGGAGCAGGGGGARGTTTGTGAGGTCTGGGGTGGGGTCTGAGGGGGTTCTGGCCCCCGATACCTTTGGGTAGAGGAGAGGGTCCCAGCAGAGGAGACAGAGGCCCAGAGCAGGATTTTGGAAAGGTCACCTTTAATATGCYCAGAGCCAAAATGTGAGGGATTCCATAGGAAGCATCCATGGAGTTGTGGGATTTATTCAAGARCAGCTCCCTGAAAGCACAGGAACAATCCGTCCTCTGCTGAGGGAAAGGAAAAAGGCAGGAGAAGAGATCACCCTGGCTTAACAATGAGCTTTTGGGTGTACTGGAGGAGCAAAAAAAGCAGCATATCACCTATGGACAGGCAGCCAAATACTCACTGTAGTCTTCAGGAACCTTGYTTTGGAGGTTTTCAGGGCATGTGACTCTAACTGTGTACCCAAAACGTGTGATACATTGCTTTTTTTCCAATATATCCTCAAACTGTTGCTCCTTTTGCACATTACATTAGTTAGCTTTGATATTTGCTTAGAAGCAGAGAGTAAATCCACGTTGATGTGCTACGAAGGAGGGAAGAAAACTGCCTTGAGGTGTTTGTTAGCCCAGAGCAGCATTCCTGAAGTGCTCCTCTCTTTTGCAGACACTACAAGAAGCGCTGCCAGGGCCGCATGCGGAAGCACGTGGGAGATCTGTGCCTGCAGGCTGGGATGCTGCAGGATTCCCTGGTGCACTACCACATGGCAGTGGAGCTGCTGCGCTCTGTCAACGACTTCCTCTGGCTTGGAGGTACGATTGGGTGGCGGCACTTGGAATCCCAAGTGTGAAAAATGTGTATTTTATGTAAATATGTATTTTATTTTGGCTTTTCGCAAATATTAAAATGAATATTATCTGTGTTGTGTTAGAAAGTTATGCTGTATTAAGTTTCTTAAGTAGTGTGTTAAATATAGTTTTAGGTTATAACATAATGTTAAAAAAGAAACTGTGCTACATAAGATACTTTTTTTCTAAAGAAAGGACTCACAGTGAGATAGCAGCCACAGGACACCCAAATCTTTCAGAGAAAGAGAATTTATTGCCCCATTATCAGAAGAAATTAACTTCTTCCTGCCTCGCTCCGCTCTGAAGATGCCGTCAGGATTAAGAGGAAGAAGTTGACACTGACCAGACAGAATCCTGTGTTTGAATGGAATTTATGCATCATGTATGAGGTGTATGAATATGCAACAGGCTGTTGTTTTTAAGGGTTAATCCTCTGTTGTGCCTTTTTTTGAGCTTATGCTGCCCAGAAAAAGGCACCTGGACCTCCATAACTCTTTGTTTCTATTGTCTCATATTGTCCTAATCCAAATTGTCCAAATTATTATTACTCTAATTATATAGCTATTTTTATTACCATTTTATTGCTATTAAACTTTTAAAATTTTAAAAACAAATGATTGGCATTTTTCACACCAAGTAAATCAAATTATCCTTGATAATTTCCTTAGATGTTGTGAAAAGCATTAATGATTTTAGTCRCCAAAATCTGGATATCAGGTGTGAGTAATGTGAAAAACACCAATCACTTTTTGGMATCTCTGYTGGTCAGAGTGACCTTGAGATGCATTAGAAAGTCTCTTTTCCCAGCCCGGCTGTCAAAGAAGGAGTCAGAACTCTTCTRTTCTTGTTCTCAAGGTTGYTTATTGTTTTTTATCTATAAAATTCTTTCTCTGACTCGCTGAGGTCTGTCTGTCAGGTCAGGTTGAGGAACACTGCCCGCCTCAGAGGCGGTGTTGTCTTTTTATACTAAAAACTACGTGTACATTATTTACCATAACTTCTTAATACCTRTCACCTATGTTAGACAGTGAGCTTCTACTCTGAACTRATCTAGAAGTGCCAACATCACAGCAGAARATGGAGGCCAAGAAGAAGAAGGACTGGACACGCTTAGACTCTTCTATCTTGCCTCCTGAACCCCCATTCTAAAAACTCTAAAAAATCTATTTTTCACCTTGTGATAAATTCACTGTCATTCTAGTTAAACTGTTGTGGCTTGTAAATCTTCATATAAGGTTGGTAACTTTTTCTATGGGTCATAATCAAAGTCACAGTGTCTTGGGCTCTGTGCCAGGGTCTCTGAGCCCCCTGGCAGGGGTTCTGGCAATCCAGGACAGCCAGAGGGATGTCTTGAACTCTGACAATCCCTTGTTTTTAAGATTTTAAAAGTTTAATAGCAATAAAATGGTTATAAAAATAGCAATATAATTAGAGTAATCATAATTTGGGCAATTTGGATTAGGACAATATGAGACAATAGAAACAAAGAGTTATGGGTACCTTTCTCTGGGCAGCACAAGCACGAAAAAGGACGCACGTTAACAGAGGATTAACAGCCTGTTGCATATTCATACACMTCATACAWGATSCATAAATTCCATTCAAACACAGGATTCTGTCTGGTCRGTGTCAACTTCTTCCTCTTAATCCTGACGGCATCTTCAGAGCGGAGCGAGGCAGGAAGAAGTTAATTTCTTCTGATAATGGGGCAATAAATTCTCTTTCTCTGAAAGATTTAGGTGTCCTGTGGCTGCTCTCTTGATGTCCTTTCTTTAAGAAGAAAGTATCTTACATAGCATAGTTTCTATTTTAACATTATGTTATAACCTAAAACTATATTTAACACACTACTTAAGAGAATTAATACAGCATAACTTTCTAACATAACACATATAATATTCATTTTAATATTTGCGAAAAGCCAATTGTAAAATACRCATTTTTCACAAAGAAGAATGAAGTTGAAGYAAAAATTGGTGAATAAGACATGAGAAAGGAATGTGTTCATGAAAACCTAAATAGGATAGATTGTGTTACTGTAGTAAAGTATGTACTTAAAAAAATTTTTGTCTGATTTTTTCGTGATTCCTTGGAAAGTATTTGATTTTTATTCACTGGGTTGTAAAGGTGTTTTAAAWATGTTTCCTATGGGTGTCCAGTGTGGACTGTTAGGAAAAGATTTTTGCCTTTACATCTCCTAAAGCTGSAAGTGTTAAACTTCCACTGGCATAATTTCCTTTCATATTAGGTTCTAGGATTTGCTTTTTTCCCCTGCCTTTCCTCCATCCTTTCCTTTTTTTTTCATGCCTGCTTTTTGATATTTATTTGCCATACAAATGATCTTTGAGCACAATTTCTGCTTCTCAGTTTCATACCCTTTAGGATAGTCACTGTCTCCAGTTCTGCTTTTAGCTTTCCCATTCTACCTGGAAGCCATTTATATTCCTGATGGCCCTGTAGATTACATACCATGAAAACCTTAACACCTTTTGACCTCCCACTTGTTTCTTTCTGCAATTCCAAAAACTTAAATGGCTCAATATTCCTCAAATTCTACTTAGAGACCTCCAGAGGACTCTTCCAATCCAAATAGTTTGGTAAGTCTGTAAGTCTGATCTCCTGCTTTCATCATGTCCAGTTACATCAGGTTGTTCAGGGACCTGTCCAGTTGAATTTCAGGTATATTTAATGATGGAAGTTACACAGTGTTTGAGCAACCTGTTCTAWCATTTTGCTGATTATAATTTGCAAAAAACCTAACAACAAAACATAAATCGGTCTTAGCTTAAAGCAGAATTTCTTGTGTCCACTTGTGTTGACTCTCATCTGGKCACTGCACCTCTGAGAAGCTGCTGCCTCCATCTTTTCCCTACTGGGTGTTTTAAAGGCAGCAGGAGCACCAACCTTCAGCTGATTTTCCACCTGCTTTCCAGGCCAGCCTTCTCAATCTTCCTGATTTGGCTGCAGGCATTCTGTGGGAGACCATGTCCAAAGATGTTTTGAAAGCCAAAATACACAAAAACACACTGCTGTTCCTTTGTCCACTGAGCTTAGCATCTCCTCAGARGGGGCAGTGAGGTTGCCAGAGGCTGATTTATCCTCAATAAATTGATGTGAGCTGTTCACAGGCACCTCCTTTCATTTTATGTGCCTCCAGCAGGATTTCTGTGTAGCCTCTCCAGGGAGCTGATGTTGATCTATCTGTGCTGGTCCTTCCTTCTCAAAGAAGATGACATTTCCCTTTTYCCAGCCACTAGAAACCTCCCCCAATGAGCATGAATCTGTTGGAGGTGATCAGAGAGTGGTTTTAGCTTGGTCAGCTCTCTTGGCATCTTACCTGCTTTTGTGGAATTGCACCCAGTTGGATTAAGTGCTTTTCATGTGAGCTTCCTCTACTGTGACAAGTCCTTACTCCTGCAGATTCTGTCAGTGGGCTGGGGCAATGGGGGCTCTGARGGTGAACACAGAGGTGAAAAGCACATTGAATATCAGAACTTTCCATGGACTTTGTCATTAGATCTCTAATTTCAGGCACAGTTTGTTTGTGTAAATGGACTTTACCAGAGGATACTTCACTTCCTGCAAATGTCTCTACTAACCTGTTGGCTTTTTTTCCTTTTCTCTGCAGCTGCCCTTGAGGGGCTGTGCTCAGCATCTGTCATCTATCACTACCCAGGTGGCACTGGGGGTAAAGTTGGGTCTCGSAGGGCCCAAGGAGGTTCTCTTTCTGCTGAGGCAGGCAACAGGCACAGGCCAGGTAAGGATGGCATTTCTGGTTTATTCTGTYTGCCACCACTAAACATCTGAAAACTTGTCCCTACATCCTAACTCTGTAAAATTATACAGATGACAGCATTAATCAGAGGAGGGAGGTTTGGGGAAGAATTTGGTTGGTTTTTTTTTTTAGATTTTTGCAGTTATTTTTCTGTTTTGGTGTTAATGTCAACTCATGTGCTTTGCAGAGAATTGCAAAGCTTTTGATTTCTTCACCTGTCTGTGATAGTTTGAATTTTGCTGGAGGAGATGCAAACAGTTTTCATAAAATAAGATCTGACAGCGCTGCATGTATTAAGAAGAATTAAGTTGGGTACATTTTATTCAGATTTTTTTTGCTATTCTGAAGTCAATGAGTAACAAATAMATTTTTTAAAATGAAATGCCAATAAACCAACATAATTTTTAAGATTTAGTATACTTTTTCTAAACTCTTGGACTGCAAAAGAGATGGCTGAGGAGAAATATGAGAGCAATCTGTAATACAGTGAACATTGTGGAAAAGGATGGGTAGGGATCACAGGTTCAGTGTTTCTTTCAAGAGAAGAACTGGGGGATATCAAACAGAGCTTAGCAGATGGAGAAGCAGATGAAAGGAGCTACTCTTTATCCAGCCTCCAGGTATGCCATGGAACTCCTTGGCATTCAGAGATGCCAGATCTGGTGCTGTGTGTGAGAGAGRCAAGGCTGCTGCAGCTCCATGGCCCCAGGTCCAGGCAGACAGGAGGCTGAGCAGGAATTCCCAGCAGGCCTGGAGAACACACWGGGAACACAGACACAGCCTCAGTATGTCCAGGAGCTGGCACTGCACTGCACTAGGGGCTGGCATCTTGACCCACAAGGCTGAGAGCCAGAGCCCATTGCAGTTGTTGGTGCTTAGACCAGCACACACACATTCACTCCCCTCTGCTTTTCCATGCTTGGTCCCTAAACTGCCTCAGTCCCTCCTTGTGCTTGTCTTTGGCTCATCCTCTACACCCCAGAAGGAATCTTGTACAATCCCAGGATGTTTTTTCCCTCCAGGGAGCCCCATATCCCTGTAGGAGTGCCCCCCCAGTCTGTCTGTAAGGGGATCCAAAGAGCTGCTGGGGTAACTGAACTGGGCTTCACCCCCCAGAGCTCTGGTGACTCTGATTTGGTTGTTGGGGTTCAGCTGATGGTCACTGATCCTCTCCACTCCTCTGTGGCTGTGCAGATGAGCCTGTCACATAACCTGACACTTGTCACCTGGTGTYACGGCTCCTGAAAGGTTCTGTGGCTTTCAGGAGAGGCTGGGCTGGGGCAGGAAAATGGAAATACATTGATTGATGTGAGCTACACAGGCCTTTGGGCTAACCCAGCACAGCTGCTGCTGTGTATGCATTCACTCAGGACTGAAACATAGCTGGTTAAAGTGCTGGTGGTTTTTTTGTGCAATGTGGTCAAAATTAACTCCTTCATCTAAAAGAAGCAGCCACCCATCTGTATTATTTTAGAAGTCACAATCTAGTAAACACTTGCTTTGTATTACCTTTATTATGAACTGTGTGTATCGAAATCAGATAATTGTGATAGTAAAATTACCTTATTTCAAGACAGAATACTAATTTTTATACAATACCTAGTGATTAAAATCTGTGCATTTGGTTCCATGACCTATGAATGCATTTTACATTGGCTGTTACAATTTCACCTAGTTAGTGACCTTTATCTACTTTTCAATGAATATTTATCAGGAATGTAGCAATCTGTTTGTTTGTCATGGGTACTCCTGATTACTAAAGAAGGTAACAAATAAGTCACAGCTATCAGAATAATTGAATCTATTTTGGATGTATTATTGCTGGTTTCTATTTAAGTTGTCTTGTATTTCAAAATCCAGTTTGCAAACTTGTTAGTGTATTTGTACTTTAAAAATGTTTTAGTTTTATAWGGAAAGATTTTTCAAAGGACTTTTCTTTGAAGAAAAATTGATTACAGGTTTTTTTTTTTGTCATCCTTTGCAGACAAAATTATTACTTTGTGGCCCATTAGATACTGTTCTCTTAACTCTAGTTATGCTCTTTGTGTTTGGTGTGAACTGCTGAGGTCCCTCTGGCCAAACAGCTGTTGCTGTGATATAATTTTCCTACAAAGTTTTCTGAAAGTTTCTTTTTATTACCTGTTCCTGACTCTGCAGTGCCTTTCATTTGGAATCCTTTCAAACTGCACCTTTGGTTATAGTCTCTTTCACTGTAATTGATTTTGTGAGGACTGTGCTCAATCTGGGGAACAAATTCCACTGTATCTTTCGGTGGGATAAAGCCAGGGAAAAAAGGGATTCCAAGTTCTGCACAAAGAAATGCCACACTTGGAACTGAAATTTTTGCTTGATTTTTGAGGCATGTAAATGTGAGAATTACCTTTAATGCTCCCTCTTGTACCTGGAATTGCACCTCTTGTGCCTGTACTTCAGCCTTCACAGGATGAAGTTTCCTGCCCATATCCAGCCAATAGAAACATCTTCCTCTGGAATTCCTTGTGATTTCCATCCTTTGGCATTTTTARGCTGCAGCACAGGACCTGGCTGCTCAGCAGATGGGAGTGTCTGCTTTATGTAGAAACAATTTTGGAAAGAAAGCTCCAAAACACAAATGAGCTTCTGCTCTGTGCTGTGGCTGCCCATCCCTGGAAGGGCTCAGGGCCAGGTTGGATGGGRTTTTTGAGCCATCTGCTCTGGTGAAGGTGCCCATGGACAGGGGGTTGGAACTTGATGGTGTTTAAGATCCCTTCCCAAACCATTCTGTGAAAAGGATGCTTTGACTTCTCAGGTATCTGAACCCTTTTGTTTYTATGGGGACAGGTTTAGGCTGTGTCCCCTGGAATTCTTGGATGTGTCTGTGCAGTCTTCAGTGTAAAGGAAGATTCTGAGTTGCTCAGTTCCTCCTGGCCAGGAAATCTGGATGTGCTCTGTCAGTTGTGGGATTTGTCAAACAAGATGGGTCTGGATTGCTTTATGCTTAGGTCACTGGCTGTTTTGGATTTCTCCACCGGATTTTATTTGCTGGGAGTTCTAAGATCTTGATTTTGTTGCTTTTCCCCCAGGCAGAGTTATGATACCTGAGTGAAATGTTGGTGTATATTTGGGTCTAGATCTAAATCTCTGCTTCATTTGTCTGGAATCTGAGCAAGTCAACTGAAGGGAGGATCTGTCTTGCTGATAAAATAATTGTTTTTGACTGCTTAACCCTTGATATGAATAATTTTATTGCCATGTTTAACCAAAGTTTAGGGCAACAAGGTGTTCCATACTGGTAATCCAACTCTGCAGTACTCTTACATGGACAGTCTGGCTTATTGGCTTGACATGACTCAATTATTCAGAAAATTAGATGGAGAGAAATTAATGACAATAAAAAGGGATAAAATTACTTGGAAATTTTATTCTAGMGTATTGTGCAGATTAAATGAGCTCCCACAAGGAGATATAAGTACTGTAGGTCCTGGCATTAATACTAAGTGGACTGTAATGGAAACTTGCTAACCAAAACAATAAAGATAAAGGGAAAAAGATATGGCTTTAAATTATACACTGAAAATTCTGAAATTCTTCTTAGTGTGTCTTATAACTSATTGCAAATTTATAGACTTTTACATTTATTTAGTAACAAAATGAGATTTAACATACAGGGACTACTTGAATTATAATTGGTAGTCCTTCACAACAGCAGTGATAATCCTGATTAATCTGATGATTTTGTTCAAGCCTGATGTTTTAAAAAATTAAAAGAACTTATTTTGCTGGCTCTGTTTAAGGCTGAAAAAAATCATTTTTGTTCCTCCTTTTAGGGGCACAAGAAGTTCTCATTGATCCAGGTACATTATTTTCCTGCATGTTTCCAAAGTATTTTCTTGTATTGCTTGATGTGTTTTGCAATTGTATAGATAGTTATTGCCACTTGCCAAAACTAGTAGTGATCCCTGATGCTTCAGTTTTTGGCTATAAATCTTGAGAAATTACAGAAACTGAAGGGTAACTGGCACAAAATAAATGCTGTAATTCTGTGATTGTGTCTCAATTAATTCTAATCAACAGGATTTCTTTCCATTAGTGAGGATTTTGAAATATTTTTGAAGTGACCAACCTGAATGGTCATATGTGGTTCTGTAGTGTCATGGTGCTCCCTCAGTCATCATGAACTTCCATTAAAATAATCTTAATCTCCAGATGTGCTTGGTCTGATTCACTAAGGTTTATAAACATAYTAAAAAAGTTGCCTTAGCATTTAAGTATGTAAAGAAACATTCTTTCTKCTCCCTGAGTAAATTCAGAAATACTTTTCACAKKAGTTTCTAACTGTCTATTGACAGTKAGGGCCAGCTCTGAAATACAGAGATTTTTTTGCCATTTTTGCAGAGAAACCTCTTGGAGAAATCAATTAGTGTATAATCCTAAATAAATTACAGTGTAATGCTGTGTAATATGTAAGAAGGTATTGAGCCTTGCCAAGCCTTTGATATGTTTCCACTTTCATGATGTTAACTCCAATAAAATCAAATTCTAAAAATAAAATTTCCACATTCTTTCTAATATCCCAGATTTCTKTGGCATCTATTTCAAATTCTTATCCCTTATATAGACCCTTTCTGTCTCTTGCCTTCTTTCTTATATAAGAAAACCATTTTCTTACTGTTTTGTCTGAGCCTTTTTTTTTCCTAAGGTGTGCTTTAGAAACACAGTTTTAACGTAGAAGGAATAGTTCAAAGATTAAAACTGGCTATTCAGATGTGGCCATAATATAATTTTAGCAATCTGTATTTTATTGATAGTCTAAAAATTCAGATAAGGGCTAAAAATCATGAATACATATTTTTTTTTACTAAGTGAAAGATTATTTCCTTTCTGTCTAGRTAGGGCAAGTGTACCCTGTGTATTCTGTGTCAAACCTACAGCATACCCTAGCTTACTTTTTAGATATTTAGCATTTGCTAAGAGTCCCTGTGCTCATTTCTGACCCTGTTGTGTTCCAGGTGCTCTGACTTCCAACGGGATCAATGCAGATACCAGTGCTGAGATAGGACGTGCCAAGAACTGCCTGAGTCCTGAAGACATCATAGAAAAATACAAAGAAGCCATTTCTTACTATGGCAAGGTAATCCTGGTTATTTATAAATGAACACTTTAGGTTCTTTTCAACAGTGAATTGCTGAGGCTTTGGTTTTGGGGGATCTTTTAAAACATGCCAGTGAGGTTTGTAGAACAGCTTCCAGCCCTACTGGAGCACTTTTTAGGTTTTTGTGCAAATGCTCAGAACCTGAGATGGAAAAGGAGCTTAATGTCTGCAGTCATAATAAGAAAAGAAAAAGAATTGTTTTTTACTGTGAAAATAGTGGCTCAGTGTTCACATCAACACAAAAGATAAGTTTGATTGTATTKCAGTGGAGTTATTTAATCACTTTTTAATTTCAGGTATTTCTCTTGTTTGATAATGTATCTTTAGACTAAGCTTATAAATATTTATTACAGGCATTTTCATGTCCATGTTAAAGGGAGACTCTCCRAGTGAAACAATTTCAGTTGTGTGCATGAGTTAATTTATGATCAGGAGCAATGAAAGGTGATAATTCTGGGCACAGTGTCAGATAAATTAGAATCCATCAGTAAAACAATAACTGTCAAGGATGCATTCAGCTTTTTAATGTTACCTTAAGGGTACATTGCTCATCTTGAAAGGGTGTGATGTCTCTAGGAGTATAAAATTATTGGACTTAGTTGGGCTTAAGGCAGGATATTTATATTTTGATTATTTATAATATGCACTGTGCTCTCAGCAAGTAATAACTGTGCTTCACTGCAGCTTCACTTGAAATAACAAAGAAATTTGTGTCAGGACTGATTTATAACCCTTCAAGACAAGCACAGTTACTTCCTGTCTGTTCCAGACCTACAGAGTAACTCCTTGCTTTAATGCTGAGGAAGCAGCACTTTCTGCAGACTTTTTATGTTCTCACTCAACTGAAAAAACTTTTGCAGCAGCTTTTAAAATAGATTCAATCTCCACTGATTTGCTTTTGCTAATATAAATGCACGAGAGAGGAATATGTGACAGCTTTGCTGGTGTAACTCTTGCATTTTGTTATTGAGCTTTCTTTCCCCCATTAGKTTTCAAATAGAAATACCTTAAGAGAGTTTAACTTCAGCAGAAGGTGGGCCAAATCAAATAYCCAGTGTCAGTGTTGTTTGAGGAAATCACCAGATCAAAATTGCCTGTTTGTTATCTGAGCACAAGCAGTTCAATGCACATCTGCATTGTCTCCTTAGCTTCCTTAAGAAAGCTAAATCACCAAACAGTCACTTACAGCAAATGTTTTGCAAACAAATATTGGAACACTCAGATTGGTTTCTAATKCTCTCATCAGGAATATTGTTTTAACTAAAGAGAAAATGGATGCAGCAATAAAAATATTTGCATTGTAAAGGTAGAATTTATTTGCAGACGCAGCACCTACAACCAACTGTTTATATGAGGATGTCCCAAATGGTTCCAATATTCCCAGCTTTTCTCCTCACCTGGACTCTCAGACTGAAGCTGTGCTCTGTCTCAAAATGAGAGCAGTGAGTGAAGAGGCTGAAAGCAGCTGTTTTGCACAATAATATTTGAGATGACACCTTAAYTTTCACTTGGGCATATGTTGATAATTGAACAGTGTAGTCATTAGCATTAAGGAATTGTGGGGTTTGGAGGATGTGACAGCTGATTTATGTGCTGAGCAGAAATGCTCATAAAATCTAACAGGTGCAATGCTTCAATATTATTTTAATTTTCTCCCTCTCCAAGTACAAAAATGCTGGGGTGATTGAACTGGAAGCTTGTGTGAAGGCTGTGAGAGTCCTGGCAATGCAGAAGAGGAGCATGGAAGCCTCTGAGTTTCTGCAGAATGCAGTTTATATCAACCTTCGGCAGGTCAGTTGGAAAGTCCAGGTTTTTTTCTCTTATCATTTGACAGAATCTCCTGAAAGTTACTTAGATTCAGGAGACTCCAGTTTATTTTCTGTACCACTGCTTTTCTTCTGACAAACGCTTGACTTCTGAGGATTTTCACATTTGTGAGTCTGGGTTACAAGGTATTGAGAGTTCATCTAAAAACATGAAGACATAGTTTGAGATTAAACTCTATTGCTTCTTCTCCCTTGTGAAGGTAAAAAAAATCCCATTGTTGTTCTCTTGTGATGCTGTACTRGGGAAAAACAGCTGCCTGGGACTGCTCTGCAGTGGATTTAAAAAWTTTTCTTGATTGCATCTCATTCACTGAAACTGAGCAAATCAGGAATGGCCTGTTGCAGAGTGAGCTGAAGGGTCTGATTAGTGTTCTTAATCAACTGAATTTTTGTTGTGTAGTGTAAAGTCTTAATTAAGCCAAATCAGAAAGGAATTCAGGGGGGAAATCAGTGTTTGGAGCTGTGTGGAAAGTGCTCAGTATCACCACAAAACAACATTAACACTTGAGCAGTGTCTCAGGCTTGGTGTCACTGCTCACAGAGAGATTGCTGTGGTTGAAAGGATTAATAAAAAGCTGTTAGGTTTCATAATGGTTTTTGGTTTTTCTCATTACATCTTGGTAAGATGAACAGTTTAAATCCACACCATTGACCTTATTAGGCCCAGACAGGAACAGCAGATTTATGAGGGAGGTAGAACACTTTCTTTCATTTGCTAAGAATCCTTTCTCTGGAATAAATTTTCTAACAAAGAATTAATGAGACAATAATTAATTGATAAGCTGTCATAAAAATCATCAGTCTTGTTAGAGAGTGCCTTAATTGCCATAATCCTTGTAGTGCTAAAGGCCCTCTCTTGAATTCTGTAACCTGTTTTTTTGCTGGCAGYTCTGCACCCTTTGTTATTCACCCCTCCTCTTGTTCTGGTGCTGTTATTCTTGTTGCCTGCAAACTCCAACGTTGTTGTTTCTTTTTCTGGAAGTGCCATGAAAAGAGTACCCTGTTCTCCCTGACACCACTGATAGTGCAACTTTCACTTCTTATCAGAGGAGACCTGTAAGACCCAGCATCTTGGTTTGAAGGACAGGTGTCTGACAAGGAGGGCAGGAACCTCCCTTGGAATAGAAAATGTGATCCCCCTTCTCTCCAAATAACTCTGAAAATCTGGGGCTTTCAGGCAAAGACTGGGAAAAGGAATCACAGTTCTTCACTTGCGTGTGTACTCCCCGGCCAAAATCTCTTGGTATTTTTGCCCTTCCCAAAGAGAAAGTCCCCAGGTGAGAGAGGAGTCAGCTGCACTCTTCCCCACCTTGGCCATTTTTTTGGTCACTCTTAAGTACTGATCCTTATTGTCTCTTACCAACAGATGGGGCAAAATTCCATGAGAGAAAGAACCAAAAGGATTTTTTGGAACCTCCAACACCCAGTGAATGGCAAAGTACTTGCCACATCAATACTTGATATTTATTGCCTAATAATACATAAGCACAAAGCTTGGCAACATCAAAAACTCTGACTTAAGCAGTGAACCTGCAGTCAGTCCAGCCCAAACCAGTTCTGACTGGGATCTCTGAAGGGCTGGGATCAGTGATTGTGTTGGCATTATTGTGTGAAATAACAGTAGGATGATCTTTCCAGGGCTTTTCAGGGCTGGGAAATGTGTTTTCCTTAAAGAGAGGTATGGCTGGGAATTGTATTTACAGCTTTTTAAGATTTAATGTATGAATCATGGAAACAAATAAGAGTTGTATTTAGAATTTGGACTAACTCATGAGGAGGAGTCATCCTGGGATAGCTGAGGGAATAAATTGTAGGACAGTGCTTTTCATTTGTAGGTAAATAGAACATCAGCACAACCAATATTCTGCAGCAGAAAAAAACACCTCACAGGTTAAAGTGTAAGACTTATAAACAGGAAAACTAGTTCCTATCCATAAATTTAATTTCATACTCAGTCTAGTAATATCATGTAATTGGTATTTTCTGACGAGCTGCAGGGTAATAAGACTTAACTCTGCATCCAGTTATGAGGAATAAATTTTAAAATATAATTACAGAGAAAGTGAGATTATAAAATTTTAATGTAGTAAGGAATAATTAAAAAACAAATAAAAAGCTGCATTCTTTGAAAGCCTGGCTTGAAACAAGCCTGAGGAAAAATCAAGCCTGAGGAAAAACTCTATTACCTGGAGAGTGACCTACAGCCTTTCCAGGTGCAGTTGTAGCTTTGTCTGGTAGAGCAGTCAAATAAAAATTAACCAGGTGGAAATAATGCTGCACTTCGGGTGGTGGCTGTTTTGCAGCCACTTTACAGGCATTAAGCTTTTATAAATTTGTGAGGTCAGGAAAGGTGTTTGTAGGTGCTACACCAATGGCCTGCAGAATGCCTGCTGCAATCTTCCCAGAATTAATTACTTGGAGTATCTGGGTGGGTTTTTTCTCATTTTTTTCTTCTTTTAAATTCCTGGATGGTAACACATAACTGTTTGTGGTTAGGAAAATGCAATTTTGCTGTCTTCGTGGTGATGAAAAAAAGGTTTTCTGCAGCTGAGGAAAATACTTCATTAACTCCGGGGACAACCATTAAGCAACATGTTATGTAACAGTGGTAAAAACTTAGATATGATGAAAATAAAACTTTCTGGGAATCTGCTACCTCTCTCATAGTAATTCCAATTATTAGTGAGGGCTCCTGTCTACCTAAAGAGCATTGGCCTGTCTTTTATCATCTTAAAGAATTTAGTGAACATTGTCAGTATTTGTATTTAAGAAATAGCTTTTGATAGGGTTTTTTAAAGCTTGTTTTTTGCTCTATTTCCTGATCATGTGCTTGTACCCTTTTAAAGTTTGCTGCCATATTTTTCATTGTTCTAACCTGTTAAAAATGGCAAAAATAGGTGACTTCAGTATGATACCTTGTGTTCTTTCTGAGTGATTGCTTTTGGGAGCTATGGTAACTTCTCCAAATTTTTTCTGTGTTTTCCTTTTGTGTTTTTTGTTTTTTTCCCAGCTGCACCGGTTTCTGAAAGTTTTCACCCTGGTGCAATTACCTTTTTTCACAACTCATGATAATACAGGGCTTGGTCTTAGGGATTGGTGGTACTTTTGTGTCAGGCACTATCTTATGTTGTCAGTTCTGAAAAAAATAGGAATTTCAGCTTCAAAAATTGTCTGAAACTCTCTAAAATGCTTTGCTACTCTGTGTTTTTCTTCATATCCTGAAGTACAAAAATTTGAACTGTCAGATAAGATCGTGGTGCCCTCTGATAACTCCTCTTTGATGTGTCTCATATCCCTGTATCCAAAATTAGAAGTGACTTTTGAGAACAGACTGCTTTCTGTAATTATATCAGGATTTGAGAGGCTGAAAGACATTTTGAAGCTCTGCGTACAAGACCTAATCCTTTCTTTAAAAAAACCAGCCAGTGTGGTGAGCAGCTTCCCTTTGCATGTCCAAGCCTTTAAGTGCCTGAAGTTAAGCAGACTGATTGATACTTCCAGTTTTGAAGAATGAGTTGCTGTTTCTGTCCTTTAGGGCTATTTTTGGGTGAAGTTTGTCACTTGAAACACTTTGCAAAACGTGTTGGCAGCTTTAGAGTAATTTCAAGTACGTTTTATTGCTCGTGATTGTGCCGGATCCTGTGCACTAGGTGTCAGCATTGCTCTGCCTGCTGGTTCCTGGGACACGGAGCAGGAATCATCCAGAGTTTCTGTGGCAGTCTCTTCATGACTGGCTGACTCCAAAGCAAGATTATCATTCAGGCCAGAGGCAAAAGGAATTAAGTTACCTGGGACTTAGGCCAATACACTGATAAGCTGAAGGAGCACATGGTGGTAGTTCCTTATCAAGTTGGTTTCAGCTTTAAGCCTAACAGGACTCGAACTAAATTCCACCTCACTTGTTGGCAGTGTGCAACTGTATCATGGAATYGTTTAGGTTGGAATAGACCAACCATTAACTCAGTACTGGCAAGCCCAACACTAAACCATGTCCCCAAGTGTCACATCTACACATCTTTTAAAGCCCTTCAGTGATGGTGACTCCACCATGTCCCTGGGTAGGCTGTTCCAATACTTAACTCAGTAAAGAAACCTGGGTCTCTGTCTTTCTATGACATTTTGCTACTTTAACATTATTTTTTACCTTGTTGGGAAAAGCTCCCCTTGAATTCAATGCTCCTCTCCAAAACTTGCTCATGGTGAGGCACTGGCGCAGGTTTGCCAGAGGAGCTGTGGATGTCCCATGCCTGGGAGTGTTCAAGGCCAGGATGGATGGGGTTTGGAGCCAGTTGGTTTAGAAAAAGGTATTCCTGCTCATWGCAGGCAGTTGGAACAAGATGATGTTTAAGGTCCCTTCCAACCCAAACCATTTTATGATTCTGTGATTCAATCTCACAGTGTATAAATCACAGTGCGCTTGCATGGAATGAAAAATTTGTGGTTTACGAGATTAGAGACATAAAAATCGAGACAGTAGTTTCTTGCTTTCGTAGCCTGAGATTTCAAGATTAGATTTAATCTTCAAGGGATGAAAATCTTAGTGAATCAATAAATCTTGGAAGTGCTGTATTTTTGCACTCCTTTCATTCACATGAATATCATGTTAAGTATCTTTCATAAAATGTGGAGCTGTTTAGCTGTTACTGACTGTTACTGTTTTGACTGTTTACTTGTTAGTACCACTTACAAATAAAGTTGAAGCTGCAGAACTTCATCTTTGCAGCTTTTATTAACAGTTGAACCAAGCTTAACTTTCCCTGGCTGCAGAAGCTGTCATGCCTGGCTATGTGCAAATCCCTGCCCTTCTGCAGCGCCAATGTCTGCTACTGTGTCTTTCCTCCTGTTTGTTTTTTAAAACCCAACACTTTAAATCTTTGCAAAAAACCATCCCTTTCTTCTTTTCCCTTCCAACTGCAGCTCTCAGAAGAGGAGAAGATCCAGCGTTACAGCATCCTGTCGGARCTGTACGAGCGCATCGGGTTCCACCGCAAATCGGCGTTTTTCAAGCGCATCGCGGCCATGCAGTGYGCGGCGCCCAGCATCCCCGAGCCCGGCTGGAGGGCCTGCTACAAACTGCTGCTGGAGACCCTGCCTGGCTACAGCCTCTCCCTGGACCCTCAGGACTTCAGCAAAGGTCAGTGGGATTGCCGCTTAGCTGGTTTTCCATAATAATTTTCTTGAGAGATTTCGTACTGGACCTAAGTTGTTTGGTAATCTGAAACTATGGCAGCAGATAAAGCAGYTGTTTAACACTGTGCCTTCACTTTCTCTTAGTGTTGTTCCAGTAATTTCAAATTTCTGCAAGTCACTGCTGAATGTGTTGCTGTGGTTCCCTGGTTGCAGGAAGTAATTATGTGTTATTTATGAAAACTTAGTTTCTTATGTTTTTGAAAAATATGCATCTCAGTACATAAAAAGGTCATCTATTATTCTGGATTACTTTTTCAATTAAAGTGTCTTCAGCTGTCCCATCAGAAATTGTATTTATTTTTGTTTTGTGGCTGCTTGATCTTATAAGAAAAGAGTAAAAATCCTTTTACATATTTTTGTATATAGATACAGATAATGTAATTAATAGGGTCAAATATGTCACATTTTCCCACAAATGAGATCAGAGACAGCTAAATTGCTGCTTGGCAGCTCCTTTTGAGTAAACCTTTCCAACACCGTGCATTGTGTTAYACAGCAGCAGTTTTGGGGACAATTCCCTAAATGTTGTAGCTGTAGGAGAGGAGCAGGAAGAGATGGGTTGAGGTGTATTTGTGGATGGTTAGTGCTGGGTTTTTTAAAACTGTTGTGATTTGGCAGTCAGATTATGTGAGAGGAGKTAGCAAATGCCAAGTGGACTCGGTAGTAAGATGCTAAGAGTCTAGGAAGAGGGAATGTGCTGGGAAAAATATGCTGTGACCTGGGATAGGACTGTGTTGGGAGAAGAAGTTGTAGAAGTTCTGCAAGAAATTATTAATAAAGAAGCAAAGACATGACTGATATTTATCTTTCATTTTTCCCTTACCTTCATGTTGCACTGAAGTGAGTTGTCTCATTTTTTATCCCTGAAATGGCTCTTTTAGAGACATATGGAAAGATCACTGCAAACTCTAAGATAGAAATGACATTTCACACATGAAAAATAATGAGACTCTCAAAATATAAACTCTCAAGGTTTGGTTGCAGTAAATATTCCTAAAACAGTTTGCCAAATGCGGATGGGTGATATTACAAGGAAGGCTGTTGAAGTTTATGAAGTATTGAACATCTCAAAATATCTGTTATTTAAAAATTATTGCTGTTGCTTACTACTAAAAGCAGGTTAAGCTTCATGAAGAGTGCTGCATATTATGGTTCTGAAAGGAAGGTTATGTTAAGATCATCTATTTATTCTTCCCATAGATACTCTACAAATACGAAGTAATTCATAGCCTGAAACTTAAAGACTGAAAATCAGGATATGTTCCTTGTGTTCTAAAGTTTTATTGCTTTTATTGCCTGGGAAAGCATTTAGAAAAAGATATCTCCTGCTTGATCTTTAAAGAAAGTTAAGAATTACTGGGTAGTTTTTTTTCTTTACAAGGGCATGGAGTGAGAAGACAAGGGGAAATGGCTTCAAACTGAAAGAGTAGGTTTAAACTGGATATTAGGATGAAATTCTTTACTGTGAGGGAGGTGAGGCCCTGGCACACGTTGCCCAGAGAAGCTGTGGATGYCCCATTCCTGGAAAAGTCCAAGGCCAGGTTGGATGGGGCTTTAAGCCACCTGGTCTAGGGGAAGGTGTCCCCCCTATGGCAGGGAGTTGGAAATAGATGATCTTTAAGGTCCCTTACAATCCAAACCACTCTGTGATTTTATGATTTCAATGTCTGTATGAAATCTCATGTGCATTGTCCAGAGAATTAAAGAAAACCCATAAAACTTTTGAAGGTTTTGTGTATCATTTTGGTTTTTGGGGAGTATTAACTCCATCTTCAGTATTTTAATTGTACATTTACGAGTCAATAGACAAGCATATAAAACAAAACTTGATTTCATGTTTAGATATTCAAGCAAATACAACAATCCTATTTTTTGTGTTRAGTACAGGGGTTGGATTTTGTAACAACCATTGGGTGATTGGTACAAGTGCCATAAAATTACTGCTTAGCATGTGAAGAAAACCAAAACCAATGTGTTTGTGATGATTTCCACCTTTACAGTACATTAAATATAATGATTAATATTACCTGCACTTTCCCCAGGAACTCACAGGGGATGGGCTGCAGTGCAGATGCGGCTGCTCCATGAGCTGGTCTATGCTTCCAGGAGGATGGGCAATCCTGCCCTGTGTGTCAGACATCTCTCCTTCCTGCTCCAGACCATGCTGGATTTCCTTTCTGACCAAGGTAGGACTTTTAAAAAAGCRAATATTTGCACTTTCTTCTGATCCACAGTCAAATAATGTGACTGTGTTTTGAAATAGAATTAATTTGGGAAGGAATGGAGAGCAGGGAAGTTGGGGAGTTCTGTGTATGCCTGAGTGGGTTGCTGATGGTAGTCAGTCAGTAGAAAGTTGAAATTAGATGATCTTTAAGGTCCTTTCCAACCCAAACCATTCTGTGTTTTTAACTTTTAGAGGCTGAATGTGATGGACATGAGTTAAGCAGTGTTTAACTGGGACAGTGCCCTTAAGTTCGTCTACATTCTGCAGTTTATTTATTTCTTTTTTTTTTTTAATTCAGCAATATATTTTAACAGATTTGCTTTGTCAGAGGTTGACAATGCAATGAATSTATCTGTGGATGATTTTCAGCAATGAGAATAATGTGTGTGAGGACCTTTTGGTGGGATAGGACCATGTAACATTTACAGAATCACCTGGAAAAGCCAAAAGTATTTTTGTTTTATGTTTCTTAGGAAAAATATTCCATAGTGACTTGTTTGTCACCCAGCTTAATGAGATCAATGAYCTTAATGAGTACTAAATGATTTTAAAATTTGGTTTTGCTTCTCAGTAAGCCAGGTAAAAAATGCATTTTTTTCCAGTTATTCCTTTGTTTACAATAATGAGGATGGAAATGAAAAAGTATAGGTTGCCTTTTTTTTTTTTTCTTTTCTCCTTTAGTTATGGCCAAATGTTTCCCCTTAGTGACTCCTGCAGCAAAGACCTTTGTTGGCAAACTTTAGGTATTTGCCTGCTTTATTCCCTCTATTTAGTGGCTCAAATCAATGCTGGAGGAAGGAGAGGAGCTGATAAACTGGAATAAATTTGCTTTCTGCCTGTAGATCTTATTTGCTGTCAAAAGGTTCTTGGATTTTCCAGGACTTAGAGTGGAGCTTTGTTGATATATGTATGGAAAGTTGTGCTGAAGACAAGGTTTTAAACTCTTCCACTCTGCATTTCCACATGTGATATTGTTAATCCCTAATCCTAAGAAGGTTTGAACTCTTAAAGACAAGAATCTTCWGTGTTTTTTGCCTTCAGACATTGTATGTCCAAGTAAAGCTTCCAGTTTCCTAAGGCCTGGGATAACTGTGATGTTTAGTGCCTTTGAAAAAATTAAACTAAATATTTTCCCATGTGTTTGAAACACAGTTGAATATTTTTCTTTCCTTCTCTCCTGAATACATGCAAAATAGAACTTGCTGTKGAGTTTGGTGTTTTTTATTGATAAGAAATGCCAGAAATGTATTTCTGGCCTGTATTTTTTTTTTGGTAACTCTGCTGAGATTGATATTGTGTGACAATAGAATCATTAAGGTTGCAAAAGGCCTCCAAGATCATCAAGTCCAACCTGATGTTGTGCAAGAGTCCATTTAGCATAGAAAATTACTTTAAATTTATAGTTCTTATAAAAATATTGGAATATTAGGAAAAAATAAACCAACAAACCTTTAATCTTGAATTGTAGTACAGGACAAAAGCAAGAGAATTGAAGGCAGAGGGAGGATTAGGTTACAGTTTTACTTACTGTGAACTGTTCTCTTATAAACTGGCAAAAAGGTGTCATTAGAGTTCTTCTCTGATGCCACATGACTGAAATTTCCAGGTTTTGTTAATCAATTGAAAGTTTAATTAGAAAACAGAAATAACACMGTGGTATTGGAGCTCAAGAGTGCTCAGATTTTACTGTTTTTCCTATGCTGCATAGAAAGTCACCAGTTCCTAAGGGTGGAGGAAAACTCACTCTTTTGGGAAGTCAGTTTTCACTTGAATGTGTTCTTTCCTAAATAAACTTCATCTTTTTAAAGCTTGTTACTGATTATCTGCTAAATCCTATTCTTGTATTTAAAGTTTGGGTAGTTTGCAGATCATTTTTAAAATTAGAATAAATAGAAGTGAAAACTCTCAAGCTGAGAGGAAGTTACCAGCTAAACATTTGGCTCTGGAACCTGACCTTCTAACCCTTTTTCTCTCAGAATTAGCTGCTTCTAGACACAGAAAAGGAACATTTTCTCATTTTTAAATTTAATTCTGTTCATTTACTAGTTCAGTTGAAGCTGGGATACTGATTTATTCTCCAATTACAAGCTCAGCTGCTGAGATTTATTTGTTCCAATGAAATCTAGATCTATTAATTAGAAACTCTTGCTTCTATTAATGGAACACAAATGCATAGTCAAAAGTGGTTTGTGTTTAAAACAAAATTTAATGTTTGAATTGAATCATGCATTTTAAAATACAGCTTGGCTATGTTTACTTGAATTTACTTGAATCTCCAACCATGCAGCCTAGCAAATCTAAATAAAGAGTATCATCAAGTAAATGGGAGATGTCAGTCACTATTTTAACAACATGGAAGCTAAAAGTTTGATTTAAAATTAAGCTATTTAGTTGCATAAATATGTAAAATGCAGTCTTCTGCAAAGCAAAAAGAGGTACTAAATTCTGTGTAAATCCTCTAATCTCAAGCTAYTATGTTTTAATGGTAACAAGCCCTTAAGAATCACTTTCTTTAAATAAGAATTAAAATGTGCAGTTGCAAAGTTGCTTGGAATTGAACCTATCTTTTGCATAATGCTTTTTGAAACAAAACTGTGTGTACAGCTCAGTGAATTTGAAATGAGTAATGTCAGATATTTGGAAAAAATGCCATTATTTTACTGTGGCTCTTCACTGATATTATTAATACAACTCATTTGAGTTGTGGCTTGCATTGAGTGCAAATAATTCTGAGCTGGCTCATCTGTTAGGGCCTCTCTAAACACAGAACTATATGGAGACAGCTGCTAAGGAGATGTGACTGTCCACTCACCAGGCAGGCTGTGGTGAATGAGTACASAGTTGGGAATATTTCTCCATTGCCTCTTGCAAGATTTGAGATTTGAAAGTGAAAGCTTTGAACTGCTTTCTTTTAGAAAATGAGGCACCTGTTTGAAGACCACTGAAAGACCTTGAAGTTGATCTGTTAGGGAAGGGAGGAATGAACTTGGGGAACATCAGTGAACTTGGCCTGGGTACTGAGGAGCAGCCAGTGGATTTTAGGGGAGCAGAGATGAAGGTCACCAGTGACGTGCTGTTYTGGGAGGTGGATGTGAGGTTGCCACTCACAAAATTCTCTCTAAGCAAGTGCCCAACCTGCCAAAAATCTATGAGGTCTACAAAGTGCTGGAGTCTTTGCTGTCCTGGCTGCTCCTGTGAGGCTGCTCCACCCTGCTGGGGCTGCTCCACCCTGCCCTGGCTCTGCTCCCTGGCTGGGCAGCTCTAGGAGGAACCTGGGAAYGCCCCTGGCGCCCAGGGAGGTCTCCCATGGCACTGTGTGAGCAGTGCTGGAGCCATGCTGGGGTAACCCTTTCCTGTGCTTCTCATCATCATTGCTGGCATTCTCCTACTTTCCTATTTTCTCCTTYTTTCCTCCTCTACAAAGAAATGAAGTCGAGTTATCTACTTTGGATCCCARCATTTAACCTTGTTTGTGTTTTAATCTTCTTCTTGGGTATGTTCAGAACCTAATTCCTTCCTGCATCGTGGATTGTCGCAGACATCTTTCATGAGAAATCCTTTCTTAGGATTTCTGAGAGCTGCAGTTCAGCRACAAATGTAAACAATGGTTATCTGCTGCTGTGGAATGTAACAGGTGCATCTGTGATTGGTCCATCCTGGGTGTTTATGGTTGATGGCCAATGAAGGACAGTTCTCTGAGGCAGAGCTCCATTGTGTTCTGTTCTTGTGCATTCTATTCTATTCTATTCTTAGCATAGCAGCCTCTGGGAGAAACCTTCCCCTCTTTCCTTTCTCTTTCTAATATAATATCATATATACATATAATAAGATAATAAATCAAGCCTTCTGATGGAGTCAAGGCTCTCGTCTCTCTCTCATCCTCRAAACCCTCCTGAACACTACCACAGTGGATCAAGGCAAAACTTGTCTCTCTTCAGCTGGAGCAGATCAGAACAGTCCCTCACCCCTGCAAGTTCATGTTCTTTCAGACATTCAGCAGATTTCCAGGATTTYAGGATTCCTGCTGTTTGCCTTTGTTGGCAGAGATCTCCATGTGCTAAGGTGAAGTTTTCTCACCCACCATGCATAGCATGGGATGGAACTAGGAGTAGGAGTATTCCCTTCTTTGTTTTGTGGGCTAATTCCTAAAAGATCCTCAAGGTTCATCTATTTTTGGGAAGTTTGGGAATTAATGTGCACTTCTCAGTGTAGCCCTGCCAATATCTTCCTGTCCTGTGGTTATTGTTGCTGCACTTGAGGTCTTTCCAGTCTTCTGGTGAGGTGACAGCCTTCACATCTGAGCTCTCCACTGCTCTGTCATGTACTCAATGAATTAAACCACTGAATCTATGATGATTCTGCATTAAACATGCAGAAATAATTTTTCATCTGTTGACCAGGGGTTTGGATGCTTTGTTCTTGAGAGAACTTCCCAGAACATCCTGGTGTGTCTGTCCTTCCTCTGTGTGGTTGTTTCTTAAATCATGTTTCYTAAAGATGTTTATTCTCAGCCTGTACTCAGGTCATTGTAACTAGTGAAGAACTTCTGCCAACATTTCTGCTGAATGCTGTTTCAGTTCCCCTCATCCTGTAGATGAGTTGGGATGGACTTGTCAGTGTTGGCTGGGAAGGCCACCTTGATGCCTTGACAGCTTGGACTTGTTGGTAGCTGAGGGTCTTCACACCATTAATCTGAGAACACTTCTGGAACCTTCTCCTTTCAAGCCTGCTGTGCTCAGGTGATGGGTGAAATATCAGCTGGCAGGGTGAGGTTGTGCCCTCTGCAAAGAAGTGATGAGCTTGATCTAAGAAAGAAACCCCAAACCTTTTTCATCTTCAGGAATTATGGTTAMGCCTGGACTGAGTGTAATTTGGTGATGTCAGACGTGGTGTCTTACAACTCTTAAAATATGTCTTTCCATCTTGCATTTTGAAAGAGGAAATTATGCAGTATTTTAGACATTTTTATTTATAGAACAGATTGCATATGCATTCCCTCAGTGTCATTTAAATTTCAAATTGCTATGTGGAAGTATGGAAAATAAGGAAGAATATTAAACTGGGCTCCTGAAAATTGACAGCTAGGCCACAAGTGAATGTGGAAATGACTTTAACCCTTTGTAGCCCTCCTGCCAAGCAGCAATAAGGACCAGACTTGRTTTCTGAGGATCTTTACTTAAAAATGTAATGTTGTCCTGAAATTTCCATCCAAACCTGGGAAAATGGAGCTGCACAGGAATTTGGTGGGTTCTACCTCCCCACAGAGATTGGGCTAAATGAATTTCACTGGAGCAGGGGATAAGAATAACCTGTGAACCTAAAAGTGACTTTTGGGCATGGAATAATTTAAAATGGCTCTTTTTTTTTGAGGAACTGCTAGAGCAGCTTGTGACTCTGTTCACCTCACTGCCTCCTGTTCTCATGTTCAGATCTTGCTGTGACTTTCTGATTTCCCCATGTTTTCAGAGCTGTAGCCAGAGCTGTTGAGAGTTTCAGCTCATTTCAGTTTGAGCTGATTGCTTACCATTTCTCCCTGTTTGCCATTTCTCCTGCCTATTCTCATAATGCTGCTCTTCTTTTTTTTTTTTTTCCTCCTGTTTTTTTATATTTAGGTTAGAGGAAACAAGATTATAAATATTACAAATAAAGACATAAGCCCAGAAAAGATTTTGAGGTGTAACTTGCTCAACTCATGAAAAATAATAACTTCACACAGAAGCAGGAAGCCTGCCAGAACTGAAAGATAATTGAGGTATGGAAAGAGACACTCAGGGAAGATTGAGCTGTATCAGAACATTTGGATCAAGGTTTTCTGTTTAGGAAAGAAGATTCCAAGGCTGGTCCTTCCTCTAGAGAGAATAAATCTGTGAAATTATTTTGAAATGTAATTAGAGGTGGTTTATGGTGGGGAGTGATCTGAACTGTAAAATGAACAGTAATAAATTTCAGGTACCAGATAAGGTTCAAAGGCACTAAAAGCATTTTAATTTTAAACAGCTGAATTACAGTTGCAGTTAATTTCTTAAAGTGTTTTTATCCTCACTTTAGAATTACAAATGGCAAGTGCATTGCTGTATTTTTTTAAGAGTTCAAGAGGGATGAAAGTTCTTSCAACTTATATATCTATATCACAGTCTTCCTAGTGACCCTGGCCACAGCAGAGACTCTTTTTACAAGATTCATCASTCCCCTTACACATCTGTGGCCCTCTCAGTACTGACTAAGTGACCCTGGTTGTGGATGTTTCTCTTGAAGTGAGGTAAACCAAATTCCATCCTTTGAACCCCTCTGGAGTTCAATAAATTTGGCTCAATATTGGGTGCATTATAAGAAGCTCTAGTAAATACTGGTAGGTGTGTGGATAATTGTGATTTAATAGGAAGAGGTTGGAGCATCTTTGAAGCATGATTTATTTTCAAGGAAGGATGGAGCAYTGAAATGAGTGTGATTTAGTTGATATAGTATTCCTGAATTTAAAAAAAAAATCTATGGATATGTTGGTTCATTAATGATTAGAGGAGATAAAAACAATAAGTGAATGAGTTTAGGGTGTTGAGGAAAGAGATTCTCAGTCATGTACTCAGCAATAACCAAATCATCCCTGTATTATCAACACTTTTCAGCACAAATCCCAAAACACAGCCCCAGCCCAGCTACTGTCAAGGAAATTAASTCTACCCCAGCCCAAAGCTGCACTTGTCAAAACAGATGTCAGCTATTAGAAAACTGCAAAAGTGACAATATCACAATTTGTTGACAAGCCAAGGTTATTTGGAAGAATTTCTAGAGCAGACTTGATTTTGATAATGGTACTTGAGAGTGGAGGATGAGAGATCCTGTGTTGGAATCCTGCTCTTCCAGAGCCTGCTGGTGCTGTCCCAGGTAATCCCCAAAGCTGTGCAATGAAGGCACAACTGCTCTGCTCTGTAGCTTCTCTTTTGTGCTGCAATGCTTAAAATACTTTAAATTGCATTTAAATTAGGGCAGCATAGATCATCTGTAGTGTGTAAATTCATTTTTGGAAAGGTAAATGTTACTGACTGCAAGGGCTAAAAAGAATGATGCTTTAATCAGACTGAACAGAGAATTTAGTGCAAATTAAAACTTGATGTAAACTTMAGAGTTGGAGTGAGGTTTTCTTAACTGACMCTGATGAACTGGTTTTAATGCACTGTGTTGTATTTCAGCTGACAAAGGACYTGCAAGTTGGTATTGCCCAACCAATAAACCTTTCAAAAGGGAGCTACTTTGGTTGGTCTTGTAATATTCAAATTAACTGATTTCAGGATGAAGATGGAAATCTACAATGTAATTACCAGGGAATATTTATAGCAGCCTGGGTAGTTCTTTGCCATTACTTTGAAATACTTCACAGCTTCAGCTTAATGCCATATCTTGCCTGTGTACTTATATATAAATAAGTGTATGTGTGTATATATATGTATAAAAATGTAATTAAACAGACTTGTCACCTTGTGTGTTTGAAGTATAGCAGTGGCACAGTGTGGTCTAAGAATGAATATATTTTAAAAGCCTGAATGGAAATGCTTTCTGATGTGTTGGAATAAAAGACTTGGGAGATTTTATTTGAAGAAGGAGATTCCTTAGAAGCCAGTTAAGTTTTATTCATCATGGTACTGTGACTTCTGCTTTTCATCTGCTTCTGTGTTTTCATCAGTTCTGTGCTATCAAACTTTAGCACTGTTGTGTTCCTGCTACACTTCTTCCTGCTTTTTTAACCCCTCATTTTTAGAATGTCTCCCTGGAATTTGTGCTTTGTAGAGACAAGCYAACTTCTTAAATAACTTTGCTCAAACTGCTTAATTAAGAGGGTATAATTTATTTACCTGAATTAAATGTCTTTTAGACTTAGATTTTTTTTTTTTGGAAGTTTGAATGAAATGGAGTAAACTAGCAACAGGAATAAAAGATTCAAATTCATTTGCATCGCACTAAATATGAAACACAACAAATTTTTAAGTTATATGTTATATGACAAAAATAATGCACTGTGAATCAAATATTTAGCATTACAGACCAGTCTGAAAGTCTCACATAGGATTTGTCTTTGCTTAGACTTGTGTGTAAGTGAGGTACAGATAAAAACTCCAGCCAATGCCATAGCCAAAATTCTTAGACTATGATCAGCAGGTCAATTGTTACAGTAAAATAAAAATAGGGCTTTATGGCAAAAATTTCCTATTAATTCTTTAAGGTCATTCACGAACAAAATGAAGTCTTTGAGCTTTAGCCCAAAATTGCTGTCTTCATGTAGGTACCTCTGATCTTGAAGAAATGTGATTTCCCTCAGTTAATTGAGGGAAAATATACAGGTGTGCAATTGGAGGCACATTGCAAGATTTTTAGTCCAGGAAAAAAAAAAATTGGACAGATGAAGACATGAAGAATTTGTGCTGTATTATTAAGTGCTAATTTTTTGTGTACCAAAGGAAGCTATTTTAGGAAGTGCTATATTACTAAAATTCAAAGATATTTTATATGACATTTAACAGACTCAATATTGCTCTCTCACCCTAAATTCAAATTAAAGCAMTGGAGTCAAGGCTGCTGTTGAAATTGGCAGTTTATACGGAAAAAGAGATATCCATGTTTAAAAATAGRTCATCCCTGTACCTTAGTGAACTCCCCATGTGATGTCCATTGAGTGTGAGTGGATGTGCCAAGGGAAGATGAGAGCAGTAGGAGTGATGCTGAAGAGAGGTTTTTACAGAGGGATGGAAAAACTCAACAGTACATTTGGAGAGAGAGCTGACATGTCTTCATTTTAAGTTTTCAGCCAGTTTCCCAGTTTTTTCAACAATTAAACCATCCTATTCTGAAGCAAGTTTAGATCACTGGTGGAGGCATTGAAATTTTGAATCTTGATAAACCTTTCTGGCCAAATCCCTGTGACATTGCATTGCAGTATATTGGGGACAATGTTCTGCAGAAATCAATGTGTTATTCTTTCCATCCTCTGCTTCTGTTTCTTCCCCATAAAATCCAGAATCAGATGTGTTTAACAGTTACACCACTGTATCTGGGAATATTTACTAAACCTGCCTTGCCCATAAGCAGCTTTACAACAGTCCTGAACTTCATTTATTGTTATAGAAGTTATCTATGTCTAATTTACTCCACTTTTTGTAAAGGTAGGACTCCTGGTGTTCCTTAACCTGAAAAAAGTAGCATTGATTTCAGTGGTTTACATACTGAATTTGTGTGTACAAAATGTATTTTTTTAGTATTGAAAGTATGCAGACATCTGAAGTTCTGAGATGTGGTGGAGAACCAGACACTGAAATTTTGATGATGTCTTTATGAACTGTCTTCAGCTATGTCAATTTTTTAAAGTCAGGATTTAAATAGAAATATTTTGGTGCAAACTGGCTGGAACTTCTTGTGTATACATTTTATACAGTTATTAAGACCCTTGGAAGGATTTTATAGTTAATGGAAGACTGTGATGTGTTCAGTAGTCTTTTCCATTGATTCTGTGGCAGTCTTTTTAGAAGTGGAAAACATTCTGCTTCTGAAAGACAGCTATTTTTATTTGTGTATAAAATATTATTTTCTTCCCCTTTCCTGCAAAGTTAGTAGTAAATTGAGAACTTATTTTTCAAAGATGAGGTATTACACAGCCAATAACTGAATCCTTTGTGTGAGTGGAGTAAGCCTGTGATATAGTTCATTATGCTCTGTTCATTAAAGCAGGTCTAACTCTCTCATAGCATAGATTAATTATTTTCTTCTAGTTTCTGCTCTTTTCTGTGTCAAACAGTGAACTTTATTAGTCTCTGCTGTGTTTATTTAGAGATTTATGTTGCTTGATTTTTTAAAGAAATGGGATTCATACTCTCTGGTGACTGCCAGTGCCTTTCTCCCTAAGAAATCTTTGGAGTCTGTGGGGAACACACACATTTATTGCAGTAGTGGGATGAACCCTCAGGGTTCCTGTGTTGCTGTCGAAGCAGCTTGTTCAAGTAGGAGATTTCTGAGCAGTTTGAGGTTGTGCTTACCTGCTCCATGTATTTTTCAGAAAAATRTTAATGGTGCTGTTTGTTACTGTAGAAAGTGCCATCCCCCAATCCCTGTCAGAGTTCATGGGGGGGAGAAGCAGAGGGTGCTGCCTGCAGGGAGAGGAGCTGCTCTGTCTGCGGAGATCCAGCCCTGCTGATGCAGGAGTGGATTCATCCTGCAGGTCCTGCCCAGGTGCTTTGCTCACACCTCTGGCTCTGTGCTTGGGAAAGGGGCATGCCCTAAATACACAGATGTGGTGCTCCCTGCCCAAACCAGAGCTCAGGCACTGCCTGAAAGGCTGAGGAGCTTTGCACACCCCCTGCAATCTGTGATTAACTGCAGAGTTARAGGTGTGTGGTGGCTGCTGTCTGTGATTAATTAATTTCTGCTGCAGCTTTTGTGAGGTCTTAATGTATTTTGTGGCCTTTAAAAAATTCTTTAGTTTAGAGAGTACACAGCATTTTGATGGCAGAGTGAGACTGAAGATTCCCCTGGAAGCAGACATGGACTTTCTCTTCTCTAGGGCTCACCAAGCAATTCTCATTTTGTGTGGGTATGTGAAGGAAATATCACAGAATCGTCTGAGCTGGGAGCAACCTTAAAGTTATCATCTCTGCCACGGGCGGGAACACCTTCCACTGTCCCAGGTTGCTCCAACTCCCATCCAACCTGGCCTTGAACACTTCCAGGGATGGGGCAGCCGCAGCTTCTCTGGGAAACCTGTGCCAGAACCTTACCAGCCTCAGAAAATAGTTTTTTTCCTAATATCTAATCTAAACCTGCCCTCTGTCAGTCTGAATCCATTTCCCCTTATCCTCTCACTACATGCTCATGTTAAAAGTCTCTCTCCATCTTTCTTGTACATTCCCTCCATGCAGTGGAAGGCCATATCTGTGTTTATGGGTACAAGAACTGCTTTTTCTCTTGTTTTTTTCTGTCACCAGACTGCCTTTTCTGTCTTGTTATGTATTACTGTTAACTCATTAAGGAGATGTTTGAGTCTGTCCTGAGAGAGTTGGGTCAGGACTGCTGCAGGAGCTCTCCTCAGACTCCTCCTTTGTGACCATTATTTGATATTTTCAAGGGAGAAGGAGAAAGCTSAGCCAGCACAAAGCACCCTGGGCAATGAGGGGTTTTTGTTAAAATGTTGATTCTGGGCCTATCACTGAGGTAAAATTGGAATCAAAAGGTGTGGAGCTATTTTTTTTTTTTTCAATATTTTAGTGAACTCCATAAGGAAATGAAGTTGTTCCAGTGTGACTGGTGGGTGAGACACGAAATGTTCCCTTTATTTCACCTGGCTGTAGATTGTTCTACAGGGGACACTGTGACTTGATCAACACAACATCAACCAACTGTAGCCAAAGAACAAATGTTGTGGTTTTACTCTTTGCCTTGGGTAGTGATTGAACCAAAGTACAGCTATTTAAAATTTCTTCAAATRTTCAAGAGCACAGTTACAACAATTGTGTTCTTCTCATTTTCTRTGTTATCTGCCAAGACATGAACTGCTGTTTGTGTTACACTGTTAAATCACAGTTACTAAAGTGCTTAAAAACRTTAGTCTATAACTGACCTTCTGTCCTGTGCTGGTCTGATTTTTCAATGGCTCCATTATTGTGAAATATTGCTCCACAGGACTGTGAAACGAGCAGAAAGTCTTGTCTTTTTCACATTTAGTAGCTTTCAATCACTAATGATTTCTGACTGTGCATCTGAAGCTCTCAGATTTTTTGTATTCTCGTATTAGAAGAAGGTTTGAAGCAGCTTGGACACAAAACCAGTGCTYGTTATGTTGAGGTGAAGTAGTTGAGCAATGAAATTCTAAGAGTATGGGTGGAAAAAAATTGCAAATTTTTTGGTTGTCAGAAGCAGTCAAAGCCAATTTGGTATGAAATAGAGAAAATATAGTGGGGTTATAGTGAACAAACTGAGCAGAATGTGCTCACATGCCAGTGCTGCCAGAGGCTTTGCTCAGCTTTATTTGGTTACAGCCATTCTGTGATCCTGGTCTTTCAGTCAGTCTGGAGAAAAAGTGAGGGCAAAAAATTGTGAACATAGTTAATCCAGATGAGAAAATAAGCTGTCATTCCTCACTCAATAAATGAGTCTCTAATACCTACACAAGAGTTTCCAGTAGTGCTCCCAGCTGCAGGACAGGCTTTTAAAGCTGTTGAGGTGAATTCACAGGTCACAGGATCAAGTGGTGATTGCCTTCCTGCTGTATGAACGTGAAGGCACCAGGTGGGTAAAGACCTCCAAAAGCAGCTGGTTTTTGTCTCTTCTTTTCAAAAAGGTAAGTGCTGGTGATGRCAATCAGAGAAATCTCCTAACTGTGGGTCAGGAGGGAGGTTGAGGAGTTCACTGCCTCCTCCCAGGAGGTTCTGTCAGATCAGGATGTCAGGCAGCCAGAAGCTGTGAGAATTCAGAGCTGCAATCTCTGTAGCAGGTTTGTCCTGGTTTTTGACAAGKTTATTGGCAACCATTAAGCCACAGAGGTCAGGGAGCTGAGGTCCTCCTTGAGGGAGAAGGTTCCAGTGCTGGATTTCAGAAGTGGCTCTTGGGCAGGATTAGGCAGCTCTTTTGCATTGTGAATGCTTGCTGTTGTGTCCTGCTGATGTGGATTCCTTCAGCATCTTGGCTGAGATGTGGTGCTAAGCAAAAGGAACTGAGCTGCTGGCCTGGCATGTTTAAAGCTGTGTTTCACACCACATCAACATAGAAAAATGGTTTGGTTTGGCTTTTTTCTCCTGGAAAGCATGGGGAGCTGCTACCCAGAAATAACCACGTGACTCAAAAATCTGTAAACAAATTCTWGCATTTGGCAGCCTGCTTTCTTTGAGAACAATAACTGGCAGYGTTTCACACTAGGGAATGAAAGGCAGTGCTCTGGGATGGCAGACCTTTGGTTTCAAGCACAATTAAGCAGATGCTGTAGCATTACCTTCATCATTCCTGGTAGCTGTGAAGATTTCCATCTGGGTGGATTCTACTTGCTCTATGTGCCCTTGCTCATAATATGGCAAATAACCTGAAATTTTGATGGTAATACTCAGCCTTGAACCACTACAACTCCTGGCTGTGCTGTGCTGCTCTGAGTCTATATGGATGTCTAATTAATGTGGTTTTGGGAGTATTCCCTACAGGCAATTAAAATGTGGGGAATGGCTCAGTGAAACACAGGCACGAGCGAGGCAATTTGTCAGTTATGTGCCATTAATTCCATAGTGAAGGGATTACAATCAATGTTGATTTGCTTTGAAGGAGTGTGTACTCCCTGTGGCTGTAGAATTCACAAACTGAGCTGGATTGGTGTGGGCAGCACAAGCATTGCTGGATGTTTGTGCTTTTCAAGGCCCAAGATGGTGTTTTGGGCAGGTTTTGGTATTTTTGGCACGGTTTACAGGATATGTTTCTTTCACATTTTTCTCACTCCTCCCTCTCACAGCTGCTAGGCAGCATTTTTTACCCTTTCTTAGATATGTTCTCTRAGAGGTGCCACCAGCATAACTGACTGGCCCAGCTCTGGGCAGCAGCAGGTTTGTTTTGGGCTTGTGTGGAGTGGAGATACCCTGGTGCCTTCTCCCAAGGGCCACTCCTTGCTACCAAAACCTTGCTGCATAACCCAGGTAACATCTCAGGTTTTTGTGGTAGTACTACTACTGATAGCTAATTGTTATCASCCTCCCCTTTCCTATTTAGCTTTATCACTGAGAATTTTGATATTTTAAGTATTTTCTAGATACAGTTTTGATATTGAATAATTATTTCTGTTGGTAGCACGTACATGGAACAGCCTGGTCTAGTRGAAGGTGTCTYTGCCCATGGCAGGGGGGTTGGACTTTAAGGTTCCTTCCAACACTCTTGGAATATTCAGTTTTAAACAATATAGGTCTTTTCAGCTGCTTCATTCTCCCCTCTAAACAAACATTGCCAGACTTGTCTCTGTTTGCACACTTTCATTTAATCAGAKAAATAGGGAATCATAAAATTGTAGAAGGGTTTGGGTTGGAAGGCACCATAAAGATCAACCACAATTTTGTGTTGAGGCTTTATATTTCCAAATAGACATATTTTTTTTTCTGGAGACACAGTTTTATGTATTGAAAATAATTGCTGGATAAAACGAATATGCAATCATTGTACATTCTTGAAGATAACCCAAGTAATATATATTTGTTTGAATGTTCTTGTATTTTTAAGCAAAACTAAAGAAAATCTTTCTTTCCTGTTATGATTTAGTAGCATWACACAATGTAATTATTTTGAAGATTAGATAGTTTTCGCACAAGTTAACATCAAAAGTAATTTGTTTCTCTTCATTGCCTTTGATATTATTTAATCTAATGTCTCAGAGCAGTCCTTGTTCCCATACAATGCTATTATTAATAACCTTAATATATGTGAGGCTGATTGTTTTGTTTGGATATATAGATTTAATAGGTGGAATGGTAAAAAATTGTATTTTRACAATAAAAAACCCTAACAAAAAGTAGCTGTAGACTGACACTTGAAAAATTCTGAGAAATCTAGAAAACTYTTTTGCTTAAGGTCATTTAATTATATTTGATCCATCTGTCGAGGTTGAACATTACTCCAAGTGCTGAATGCAGAAATTAGTTGGCATGCCAGTTGARTTGTTTTGTACAAAAAAAGGTTATAGTCTCAATTAAATGTGAGTTTGAAATTGTTTTTCAATTTTACTTTCTAGAAAAGAAAGATGTCACGCAGAGCTTGGAAAGCTACACAGCAAAATGCCCTGGGACAATGGAAGTCATCACTCTTCCAGATGGTTTGAAGCTACCTCCTGTTCCCTTCACCAAATTGCCTATTGTGAAGTAAGACCAAAACACAATCTTTAACTTTTTCACAGYACCTGTCAAATTTTAAAGGATACTGAAAGGATGCAGTCATCTCACTTTATGCATGTGGATCACAGGAACATGGAAAAATGTCAAAATGTCAAATTGTTTTGAGAAGCTCTTGATCAAAAATAGAGCCTTTGACCAGAAAATACTTTGTGGCCTTTAGTTTCAGAAAGAGAGAAGTTTTGTTTTTTGAAGAACTGTCCTTCAACAGTTTCTTATTCAGTTGAAGGAAGATATTTTGCTGTAGCTGAGATTTTAGTTGAATACTTGATAATTTCAATACTGAAGGTCCACGAGGTGGATACAGTCTCCATCCACAGAGCTTGGAACTCACCTGGAAATGGTGCTTTTTGTACCTCTGCCTTTCCAGATGCTGCATTTTCAAGCTGGCACCTCCACTGGCCTGTTCCAAATCTCAGTTCCATTCAGGCACATCCTGCAGTCAGGCCAGTGAAGAATAACTTGTTCAGGTTGAAGCCTCACATGAGACATTAGAGACAGTCAGAGAGAGAGAAAGTAGCCACTGGGTATCAATAATAGAAGACTGAAAGGAAATATTTTCTTTTTGAAGGAAAGATAATTCCTATTCAAAAGAAGTATGCTGAATAGGGAAGAAWATGGGGCAAATGCTGATTGAATCCTCCTTCATGGGAGTCATGAATTTAGTGATAGCATCATAAAACCATGGAATAGTTAGAACTGGAGAAGACCTTTGAGGTGATCAAGTCCAGCCATCAACCCAGCACMACCACCATGTTCACCATTCAACCAAGTCCTCAGATGCCACATCCACACATTTTTTGAACATTTTCAGGGATGGTGACTCTACCACTCCCTGGGCAGCCCCTTCCAATACTTGAYAACCTTTTCCATGAAGAAAATTCTTCTAAGACCAAATTTAAACCTCCCCTGGTGCAATYTGAGGCTSTTTCCTYTTATCCTGACTCTTGTTACCTGGGAGAAGAGACTGGAAGAAGAGGCCAACCAGAACTCTGCCAAGAGATTCCCAAGACTTCAGTGGGAAAGATTTCATATCAGTTAAAATGTTGTGTATGYTGAGAGAAGGAGACAAACATACCCACTTAGGTTATCAACTTGTCTTGACCTGRCTGTGCTTGGAATATTGGGAATTGCTCCTTCTGTTTTGCCATGGGGCGAGGAACCCAGTATCAGCTTTATTTAACATTTAAGTGAGGAGGAACCCWGCATCAACTTTATTTAACATTTAAGGACTGCTGCTCCTCTCATCCTCCTTGTCTGTTAAAATTTCTTTAAAAGCCACAGTAATAAAAAATTGTGCTCCAATAAAATGTTAGTTGAATTTAGATATAAAGGCTCTGGTTACATCTGTCCAGCAGATCTGGTGCTGTAGAGCTGCCCAGCCCATTRGGAACCAGCTGTGCTGCTGGACTGCAGAGCTCTCTGAGCTAAATCGTGCTAATTTTTGTGACATCAATTATAAATGTGTGGAAATGTCATTTTGATGAATGTTGAATAACCTCAGCTTACGATTCAATCCATGTTAGAGCCCTCTAGAAACACACATTTACTGATGGGGATGACTTCTATTTACTGTTGGCATTTCATGGTCTACGAGTTTTAATCCATTTAATGGGGGGTGCTTATTTTGGATGTGAATTTCTTAATCAAAATACTGTCAGATATGGAAATGCCACAGTGAAATAGGAACACAGTGGCAATGTTACCTTTTCTCCCCCGTACTCTAAAGGCAATAGAAGAGATTTGGCAAGGCAAAATCCTTATAGTCCACTACTCATGTTCAAAGAAAATCATCATCTGGTATTTTCTCAGATTAAAAAATGCACTATTCCCATTTTTATAATTTACCTATGTTAAAGGTAATTGTCTRCTAATACTTTTGAAAGCAGAAAATTTTCTTTTTTTTTAGCATTGCTGCTTTTAGTTGCCTTTACATATTTTTCTTACTACTTCAAATTGACTCAGTGCCATTTTTTGCCCTTCCCTCTGTTTACTTAGTATAGTGGGATTTATTAAAAAAAATATTTTTTCTTTCCCATCTAAGCAAGGTTGTTTTTAATTAACATTTTCCAAATACAGGATTTTGATCTTCTGGGTAGCTAGTGAAATCAGTTAGTAATTCTTAATTGTCACTCATTTGCATTCAGTGGTGTCAGGCCAGGGGACATGACTGAAGCTTTTCACACAAAGGAATTAAAAATCTGCTCTTTTCTATGTCTGACCTGTGAGGGTACAGCTCTCTGATATATTTTTGARGAACATTCCTTCCACTGTCATGCATTCAGGTAAAGCAGGTTATCCACCAGTATTTATATAATAACCATGAAAGAGCCAAAGCACTTTCCTCTGTATATAAAATAAAATTTCTTTTTTTTACCTCTATATCAAATTCAGTGTTTCTTTCCTCAAATAAGTATAATTCACATTTTTGCTTTAAGTTGCATTCTAATTTGTAGAAAAATTCTATCAGAAGAAATTTTAAAATATGAAATTTCAGGGAGTCTCTTACAGTTTCCTTCTTATTCCTCCAGTTCATTGTCTATGATTTACATATGATTTTGATGCTGACACCAAGTATCACCAACATGTAACATATGGATGTGATTTATTTCTTGTTCAACTCACTTTTAGTGTTATTTAGTAATTTCTTATCAGGTGTTTTGTTTCGCAGAGAGAACTTGTCTGTGTAGTGTTACTCTTACAGCTTCATTATTTTTCAGCAGAAACACATTATCTTGGTTTCTTGTGTGTGTCTGCTTTCTATTAGTGTGATACTGATATATCTRTTCTTTGCTGTGCTGAGTTCCTGATTTGAAGTAATTAGGTGTCCTACAGGTTTATAGAATGCTGCTGATTTTACTGAATATCCACCAATTTATTGCTTGTTCTTCTGCCCAAAATTTAGTCTTTACTTTCCCCTGAGCATTGGAAGAGCATTGATTTCCCTGCATGGCATTGTAGGAATTGGGTCTAGCAGGGATGCAATCTAATAAATAATTTGTTTTCTATTTGTAATTTGCTTTCTGGTTGTTTAACAAACCCACTCAAATTTCTGGGACATTTTCTTCTTTCCAGCAGC
Organism: Cardinalis cardinalis; assembly: GCA_014549065.1. NCBI lineage: Eukaryota > Metazoa > Chordata > Aves > Passeriformes > Cardinalidae > Cardinalis > Cardinalis cardinalis. The sequence continues at coordinate 3,307,878 of JACDOX010000050.1, forward strand.
AACTCTGCATTTTCACTGTATTAAAATCAGCTTTATTCACTGTGGAGAAGTTCCTTTATTTGTGTTGCTCAGTGAAATCTTGTCTGGATTCTAGTTTGAGTTTAAGTTGAATATTTGGCTGCTTTCTGCACTGGAGTTGTGATTCAGTCTGTACTCAAAAATTAATAGCTGTATTTCAGATCACTGCTCTGGCTAGTTTTGGTTTTGTTGGTTTCTAAAGAAGCTTTTTTCCCTTTGTTATTTGTTTTCTGAGAGCTTTCTGAAACTGCAGTTTCCTTGGGTTGGTGTTTCTTCCTTTTGTATTGTAAATGTTTGCTTCAGGTGTTCCATTTCAAGTATTTCATTCTCAGACTGGCATTTCATATTTATCAGTYCTTTTTTAACACAGTCACCTGTTACAAAATAGAATAAATGAAAAAATGAAATAATTAGAAATTATTTTTACTCAACAGATCTGTGAAGCTCTTGAACCTCCCAACCAGTCTCCGACCTCACAAAATGAAAAGTTTACTTGGTCAGAATGTGTCAACCAAAAGCCCCTTCATATATTCTCCAATTATTGCTCACAGTCGTGGGGAAGAACGAAATAAGAAAATAGGTAAGAATAATTTACAGTATTTTCTGTTATTTTGTTAAATTAGAGAATCTTCTGTGGTCAAGAAAAGCAAACCTGAACATTGCTGTCTTTTATTTGAGATAACCAGTTTKTTAGCCTCAAGTCCTGAAGGAACAAATCTTTTTTTCTCTGGGACACAGTTTCATATTCAAAAGAGGAATAAAGCCTCATAGCTGGTAATATTGATTTTTCAAGAAGAGATAAACTGGTTTTATTTCCTTCTCAAACAAAAGAGAATTCAGGGAAAACTTAGTTCTGACATGCTCTGCTTGGCAGCCACCACAATTTCAGTGCCCTGAGGAAAATGCACTGTTGTGGATTTTCCTTTTCCTGTTCTGATTTTAACATAAACTCAGAGTGATGAACTGTCTGATTGGTCCCTTTTACTCAAGGACAGATCAGCCAGTAAAAAGGTTTAAACCCTGTTAGGAATATTAGTAATTTTCTTTTTATAAAGATTATAAAGCCTTTCTGTGCAGTAATTGTGCCATTGGAAAAAGATTAGAAGTTTGTTTAAATCCTGGATTAAGTTACAAATATTAGTATTTTTTGTGGCTTTTGTGCCTATCATGTGAGTGATAACTTTTACCAGAGGCACCAATGTCAGAACAAAAAAGATTTGTGGGACTGTGGAACAGAACTGATTGTAAAAACTTCAGAAATTTGCTGGATGTTTTAACTTGGCTCCTTGTTCATCTGGACTGTGCCTGCCTGCAGGGCCAGTTCTCCAAGAATCTCTGTGGTTTCCTCTTTCCAACAAAAAAGGGCTGTGCCCCTGCTGAGGACCTGGTTATGAGTGAGGTGAAATCCCTCACCCTGGGAGGAACACGCACRTTTTCCACTTGGGTTTACGGTGATGTGTATTTTCAATAAACTGAAASAGGAACAGTTGGGATGTGCAGAGCAGGGATGATGACCTGGCAGTTTGGATGCACTTGGCTCAGTGTGACTTTGCTTTCAAAAGAGAAAGGATAAGAAATTAAAAAAGATTAAGAAGAATTAGTTAAAGGATAAATTGAAAAAATGTGCACGTAGGGGAACATCTTAAAGTGCTCTCTTGATTTCTCTTAATAATTCATTGAAAGTTTAATTACTATTAAATTTTCAACATTTAATCTCTTAGCTATACCGTGTCMTGGTTTTTTCATTTAAATAAAACCTTATTCCCAGTTTTGTCACATAATTGTATAAAGCAGTATTCTCATTCCTTGATGGATACAAAAGGAACCTGCATTTTTGAACTGGTTAGCATTTGTTTCGGTGCTTTGTGTACYGTAGGAGATTTACATTTTACAGTGAACATTCTTCTTTTAGGTTTTTATTTAGCCTAAGGAGATGTCTGATTGCTTCTGATCCTGTACAGCATTTGTCTTTTGAAGTATATAAACATTGCAGTCCCTGCTAAAAGCCTCTAATGTTTCAAAGTTTAGCAAACAAAAGAAAATACAAAATAAAAGCAGACACTTCTTTTGAAAGAAGCTGAGAAATTTATTAATTCCGAAATTAATGAGAGTAATTTAGTGGCATGTATTTAACATTAATTAAAAACAACAATAACAAATGAACTGTTTGTCTTACATGGAGATAGTACTCCATATTTTGGTTAAATTGTTTTGCAGCAAAGGAAATCAAGCACTGCTGACAAACCAAAGGGAAACAAAACCCTTTAGAAAGCCTTGAAATGTTTTCAGCTTTCAACTTGATAAGCTTTTCTGATTGGAAACAATAACAGGGATAATTATATTGTAGTTAAATTGCTTTAATAGCATGCTAGTCGTAAAAAATAAACCTCCTGATTTTTGACATGAAGTGTTTTGTTGGTTTTGAGTGCTGATAGTCTAAAGAAGCAAGAATATATAATATAGTTCTGTTAGTAAATCCGGCAGCTCTGTCATACCTGTATTAGCTGATACAAATATAGCTCATTTTACCTTTTCTTTCAAAACCTTTTCCCCCAAGGAACAATTCTGTAGCACTGCCCTGGCACATTTTTCACAGGGGATTTCAATCTCATCTCAAAAAACCTCCATTGATTCAGACTCCACCATGTCCCTGGGGAGGTTGTTCCACTGAATCACTGTTCTTACTGAAACAAAAAAAATTAGTAAGAAAATAAAACCTGTTCAGTCCAACTGGTGTCTATTACCCTTGGTCTTCTTCCTGTGGCTCCTTGTGAGGAAAGAGCTTCTGTCYTCTTTATGCAGCCCTTGAAGTTCTGGAATACTGTGATGATACTGCCCCTGMGCCTTCTCTTCACCTCAGAGAGGATATCCCTCCTCAGGGGGTTCTCCAGTCCTTGACCACCTTTGTGATGCTCCTTGGGATSCTCTCCAGTCTGTCTGTGTCCCTCCCAGGTGTGGGGACCAGAGCTGGACACAGCTGTGCCTGACAAGCCCAGGGTGGAGTGGAGTGGTCACCTCCCTCTCTGTGCAGTGGAGAAGCAG
>JACDOX010000050.1:3311137-3371971 GCA_014549065.1 Cardinalis cardinalis
CCCAAAGCAGGTGGACTCAGAACCCAAAGCAGGTGGATTTAGAGCCCAAAGCAGATGGACTCAGAGCCCAGCAGGGTGATGAGTGGAGGGATTGTCAGTCAGAGATCAGTTACAGGGGAAGGAAKGAACCAGGTCACTGCACATACCAGGAGGAAGGTTCCTCCTCCTCCTCCTCCTGTGACAAGTAGGACTGGCACCTTCTACAACAGGGGTGAGGCTCTGGAATGAGAAAGCCAAACAACTGATGAGGTGGCTGAGGGTCCTTCTGGGGCAGAGGGACCTCCTGAAGCGGCCCCACGTGGACCCTGCATCACAACCTCCTCTGCTGGCAGGAGAAGAAGGGTGGTCCTCACAGGAGACTCCCTCCCTTCTAAGGGGGGCAGAGAGCCCCATGTGCAGACCTGACCCCAACTCAGGAGAGGTTTGCTGTCTCCCAGGGGCTCAGGTAAGGGACATCCCTGAAAAATTCCATCTAGAAAGACCCTCTGATTCCTATCTGCTGTTGGTTGTTCTGACTGGCAGCATCAAAACAACAAAGAGAAGTCTGAGGCCAGTCAGAAGAGACTTCAAGGCCCTGGGACAGCTGGTGGAGGGATCRGGAGCACAGGGAGTGATTTCCTTGATCCTTCCAGAAGCAAGGAATAACATTGACAGGAACATTGATGCATGGCTTCGAGGTTGGTGTCAATGGAAAAAATGTGGTTTTTTTGRCCATCTGTCAAYACCTGGCCTGCTGAGACCTGATGGRATGAGCCTTTCTCAGATGGAAAAGGAGTTCTAGCACAGGAGCAATGGGGCTTGCTGACAGAGCTTTGAACTAACYTGGAAGGGGGAAAGGGAGAAAAGCAAGCTCCCCAGTGATGAGCAATGGGATTTTGTGCCAAACCTTGAGGATCCTGATGRGATCCCACAATCTGCTTCACCAGGTGYTGGCCACAAGGTACCACACCTGAAATGTTTCTACCCTGATGCCCACAGCATGAGGAACAAACACCAGCTGAAAGCTTTGGCCCAGTCCCAGAGGTTTGACATCATTGGCGCAAATAAATCATGGTGGGATGAGTCCTAGGCCTGGAGAGCCCTGTTGGGTGTTGTGCTTTCAGAACAGACTTTCCTCACTGTGGTGATTGCTAGRATGTGGAGATTCAGGGCTGCTGTGTAACTGCAGGTGCCTCTGTTGCTGTAGTAATCYAAAATGGTTAACTGTACCTGTGCAGAGCAGTCACTGGCTGTTTTGGGGGCTGCAGAATGCACAAGACATCATGGACACTAATAAGCAATTAAATATGAAATACAGAGAACATCTCATACCACTGTGAATGTGAATGTTTTTTTTTAATCAACAGTTTTGCTTTTCAGGTTTCACAGTAATATCACCCATTAACATCTGTGGATGTATGTGTTTAATTTCCACTAGCATTAATTTGAGTTAAACATTTGCATTAAGTACATCTCCCTTGAGCTCTCTAATATTGCCTGCAAAATGTAATCAGAAAGTAAATGATTGTGAATGTAAAATTAGAGTACAGATTGCTTCAACTGTGCATTAAAGTCTTAATATTGATTATCCAGGTTTTTTACTGGACATTTCTTAATATCCTAGTAGAAAAATTGTTAGCAATGTATGTTAAAATCATTAGGTAAACTAGTAAGAACTAATCCCTGTATGCTATAATTTAGCTTATAATCATGATTTATTTAACAAATGTAATTAAACCACCTTTTGTTTACTTGGACTGCAAATCCTCAGCTTGCAGGGAGAATCTTGCACATTCAATTTAAAGTCTGCACTTCAGGTGCATGTGGTTCACTGTGAGAAATTTGGAAGGTAGACACAAACCTGAGGGCTGAAAAGGTTATGAAATGCTGATATAAAATAATCTTTTTGTATTGAACAGTTGCTCAAAATTTGCATCTCTGCTGCTGACCTCCATCATCTCCCACAGAACCGCAGAATTACAGAATGGTTTGGGTTGGAAGAGACCTTGAAGATCATCCAGTCCCAACCTCCCCTGCCCTGGGCAGGGACAACTTCCACTAGTCCAGCCTCATCTCCCTAAATTACAAAACTAAAAAAAAAWATTAAAATTGGCAGAGTGAAGTATCTTTAAAGTTGACCTGTCTCTTATACTAGGATATAAACTGCAARTTCATCTTTTTACCTGGCCCACTTCACTTCATTGTCTCTTTATTTACTCCATATAATCAGCTGTGTCTTTATGAGAACTTGTGATTTCCTTCTTCCTGTTRAGTTCATTTCTTACATGGCTGATTCTTCTCCAGGTCTCCAATGTCAAGGCCATGTGCACTCTACAAAACTCCAATAATGGAAACCTTTAAGTGTTGAACAGGAAGGATGTRTTGAAGTAGTATTTTGAATTGCTGCCTGAGTTAATTTTGCCAGTGAAGCATTGGGTCTTTGGAGCACTCYTGCTGTGTTAAKGAACATTTCCAGTTCCTTCACCTCTTGCTTTGCCTGGGATTTACAGCTYGTGTCACACAATGCTCTTGAGCAGGACTTGGGCTGTGAAGATTATAGAGACATATTAARTATTATAGCAATCTGACAGCTCAGCTGCTGCTGTTTATTTATAACCCTATGATTAGGTAATTCCTGYCTTAATTCTGTGATTATTCCTTGCAGATTTCCAGTGGGTCCAGGGAGATGTGTGTGAAGTTCAGTTGATGGTGTACAACCCTATGCCTTTTGAGCTCCGTGTAGAAAACATGGTATGCRCCTTTCTAAATCTTCTCTTTCTGCTATTTTTCTGAAGACGAATCTCATTTGGACTTCCAAATATGTTTTTGTGTAAATATTCCTTAAAGATGGTTTAAGCCAGCATAACCTCAGTTTAACAGTGTGATGTTATCAATTTTCTCATATTTTTGGTGATGAGGTATTGAAAAGAAAAACCTCTGCAACTCAGAGTGTTTAAATGCTTTACTGGCACTGACCCATAAATCAGTTCTGTACATTTCTGCATTAAGTAAAACTCCTGCTACATGACTTGCATAGAGTAATAATAGTAATAATTATAGTAATAGTAACAATTATACCCAAAACCTAATAATTATTTTACCCTTGCTACTGCTGTTTAAAAGTCTGCATTCATCCTTGCTTTTCAAATTCCCATTTTGACCACAATTAAAAAACCTGGTGAACTAAACTACTTAGATCTGAGAGCTTTGGGTTTTAATAAAAACTTCAGCTCATGGATTTCTTGTTCCCAGTGATTTATGTTATTTGAAAACACTCTAATGTCAGATGATCAGAAGGGAGTGAAAAACAAGGCCAAACCACTGGAGAAATGTGTGAGGTTAGAAGGATCAAGCCCAAGCTCTCTACTACTTCAGCTAGCTGCTTGCAGTGTATTCTGAAAAAAAAAGAAATTGTGGGRTATTCTTTTTCTTTCTTTATTCCAACTAACAGGATTTTAAAAAATTGTTATCCATTTAAAGGTTAAAGGTTCTGTAACTACCAGACCAACTTAATATCCACTCAGTCCTAATCCAGCATTTTYCTTTCTGTTAAATATTTTTCCTTTAATATTGCTTTAAAAATAAATCACATCTCTTAGAGCTCGCTGTTCTGTCATGCTAATTGAATCAGTGTACATCTMTTTGCTCATGATTTTTGTTTGGGTTTTGTTTTTATTGATATGTCTACTGCAGTGTCTAGTCTGACCTAAATTACTGATAATAAACCACATATAATAAAGTGCTTTTCCATGGGAAGAGAATGTGCCCAAAGATTCTGTTTTTATAGCRCAATAAAATTAATTATTGGAAGCTAACATGCCACTTTCTCCAGCAGCATTTTCTCTCACCCTCACRGAAGTATTGAAATTTTTTAGGGATTTATAGAAAAAGTAGTTGTAAAGCTGCACATCAGAACGGTCTCTGTGGGAATTAATTGATTAAGAACATTTTGATTTACAGTCTAATTTGTATTTTGTAAGTAATGATGTTGTTATATATTTAAAAAACTTGGAAAATTTCTTAATGAGGAAATTCCTTCTGAGTGCTTCCATGCACTCCAGAATTCAGAATGCAAAACATCCATTYCCTGAGAAAATTACTTGTTGTAGCACCAATACTTCTCTTTGCTGTTGTTGTGATAAAGTTCTGTCTTGGAATTAACACTGAATTCCAGTTCCAATGGAAAGCACAAGAGGAATTAATTTGCCAGCCAGATGCAAATCTTAGAAGTGATTAATGTAACTCTAGTCAGTGCTTTGAGAAATTCTGCTCCTCACTAATGTGGCCTCACTTGGAGAAATTGGTTGATTTTGGTAGATTTGTATCTTTATCAAGACTGTAGCAAGCTGAGGAAAGTGCTTGTTCCCCTTGATTTGGAATTTTAGAGACAATTTCTTTGGAACTGAGGCCAGTTTGGAGCTCCCCAAATGACAARAACACTGACATCTGTTCAACCTGTAGAGAAGAAGAATATTGGGGTAATTCCTACTGCTCTGCTCAATCCCAAAATGGGGAAGTGCAGCAAAAGCAGAGCTGGGCTTTTCCCAGAGGATGAGAGTCAGGGAATGAGCTGCAGCCTTGGGAAACTTCCCTCCCTGATAAAAACTCCCTTTTCCCAGGCAGGAGGGGGATCATGCACTGGGACTGCTTGTCCAGAGAGAACCTGAGACTKCCATCTTTAGAAATCTTTAAAACCTGAGTGAACAGGATGTGAAAAACCTAAACTACCGCCAAAGCTACCCCTGCTTTGAGCACTGGGCTGAACAAGATGACCTCTGCAATTTCTTTCCAAGCCAAGTTGTTGGTTTTCCAGTCTCATCTGTGAACTTTCTGGAATGTGGGAATAGGCATTACTTTATCATAAGAATAAACTCCTCTGTTTTCATTTTAATAATTCAGAGGGCTGGTTAATATTTTAAAATGATGTGTTTTATTATTAACATGTACACATGCCTGCAGTTCTCATACCCTTTTCTTGTCTGATTTCTCATCACCTATCAGATTCTTTCAGATTATTTACTCTCACAGAGTYAGTTTCATAGCAAGTGTGTCCTTTTCTGTCATTTAGTGGCAGTTTCAACTTGCTTTTCCCACGACTTTTTTCCTCCTGCCTGACTCAGCACCTCACCTTTGTAAGATCATTCAGGCTTGTTTCCAGTCATCTTTGAGTTCTCCATTGCTTGGTTTATTTTTTCTTTGTCCTTTCCATGCTTCACCATTCACCAATATATAACTGTACTGAAATCTACAGTCTTATTTATTTGTTAAAATTTTCCTCTTTCCCTCAATTTAGATTTGTTCTGATAAATTACTCATTTCATGTTTAATGAAATCCAAGCTTTTGCCTTGGTGCTTTTCCTACTGTGTCTCTCTGTTTGTTGAATTTCTGTTGTGATGGTAAACAAGTTAGCATTGAGCACAGGTTGTTAAGGAGAATGATTCCCCATGGAAAGGCTTCCAGAGCTTTTTCATTAATTGAAGTATTAATGCTGAGTCCATGCAGGTTAATTGAGGTGTGCTTAAGTAAAAGGCATTGAATTTCTAGGCTTGATATGAGACTGTGGACACAAGACTTTGATTAGTGTTGCTCTGATGATAAACCCTGAACAATTGATTTTCTTTTGTTATTTTATTTTATTGTTCTCAAGGATCTTGCCCATTTTTGATGTTTTTATTGTTAATTTCCTGTCATGACTATTCCTGATTTGGGACTCTAATTAGGTACCTATTCTTCATTCCTGCCCCATTTCTGTGTTCATTTTCTATCTTTTTCTATTTCATGTTTCTATTTTGTCCATGTAGTTAGAAGGCTGGTCCAATGGAAAGTGCAGTAGTGTTTGTAAAATGACTAATAAAAATGTTCAGTCATGGAGCATGGAAGTGATGAGCTCCCACAATTGTGTGAGTCAATAAAGTGAAGTAGGAGAGATCTTGGGGTTGATCAGAACAAATGCTTTAATAAAACTCAGCAGGTACCTTAAATCAGCAGAATGAGAGACAAAAATGAGCCTAACCAGAACTGGCTGTGGTGGATTAGACAGAATATTCTTGCCATGGTGGTGCTGGGGAGCAGCTCACCTGGAGATGGGATGTTCAGCTGCACATTTGTGCCACCACTTCACCTTTTCTGCCAGGAGTGTTGATTTCTGTACAGCCTTGTTCAGGTCTCTCAGTGATGGCCTCCAGCCCTTTTGCAGTTTGTTCTGATGTTACTGCCATTACTGCAGTTTTCTGTGCTGCAAAAAATGATCTTCACATTTAAGGCCTTCCAAAACAATCAAAAAAATTCTGGGAAATCTCCTGTGGATTTGTTTTGAATCTTGAGACAAATGCTTAAAACAGCAAACCACAGTACGATCTGGGGAGATTTACTACTGAAACGCATATGAAGATGCTGTGCAAAATGTTAAGTTCTCTAAGATTTTAACTACTTTTTCATCTTTTTTATCAAGTTTTCTATTAAAAGCAAAAAAAAAAAAAGCTGAGAAATTTTGAGGTAATGTTGTGTATTGAGGGAAAGCATTTTCTCTGCTCTTACTGTAGAAAATACAGCCATGGTTCCAAGAAAGCTAAAAGATCTACAGACAGTAGATCTGTCTGTATTTAATAAATAAATATCAAGAAATCAATAACTATTTAATAAATACAGTAAACTGTATTGAATAAATAAATACCAAGAAACAAAAAAATGCTACACCCTAACCCATGAGACTATTATAATTTACAATACTTTGTCATTATTCAAGAATTAAGTATTTTTTCTGTGGTTCTCCTTCTGTTTGGGACCTGTATTTACTTGAACACAACCAGGTGTGGTATTTTGATTAAGGTGCTTTAAGAAGGGCCATTGCTTTTTTTTTTTTTAATTGAAAATTGTGCTATTGGTCAAGAGCTCGATGCTGATATTTAAAAAGAGCATCTAAAATTTTGATAAATCTGAATGTATAGTCAGTCCCACAACTTTGCTTATGATGGTTTAAATTGTTTCCATGAACTGCTCTTTCCTGAGTTCACATCTTTTGCTGTCTCTGCTGTCTTGAGAGAATGTTTAATTACTGCTACACTACATTTAGTGGAGAATGTTTTAGTCAAGAATGTACACAGAAAGGTGAAGGGGGGAAAAGAATAAAAATGGTTGTATTTGGTGTTTTTCTAGGTCTGCCTGAAATAACCATATTAGAAATAGTAGGGAAAATTTCCTTTAAAATAAATATTTGACAGTTTTTGTGTAAAGTATTTGACAACATGGTATACAAGTATGTTCAGCATGGAAAGTAACTTTGAAGGTCATGTTACTTTATAAAAAGAATGATTTCAGTTTGGGATTGGTAAGTAAAGCCTAAAAAAAGCAGTTACACACTCCTGTTATTTTAACAGCATCCCCAAATGCTGCCATTTACATGCAAGTTGTTTTGTTCCTCTAAAACTAAAATGAGATTTGAAGTGATTGAAAGACATGCTGTGATAAAAGCATGCATACATTCTCTCTAAGACAATTTAAATTGTTTTATAAGAATACAAAGAAATGTAAACATTTTTTTGTGTGCCTGACTCMTATTCCCTGGAGAAAACCTTGGATTTGGATGATCTGTTCCTGTAGGGTCAGAAAGAGAAATGATTACCAAGTGGTGACTAAATGATTACTAAATATTACTATTTGAAATAATGTAATAATAAATCTCAGGAAAAGAAATCTAACACATTTTCCTACTTTTGGTGGTGTGGCTGAAATTTTTTAGTTAATGGATGTGAGAGTACTTCAGCCTTGGTTAGGTTTTCACTGTTAAACTGCAAAACTTTAGGCACCAGAGGGCAATGTTGGGCAAATATTGCAGAATTGTGCAATTCAGCAAATTGTGCTCTTGAAATCATCTTTCAGACATTCTAAGATGTGTCACTGTCTTTTAAAAGTCACTTGTGTGGCCCAAGTTTTAAGGGTAAGAATCTTGATTTCAATTTATGTCTGGAAATCTGAAGTCTAGTTGATTTTTATATTGATTTTTTTCCCCATTTTGATGAGTTTTAATGCTTTCTTAATGTCTTTACTTTTCAAAASTTGGAAGTTTTACTGATCAGTAGAACTCTGAAAGGGGAGGAATTGAATGCTGCTTTCTTGGTTTTGTGTTAGTCCACTTGAAGCTCTTCAATTTCTAGTCCAGGTACAGTGTGTGCTTAGTGCAGATGTTATGGCATTTAATTGTGTCTGTTCTCTAAAAAATCCCTTTGTTTTCAAGGTTTGCATTACATATTAGAGAATATTTAGGGGTCTCTGTCAATTTTTTTATTTACATTTGCTACAGCTGATAGTTAACAAGACATTGGAGGGTTTGTGGGTTTTTATCACTGATTTTGCAGGACTTGAAGTCCTTGGATGAAAGTTTTTAGTTGAGATGAATCCTGAATAATTCAAATTTATTTGAATATTAGGCCAAGTGATAGATCAGTGGTTTTGAGACTAAAATACAGTTTAAAAGCATTCTGTACCAGTTTTAAAAGTGAGTTCTGTAAGTGTATGGGSTCAGCTCTTTTATGTCTTTTAAGGTTTGCTTCAGCCAAAGCAAAARCAGCAGAATTGTGGTGAAAATTGAGGCTACATCAGTGTTAAAGAGAGAATGTTCATCTCTTTTCTGTGGGGTGAATCCCACTGGAAGGATTAATGTGGGAATCAGAGAATCTCAGTGCTCTGACACAGTGGGTGCTGAATATACAGAAAGACAAAGTTAGGTTTTACTTGTGTTTTTGTGGATGGTTTCTGACAGCTGAAGTCTGCATGTGAAATGGGAGGAAACCAAAAATTCAGTAGAAATGAGGGTGTGATAGAGTATTTACTTACAACTCAAGTACAATGGTGAAATGGAATTTTGTGCAGTCTCAAGGACAGAGTTCTCTAATGCAGCTTTCCACAAAGCCAGAGTAGCTTTGGATGAATTAGGTRTTGTCTCAAGAGTGTCAAGTCTACACAGAAGTAATTGCTAGAACAGAGATTTTACAGATTTTGGATATGTTATGTGTTTTTCTGTGGCTCAAACGATGAATTTCTTAATCTCTCTTCACAAAAGTACATTCCTCTTTAACAGGGTTCTCAGTTCTCATTAAGCATCCACATAGAGTTAAGATTTAATCCAGTTGTGCTTACTGCTTTKATTGATGGAGGTCTTTGTAGCATCTTTATTCAAAAATAAAAATAAAAATGTGTATAGAAAAACAGTGGGTAACTTGGATTTATATGCTTTCCAGAATCAAATTTACTTTTAACAGCACATTCTATGCCCAAGCATCTTCAATTCATTAACCAAGCTGAAAGAAAAGCCCCAGTCTACTAAGAACAGTAATGCTGTGCTCAGAAATTTCTTCAATGATTTTTTTTTTTCTGCTTCATTTCTCATTTTGCCCCCTGTTTTAAATTTAGAATGCTAAAAGATTTCTCTGACACTAAGGGAGGAACTGCAGGCATTTAGGCTTGAGAGGATCAGTTCAGCAAAATGAATGAATTATTCCAACTCRCTGAAATATTTAGGTTGGATGGTTAAGCTAGACTTGCCCTGTTATCTGTAAATACAATTTTTTTTTCCTCTTAGAAAACGTATTTTGGGTATGTAATTAAAGCTAAGCAAGATCTGTGATTTCCACTATCTATCAAGTATTGATACATAGTGATTTGATTTCCACTATCTATCAAATATTCAAGTTAAAGTCCCAGATACAATTAAATGTAGGTACGAAACAGCACCATGCAGATGATATCTGTGATTTTTTTACTGTGCTTGAGTGTAAATTTTTATTAGTTTTTCATACATCATTCCCAGCTCAGTTCCTGGAACACATTTCCATGTTGAATACAAATCCTGCTGTAATTTTGGATGCACACTGCAGTCACTGCAACTCAAACCCAGAATAACTGCTATGAGTAAATTGGAATAAATCATAAAAGTTTGGCTGATGTAATGCATGGGATTAAAATATAAGTATGTAGCATAAAAATGTAAGTGTATATCATAAATGGATTTATCTGTGTATTGTGTTTTTTCAGRGTCTCTTGACAACTGGAGTAGAATTTGAATCTCTGCCTGCTGCCCTTTCCCTCCCTGCAGAATCTGGGCTCTATCCTGTGACTCTGGTTGGTGTTCCCCAAACCACAGGGCAGATCACTGTCAATGGTAAGGGATGGCTCCACTCACTCCTTGTTGGCAGAACAGCCTGAGTTTTACACCCCTGTGGCTTGCATGGCTTTGTTTGCCACGTGTGTGTTCACCACTCTCAATTCTCCTCAGGCAGGAAAACAAAAAAGGAACACAGGGAATCTGTTCCCTGCACCAGGCTTCATTAAAAACAGCCTGATGAATCACTTGGCTGCAGCAGCAGTAACGAGCACATTCTTGGAGTATCTCATGTGTGAGAGGAAGAGGATAATGAACTCCAGCTCCCCTTTATTAATGCTTTCATTTGGAAAGCTTCTGAGGAGGATTACTTGAACTTTTTTCTTAAGAATGCAGAAGATAATCTTGCACGGTTTTTTTTCCCCTTAATTAATCGTGTTCATGTAAGATTACAGAAATTTTTGCAGATTGCTTCTGTGGAAACAATTTAGCCAGGGTGTATGGCCTGTTGCAGTCAAGATATCATTTCATTAATAAGCCTAAATAAAACTGTGTTTGTAGTAAGGAAGGAAATTAAAGAGCTTTTACAAAAGGCTAGCAGACCTAGAAAAGGAGGCATATGTGGAGAGGATTCAACATGTAGTAGGAGTGAATCATCTTATCAAATCACATTTTTAAAAATGTCTTCTGGAATGCAAAGTTAGGATACAGGATAAGAACCATTTTAGTAAAGCTAAGCTCTAAAAGAAGATGGCTTTGAACTTGAAGAAACTGTTCTCACTGAGTTCTTCTTAAGTGCTTTTGTGTCTGCTCCTAAAACAATTTTTCAGTGATTTTTTTTTCTCAGAACCTATTTCAGTAAATACAGAATAGCATCAGAGCATTCAGAACATTTGTACTGTAGTTGTCTCCTTTTGAGTTCTACATACTAAAAATGTATTGCAAGTAGAGGAGTTGATTTCTGTACTTGGCAGCTTTTTGTTTGTCAATGTATCAAATTTTCCTTCAGATATAACTCATAAATATTGCCTGGTAAGGAATCAGYGGAGAGGTATTTTTCTCCTAAATTGAACTTTCAGAAGTTGTAGTCTTTCATGGCAGGTGTTTGTGTTTATGCATGCRTATTTTTTACATTAATAATTTCCTTTAGGATTCTTTTATCCTTCTGGATGTAGTTGAGATTCTTTCCTATAAACATTTTTCTGAGGAAATAGGGAATGTATGTTGAAGGTTGACATGTTTTATGTGCCCCAGGCAATTTGGTGATAGGTATGAAATGGTGTCCATGCTWTGACTTGAGATGTTGTTCTTGTAAAGAATTCTGCAGAAGTCTCTAATGCATTGTAGAAATCAGAGGCTCTTTATAATTTATTTTACATGCCACAGATGCATTGTCAGGTAGTTATAAATGTTGTTATTTCAGGGGTTTGAAAGTCCTGTACATATTATGTGTCCTGAGAAGATTTTCCTGTAGAGAAGGTGGTGGTTTGGGTACTTCTAGACCTGCCAGAAAACAGTACAATTCACAACATAACTGGTGTTTTCTTCTAAAACTCAGGTTATCATACTTCAGTTTTTGGAGTCTTCAGTGATTGCCTTCTGGACAATCTGCCTGGAGTGAAGACCAATGGCTGCACTGTTGAAGTCATTCCAGCTTTGCCAAGGCTGCAGATCAGCACCTCCCTTCCAAGGTGAAAAATTAAATTAAATTATGATCTTACTTGGTTATATTTAAGTATTAGTCACATGCTGAATAAAAGCTTTTCCACCTGAGTGAATAATCAATGCTTGAGTAAAACAGGACATAATCTAAATCTGCATTTTTTGCTTTAGAATACAAACCTGAGTTTTTTGTTTTACTGCTTGAAACCATGGAATTCCACAGAAATATGCAGAAATAATTTTGTGATATTTTTTGTGCTCAAAACTTTGGTTTTRGGCAAAGAGGGATGTATCAAGCCAAGAATTCACTGTTTATATCTTAGCAATCCAGTCCAGTCATGACTGTTAACTCAGATCCAGAAGAAAGGAAAAAATAAGAGAGAAAAATATACAGAAGAAGAATCACTAATAAGTACCTGTATATTTATGCAGAAACTGAAAACATAATTTGTTTTGCTTTTTAGTATGCAATTCCATGATACTTTTGTCTCAATATGAGGGAGAAAAAAGAAATTCCTTCTTCCCTTTTACTCCATGCTCAAATTTCAGAGCCCTGAAATGCTAACAGTACATGACAGCACATTCTGAATGATCAAAAAATACTTGAAGTCCTCGTCACAGATCTGTTCTGGAAGACTGAAATCTCCTCCTGTTTGTGGAGGCTGCTTGTTTTGTGGTAAGGAAGGACAGGATCAAAGGGAAGGATGGCAGGAATACCTGCAAAAAGAAGTGGAATTATTGGTCATTAATCTCAGTAACTTCTGTCCTTGTATCTTTGATGCCTTCTGACCACTCTGCATTAGCACAGAAAGTGCAGTCAGGAATGGAACCTCTGCCCATCTGTCTTGTTCTGCAACCTCCTTCCCTCATTCCTGCTTCAAAGAGTTCATCTCTAGGCACTGTTCCACCTTTCACACTGGAAATTTTTTCCCTGGATCCATTGCTGTGAGGTTTCTGCCCTGCACTGTCCACTGAACCTGCTCCTTGTAGTGACCTGCTGCCACCATCACGTTTTCTGGAAAAATCCACTTTGTCCAGGATTTCTCTCCYGGGAAGCTGAGAAGCCTCAGTGAAAAAGGAAAACAATCATTATCTGATTTGCTTCTCCTGTGTTTTGCTGCTTTGGAATGYGTTTGGGCATTGTTTACCCACAAGTGGGTGGTTGATTGGTTTCATGTGAATTGTTTTAACTTAAGGGCCAGTAYGGCCAAKSTGTGTTGAGGCTCTGGAAAGAGTCACGAGTCTTCTTTATCTTTTAGCCTTYTGTCTGTATCCTTTCTGTATTCTTTAGTATAGTTTAGTTTAATATTTTTAATATAATATAGTGTCATAAAATAATAAATTAGCCTTCTGATAACATGGAGTCAGATTCATCATTCTTCCCTTTGTCTGGGAACCCTGCAAATATGACAACTTGCTCTTGATTTTTTTTTCCTTTCCTCTTCCTTACAGTTTTTGCAGGTATTTTAACAAGCTTTCAGAGTTAGAATACTCATTCTATATTGCTTAAAATTTGACTTGTCTTATGCATAAATTATTAATTTTGGTCCTCGATGATTCTAAAAATGGAAATGGAAAATGTTATTTAGTGTCTTTAGCAGTAGTTTCTGAGTCTTCCAAGAATAGTGAATAGAGTAACCAGGACAGGCTTTTAACAKTTTCATCATAATAATTTGTTTGTCACATTTTGTAGGTCTGCTCATACACTTCAGCCTTCTTCAGGGGATGAAATCTCCACTAATGTGTCTGTCCAGCTGTACAATGGAGAGACCCAGCAGCTCATCATTAAATTAGAAAATATTGGAACAGAACCTTTGGAGAAACTGGAGGTGACAGCAAAAACAGTCAACACCAAGGGTGTGTATGCTGATTTATATTGGGGAATATTTATCCTGACTTCTTCTCTGTTGAAAGGGATTATTTGTGTTATATTTCTTTTAGGTCAATTTAGAATAAATACCATAGTCCCCATTACAGAGCTGAAATAATTCAGTGTGATTTTATTGTAGAAATATAGAAATGAAAGAGAATGTAAGAAAATGTAGAAAGATGAAGGAAATTGTAGAACTATCTCTGTGTTAAAGGGTCATCTGCTTTTTGGAAATCTAAATTTAATTTCAGTGTTACTTGGGGAAAAATCCTGAGGCAATTACT
This sequence comes from Cardinalis cardinalis, assembly GCA_014549065.1. NCBI lineage: Eukaryota > Metazoa > Chordata > Aves > Passeriformes > Cardinalidae > Cardinalis > Cardinalis cardinalis. The sequence continues at coordinate 3,325,030 of JACDOX010000050.1, forward strand.
TGTAATGAGGAAGAATCTTGGGTCTAAATTATTTTCTCCTTATGTCTAAATATGCTGATTAGTTCATTAAATAAATTACTATTAGCAGTAATGTTGTCCTACTTGAGGGAGTGGAAGTAAATAAGCCTSTTTCTATCTTACTCAGTGAGCAGTAAGAAAAAAATAGAGAGAAGACTTTAAAAGACAAGGCAATAAATAAAATAAGCTATTGTGAGTTAAAAGAATAATTGAAGCTCTGGATGAAATACAGCACATCCSCTGTGTACACTTAATTCTCTTGAAATGCTCTGTCCATGTTAGTATTAAAAAGTGGTCTGATAGGTGAATCCTGCTTTTGTTTTGTGATGTATTTTTTTTTTGYTTGTCCTCTGAGAGATTGTTATGAAAATTATCTTAACAGAAGCACTGCAGGTGACAAGYACATCATCTTTACTGACAGTAGAAATACCTTATTTTATTGCASGTTTTATTCTGTCAGTGCCAGAGCATTAAAATGCAGTGTGATACCTTGTGATTTCTGTTCATTTCAGTACTGAAGCTTGTGATTTTTTATAACAGAGTATCCCCTTCTCCACAACCTCAGAGAATAGGAGTTGCCAAYCATCTCAAAATAGATTTTTGGTCCGAGACTTGTTACCAGGAATAGTTTTAGGAGTTGGAACGTATGATGACGTACTGTTCTTATTTCAGAAATTCCAACRTGCTCCTCCTGGGCCAGGGGCTGCATGTGTGGAATGGAGAGGCCAAATACAGCACTCAGGTGAAATGGAGAATTTTATGTATTAAATAGTGGAATATATGGGCCTGTGAGTCACATGTTAATCAGAATTTTTGTACATAACATTACACAGTTAATGGGTGAACAGTGTTGAAAAAGAGACTCATGCCAACTTTGAAATCACCATCTCTCCATGACAACTTTTGTTAAAGCAGTGGAAGAAAATGAGAATAGTTGATAGACTCACCTCTAAGTTCACTAAAACTTTTAATTGTACTTTATCCTGTATTTTTTTTCTCTATCAAAGATGTTTGCAATGAAGCCCCTTTGTGTATCTGACAGTGTCTTTARTGTTATTAGGCATGATAATTATCAGAAAAAGGAAAATTTCTGATGAGTAAACTATAAGCATGCATACTCAAAAAATGCAACTTAAGTCCCTATCTCAGAAAAACAGAAGTGAGTTTTGAGACGCGCTGAATGATATTTGTTCTGACGGTGTGAGAACTGTGCCATCAGAATAATGAAATCAGAAATGTCTGTGTGGGCAGGGACCTCTGGAAATCATCTTAACCTTCTTTTGAAAGCAGAACTTAAGGTGATCCAGGGTCCTGTCAAGCAGAATGTTCAGTTTCTTGCATTGTCTCGCAGAAGTGAAATGCACCCCTGTATCTGGAACTGTGTGCTTGAGATGAACTGTGTTATTGGAGGAAAAAAAAACTTTAAATGTGACTTTTTAAAGACTGTGCTGTGGAAACAATGTAAAGCACTGGAAAAGGCTAATTAAAAGAAATAATGGTCCACATGAAGCATACAATAATTATGTTATTTCAAATATGATTGTGTGGAGGTGTTGCAGAGTGTCATAGAATCAGTCACTGAATGGTTTGGGTGGGAAGGGACCTTAGAGACCTTGGACTTCCAGTTCTCCTGCCATGGGCAGGGACGCCTTCCACTATTCCAGATTGTTAAGAACCCCATCCAGCCTGGCCTTGAACACTTCCAGGGATGGGGGCAGTCACAGCTTCTCTGGGAAACCTGTGCCAGAGCCTCACCACCCTCACAGTAAAGAATTTCTTCCCAATACTTAAGCTAAACTTGTCCTCTGTCAGTTTGAAGCCATTCCCCCTTGTTCTGTCTCTACATTCCCTGTCCAAAGTCCATCTCCAGCTCTCTTGGAGCTCCTTTAGGCACTGGACAGGGCTTTAAGATCCACCCAGAGCCTTCTCTTCCCCAGGATGAACAACCCCAGCTCTCTCTGGTGTCATAGCAGAGGTGCTGTGATCAACTTAGTGGCTCCCTCAGGACTTTTTCCAACAGGTCTTTCTTGTGTTGGGGATGAACCTTTGCCTTTTTCATGGGCTCTCTTCCATTTTGGTTATGACCCTAAACTGATACAAATGCATGAGGCTGGGCTGAAATTCCAGYGAGATGGGATTCTGGTGGCCAACAGGGACCCAAAGGTTGGTAATTCAGCAGCTCCTTTTGGTCAGTTAATACATGCATGGAACTCCTGKGGACAGGACATTAAACCATCTCTAACAGCTACACAAGTTCTTGGTGTTCCACATCAAGTTGAGAGCATGTGCAGGTGTCCATGGCATGTTAAGAAGTTGTCCCTTGGTTSTTCTGTACTGAAATGTGCCTGTTCAAAGTGCTCAAGGTCTCCTTGAGAGCTGGTGGTCACCTTCATTTTCCTGACCTCAGCTTGCCAGTCAGCTCAGGAGCCCACGAGAAGCTTTGGCCAATTCCAGCCGAACACAAAGAGCTTTCAGTCATCTTTTGTTACACCCCATTTCCTTTGGTTCTTTTTGTCTTGGCAGTTGCTTGTGAATCTCTTGCAGCTGCTGCCTGCCTGACCCATTTCCCTACTTCTGTTTCTGGAGCCACAGCTTTTAGCACAAAGATGAGTGCTGTAAATGGCAGACATTCACTTTTTTACTGATGTTAGATTTATAACCAGTCACTGTCCTTGAGGAAGCCAACTCCTCTGGCATTGTTGTGAGTGGTGTCATGTTAATGAGAACCTCCGGAGGTAAGAATTTCACACTTGCCTTCCTTTACCTCTCTTCTGTCACCAGCAGGGGCAGCTCTGTGGGTTTTCTGCTCTGGCCCTCAGATAAATAAGAGCTTGCAGCTCCCCCTGTGCAGTTCATGAAGGACATCCCAGGGTTCTGAGTCTTTCAGCAGCTCTGTATTACAGAACAGATCCTAAGGCAGATCAGCAAGAGGGACTTGTCATGCTGCCACAGCAGACATGTCTGTCATGGCTTTCAGTGTCTCACTGCACCCCTGAGCCAGGCTGGGGCATCTGTAGGTTGGACATCACATGTCCATGCTGTCAGGGTCAGCTGTGTGTCACCTTACACTGTCCCTCACCAGGTCAGACAGTTTAATCCTTTTTTTTTAGAAAGATGACCTGTGCAGAGCTGGATGCTTTCCCTTTGGCTCCAGTCAGCTTTTTTTAGAGGCTTGTTGTGTCTCAGATAAGAGAGTGCAGTCCAAATGCTGTGATAAACCAACTATTTGATCCACTGTGGGGGAAAATACAACCCTGGTGTTTTCAGACTTGAGACTTGAGAAGAGCCCACTTGGCAATCTTAGCATGAGTGGTGAGCCCAGCTACACACATGGAATGAACCTGGATGAAGCAAAATCCTCACTCATCTTTCCTAGCAGTGACAGACCTCAGGAATTTAAAGTAGAGAAACAGGTTCACCTGTCTAGCTACATTCTTTCCATGGCCTTTTAACACATCTGCCAGAGCACAAATGAAAAATCTACTCTGAGGTTCAGGAAGATCTGGGAATATCCAGGACTAGATCTATTTCCATTTTTGATAAAAAAAACGTTGTAAATTCTTTCAAATTGAAGTTGGGTTATTGGGGTGGGTTGGACCTGGCTGGATGCCAGACACCATCAAAGCTGCTCTGTCACTCCCCTCCACAAACAGCCAGGGAGAAGAAARTACAATGAAAGTCTCATGGGTTATGGACCAGGAGAGATCATTCACTGATCACTGCTGCAGGCAAAACAGACTCACCTTGGGGATATGAATTGAATTCTATTGCTAAGAAAATTGGACAGGATAATAAGAAGTGTAAAATATCTTGAAAATATATATTAAAAATATATTAAAGTAAAATATAAATTTTATAAAAAAYATATATTGAAAGTAAAATATATCTTGAAAACACCTCCCCCCACCACTCCCTGTTTTCCACGAGGGGCTTTGGGGGTTGCTCTCAGTTCATCCCACCTTGTTCCTGCTGCTCTTCAGGGAGAGGAGTCCTTCCCCAGGCTCCCCTGGGCTGCAGGGGAATCTCAGCTCTGGCACCTGGAGCATCTCCTGCCCCTCCTTCTCCACTGACCTTTGGTGTCTGCAGAGTTGTWCCTCGCACATATTCTCTCTCTGCTCTGAGCACAATTGCTTCTGTGCAATAACTTCTTTCCTTCCTAAATGTGTTATCTCATTGGAAAGAGCATAACAAGTCCTGCAGGTTCATTTCTATCCACCAGGTCCAGGGAAAGTTAAAATGTGTGAATGCCAATGCCTGTGCATTTAGAACTGATAGAGTTTATAAAATAAACTATAGCAAAAAGCCAGATTTACCAGGGGATTTAAGATTGAAAAGAACTGAGGTTCTTGTATTGTCAGAAGACTTTTCTATCTTTTCTCTATGCAAAATGTCAGTGTGGACGTTTTCTTTGGCAGACCTTAAAATCTGTTAAAAGTTAGAGTGGTCTAGGATGACCCAAAGTTAGTCTCTGGGTAAGCTTTTATGTGATATTTGTTAGGATTTTAGTGATTTAGCACCCAGTAAAATGAAACGGGTTGCTATTTACAACTCCTKATAACAGTTGCTTGTAACTTGTTTGCTAAACCCAAATTTTGGGTTTGAGAAAGAGCTGAATGCAGGTTTGCYCCAGTTCAGCCTTCCACTGAACTGAGGTCTGAAGACAGAGTAAAATTCACTGTAATACTGGTTACTGAACTAGGTCAACATTGTTAAACTATAACCAAGTGTCAGATAAATATAAATTAGCTGTTTCTCCACATCTACAGCTTAGCTTTTAGCTCAAGCATTTAGATCTTGTGTTGTAATTACTGGTGTTAATTAGAAAGTATCTGCAAGGGCTGTTCTCACTTCAAAAGTCTTTCCACTTGTAATATCTTCAAATAGATCTCTTACTTAATGAAAACACATTTTGGAAAGAATTTGGTGCTCCACTGCTTGGGATATGTCCTTCTTTGTTTACACTGAGGGAAAACACTCCTTGAGCATATTGGATTTTTACTTAACAGGAAAAGGGGATAGAGAGTGCCATACTTCTTATTAACTTACTTTTTTTTCTTGAAAGTAGAAGAAARTGATCAGAATGGTGATATGGTTCCAGCTAAATCCTTAGGTGAGGTGGAAGTGAGATAAAGGAAATAATTTTTGGGAGGATTTTTTATTTTCACTTGTCTTTATTTTTTTATAAAGAAATCTGTACTATTGATTTGCTGGGGAAAGACACAAAACAACATCTGGTGCTCTGTGAGAAGAGTATCTTTCAGGCAAAGCTTTTATTGTTTAGGTAGAAATTAATGGAAGAAATATTCTCTTTGTTTTCTTTTTTTCCTAGAAAGGGAAACCAAAGGTTCCTGTGCAAATCAACATGATTTAGGCATAATTTGGAATTCTGATTGCTGCTTTTGAAAGATCCTTGTGGTAGTTGAGGCAGTCTGCCCACCCTGTTCCCTCACACATGGATCTTAGATGGTGGTTTTGGAAAGGTTCTGAAATCACAGCAGATTTTAATTACCTTGCTTTTACCAAGTAGCCTGGGAGGATGTAGAGATGAACTGTGTGACTTTCAGTGGTCCCTGTTATGCAAAGCTGTGCTCAAAAGGTGTTTAAATGAGCTTTTAGAAGAATTCTCCAATATACTTTGGAGATAGCATGCATTGCTATAATAAATCATTAAATATATCTTTAGGGCTCTCCCAGCCAAACCATCATGCTTATTTATTGTACCAATAGACTTTCTTGTAGTATTTAGCATTGGCTGGTCTTGCATATAGGAATGAATTTATGGATGGGGTGGGTTGACCCTGGCCAAAACTGAAGACCCGGTGTAGATGAACAGTAAATTCTGGGGTTTTCCCCCCTTGTGTAATTTTCTGGCATGAGGAAGGACTTAATGATTGCATTAATTACTTAATAATTAATTTGTCCCCTATATCAAGTGGACAAATGGCAAATAATTTATTAAAMAAATTTTCTTTTGTCACTGACTAATCCTGTCTGGCATCCTTAATGATTGGGTCTTATAAAAAGCTGCTTCTCAGCTTGAAGAAAGGACTTTATAAAAGGATGAAGGCCAGTAGTCTTCTTAGCCTTCTCTWTTGCTCAGCAAATAACTGAAGAATGATGTTACAGCTGTTTCAGAATTTCAGCTGATTAAGTTTGGGTTATTTTGATGAAAAGTTCTCTGCATTCATGTGACACCTCCTGAGATGAACTGTGTAGGATTCAAAACTACATGAACATTTAGAACCCCTGCAGGCTATATTTAAAGTTTATATTTAATGCTGCCTATTGTGCAGGGTTCTTTTTTTTTTTTTTCTGGTAGTGATCTTCTTCACTTAAATCTGTATTTTGAGCTTTGTGATCTGTGTGATTCCAGGTCAGTGTCAGTACCTAGTAACTTCTTTATCTTTCTAGTGCTACATTAATTTTAATACATTAATTCTGAATATTTTGGATTAAACAGGACATGACAGATTGGTTAGTACTCTCTACAGCAGTTCAAAACTGAAACTTCYTTGATGCAGGGTTTATGCTTATGAAATATTTACTTATTTTGCTACAGAGAAGCTGTATGGAGATTTCTTGAGCTGGAATCTAGAAGACACCCTCTGCCAGTTTCCTCTAAAACCTGGAAAGATTGCAACATTTGTTGTAAACATTAAAGTGAAGCTGGACTTTTCTTGCCAAGAAAACCTTCTGCAGGATCTCAGTGATGGTGAGTTTTTCATTTCTCCTTGCTTAGGAGGGTTGTATGTGCTGCAGGAAACACTTTGCTAATTGCTGTGCCCTTTGTGTTAAACTGATTTGGGATGTGGCTGCATGTTTGAGTATTCGTGTCTTGTAAAGCAAAGTCAACCCTTGGCTGAGCTCTGCAGATTGAAGGGTGAATTTTTGAGAGAGCTGTGGGCATGAGAGTCTGGCCCAGCTTCCCCATCATGAGACCTTGCCCTGTTGCCTTTTAAAATATTTTTGACAGTGGTTTTGAGGTATCATTTTGTGTCCTTAYCTCATGAGGGTAAAGAAAAATAATTCACAAACATTAGTGGGATTTAAAGAAAAATAGCATTGAGTTGATTATTTAATTATCCAGGATTGCAGAATTCTGAATAATTGCTGAGTGCAGTTTTGCCTAAAGTGACAGACTGAAATTTAAGGCARAATCCCCTTAATATTTGTACTGCAGAGAAAGTGCCATGTGTTTAAACTTATTTTGAATAAAAGGAAGCTGCAGTGTTTGCTTCTATTAGAGTTATTTGGAATTACAAGTACCAGATACTTGTAATAAGGACTTCCTTTTTATAATACACACACAGTCTTTCTGGAGTAATTACTCTACTCTGTATTTTTTCCTTTGTCTGATATGTTTGCACTGATTAAATTACCTTGATAAAACAAGATAGTCCTGTATTAAAAACTCTCTTTTATTTGGATTTTTTCCCAGGATCCACTTGCAGATCTGCATTACCTTTATAAGTAATCTTTCAGTACAGAAGAATACAACAAAATTACATGCAGAGCTTATTCAGGTTGAATAGGAATGATTTCTGTGAGTTACCTTGCAAATGCATTTAGACAAAAATTATAGTAGTTGTTAGTAGTGATTGAAAGATTTTGGTTTTGAAACCTCCCTAATGTAAAATATAAAGATACTTTAAAAATRTTTTAAAACTTTACTGCACAAACCCTATAGTGTTGCCACACTGCAGTTGAGTTTGGAGCTTGTTGAAAATGCTGATAGTGAAGGAAGAGCCCACCGTGACATTGTGAAGAAACAGGTGCCTGGGAATTGAGACTTTGAGAAATTCCCCTTGATAGCAAGTGAGATTTCATAGTAAATATGTATATATAGATATATAAGCACACATACATATGGAAAATTTCCTTCATTTGCCCGGTGTCCAAAATGCTCTGAAGCTGCACTTGTCCAGGAGCTTTTCTGATGAARTGACATAAACCCCAGGTATTCTGTAGGAGGTGAAGATAACATACTTCATTGTAATTGGACACTGAACACTTGTGGCATTTGGGATTTGGATTTTGGCCTCTGTTTACCTGCATCCATCCAGCTCTTATGGGACCACAGATGARCAAAATCTTTGAACACCATTTTAATCTTACTACTCCCTCCTGCTTCTCTGAAAGGTTGCRTAGCTGAAGCAATTCAACCTTTCCTCATTTAGTGATGATAGAGGAGTAGGATCCATTACTGCTTTGTTGGAACTTTGGTATCTGTGGGTGCTGTGTACTCTCTGTYCTTTGAAAGTGTTATTAGGGATGTTAAGTATATTGAAAATTTAGTTGCTACTTTATTTTTTATATATTGCTTTTAACTTCACAAATGCTAAAGTTTCCAAAGAGGAGGTAAGAGCCTGATGGGAAGAACAGTAAAGAGCTACAAAAATCAATGGCAACTATGACATGACTTTTAATCATAGGGTACTGTGGTACCTTTTTCTTTTGAAGACCAACCACATTTAATGATGATCAAAATACTTTTGTTTCTTAAAAGCAATGTCTTCAGTAGGGCAGTTTTTACTTCCATGTCTTTCATTTGCTGCTGGAATTGTTTCCTTTTGCACTGTTTGTAATCAAGACATGGTGCAGAAGGGATAAATTACTGATGTTTTTGATGATACACATTTATCCAATTGGAAAGTAAACCAAGCTCTCAATCTGAATGGCTGAGGTGTGTTGATGGTGTGCTGCCTCACAGAGAAAAATGTTGGGTGTTTTTCCAGATTAAAGGAGGCAAAACCACGAGTGGCTGTACAGGATCAGATCAGTGACCACCCAGCCAATATCCTGACTGTGACAGTGGCTAAGAGCAGATTCCAGTGGGACAATACAGGAAAAATTGTGCACTAACTTCTGTTTTCCTCTAGGCCTCTAACTATTAGCTTAGGAGCTTCCAGGCCTGAATATGGTTTCTCTGGTTCTAGGCACTTTTACTCATCCTTAGTAGGGAAAAAAATCTTCATTCTTCCTGTCAGCTCTTCACAACATGCCATGGCAAGGAGAGTCACAGTTAAATTACTTTTTAGCAGGTTTGCACTTACTGCTGGCCTTGTGTTCCCAGGTTTTTAATTGCATGAGAGAGGTAACAGGACATCTTCTCAACATGGTTCCTGCAGTGATTTGATTCATTTCCCCAGGGTATTGKCACAGCAGACTGGGGATTTCTAACTGTTGAGGGTTTAGTTGTCCCTGTTATGGGAACTGTTCCAATGTCAGCCTTGTCCCTTTTGAACTCTCATTTCTGTCTGTTTGAGGGAGGCTTTACACACTATTTGAAAGCTGATCCATATGTTCATGTGATGACCTAATGGTGCTCTTTATTTTGTTTTATATTACTTTCCTTACAATCATGGGGTGATGCACAATTTATCATTTGCTTTTTTGACTGAAAATTGACTTGGGAGATTCATGAATGTGTGAACCACAACTCCATGATCTTGCTTCTTAACAGAAATTATATCCTGAGAGCCTCTTGCTGCATGTATAAGTTTAGGATTCTTTCCCCCCATTTATTTATGCTGAATTTTGTCATCTTATTGGGTGTTGGTCTTTTCTCCCAGGYAACAAAAGACAGGATGAGAGGAAATGGGCTGAAGTTGCCGCAGGGGATGTTTAGATTGGATGTTAGGAAACATTTTTTCACTGAAATGGTTGGAAAACATTGGAACAGGTTGCCCTGTTCACCAGCCTCACCAGCCCTGAAAGTGTTCCAAAAAAAAAATGTGCAGATGTGGCACTTGGGGACATGGTTTAATGGTGAACACGATGGTGGTGCTGGGCTGAGAGTTGAACAAGGATGATCTTCAAGGTTTTTTCCAACCTTAACAATTCTGTGATTCCCTGTCTTAAAGCCAGTTGACCAAGATTTGGGAGATCCATTCAGGGAGATCCATGTTTGCAACAAATCTTAGTGAAATTTTGAATCTCTTGTCCCTCAGCTGGATGGTTCAGGGTTCCTCCTCTGGCTGAGAAGGTCAGCACAGGCATTTAATTTGATTCTGAGGYTGCTACACTGGGTGAGGTAGGGTGAGGCCCTTGATGTGCTTGGTACAGCCAGGTGCAAGCAGCTGAAGCATTGAGATCTCTGTCACCTGTTAAGGTGACTAAAAAGGTCAACAGGGTATTCACATTATGAGCATAATGAATTCCCCTTTCCASCTATTATACTGCAGTTTCTGAAATTCAGCATTTCCCTGGCACTAAAAATGGGGTGAGAATAAAAGCTTCTCTTTCTTGTATTGTACACAGGGACTCGTTTGAGGCTTTTAACAAAGCTCCTGTTAGGTGGGGACAGAGTTTTTTAAAGTTAATGAATTAATTTGCAATGAGTACTTCATTATGTAGAATGTTAATGTTCATTTATTCCCTGTATAGGGAACCTAAAGACAAGTGTGAGAATATTTAAATTCATCAACTCATCAAAGGAACTAATTAATTACACATTGAGAGRGAAGCAAATCTGTGCCTTAAATCTCTCCTTCTCTTCTCTTGATGCCTGGAGAGGCTGCCTAGAACAGAGACTAGACAGAGTTAAAGGAATAAAGCAGGGATTTATTAAAAAGGCCTTCAAAGGACACACCTTGGGCAGTGCAAGAGCCTGGCCATGGCTCCACCCAAGATGGACTGTGAGTCATGAATTTTCACATTCTTTTAAGTTTTGGTCCATTTAAATATTGAGTCAATTGTCCAATTACAGCTTCAGGTTATGAAGTCCCATCCTCCCAGTTTGCTCTCCTCAATTTCCTGTTGTTTGCACTTTTTGGGCCTGAAGCTGCAATGGTGTCCTTGGTTCTGGGGCTGGAAAAGGATTGTTTTGTCTGACTAAGCTGTGAGGAGAACTTGCTAACACTTTATATGAAGTTCAGAGTTATCAACTAATGCAGTACAGAATCTGGAAAATATGAAAGCTAAAACTGAAAGCATCACTTCAGGGGGAAAAGGCTTGCAGAGCAATAATAGCATATTTCTAGGAGCACTAATCTTGAATATTTTTTAACATTGGTATGCAAGACCAGTGTATTTTTCATACTCCCTTTGTTGTTTTTCTGCTTTAATGGCCAGATTTTATCTGCTTTAAAATGTCCCTGCACTTACACAGTGTACAGACAAAGCTTTTTTTTTTTTTTGTTTGAATGATACCTGGTTTGGAATTTAAATGTTCTCTTCTCTTCTCTTCTCTTCTCACTTTAAACCAGATAAATCATCTTGTCTCATGATTTGACTAATATAGGGTGGGATTTTTTAAAAGTATGTAAGTGCCATAGTACTCCAGCCACTACACAAACTCACAGAGAGTTGGTGTTTCAGACCCCAAATCTTTACAGTGTAAATAACTAAGACAGACATAAGGCAAATAACAATAAATTGATTATTGGCACATACAGGCCAATAAACCTGCCATCCTGTTGTACTGTTCCTTTGCTGAGGCACTTTATTTTAGCATCTAATGTAATCTGCATACATAATCTCTAGTGTTTATTATGAACTTCTTTACACTTMATTTGTTCTCTTTCATTGCATTCACCCTTATTGTAAATTTATCTTCCAATTTTAGTTCAGTTCAACAACCTCAGGACATAAATCCTTGCTTACAGTGCATTTTTTATTCTTAATTATTGTTTTCAAAGGTAATGGGGTTTCAAAGAAGAGCTCAAGTCTCGTTCATGTTGGTTGAGCCAGAGCTGCTGCACTCCCAGGAACTTTGCCTGGAGTGCTRCTGCCTGGGCTCCCTCCTGTGATGGTCCTGAGCACATTTTTGAGAGAGGGAAGGAGCTGCATCTCAGTGTCCACCTGAAGTGTGATTATATTGCCTCAAACTCTGTRTGTTCTGTTCTTTGTTGCTGCACACAGCAAGTTTCTAGAATTCTGCACACATCAAGAGAATACAGTTCTCTTTTTCTAGGGGAAATAAATAAAAGACATTCAAGTTCAGTAAGCAGAGTCTGTCTCCTGTCTCGAGTTTTTTTTTCTATTTTTCTGCATGTTTAAAGTACTTCAAAGCTGTTACACTGTTCTTATGAGATGTTGCCTACCAAGAGGTTTTTGTTTTGAGATTTCAGTCAGGCAAGAWTTGACAAAATAAACAAATGGGTTGAACTGGCATTTAGTTTTCATATGTTAGGATCAAGCTGTGTACCTTCCAAAAACCTCTATGATTCTATGATTTAGCATCATAGAATGGTTTGGATTGGAAGGGACTTTCAAGATCATCTCATTCCACCTCCCTGCCATGGGCAGGGGACACCTTCCACTATCCCASGTTRCTCCAAGCCCCATCCAAMCTGGCTTTGAACACTTTCAGGGATGGGGCRTTCACAGATTCTCTGGGCAACMTGTGCCAGGGCCTCATCATGCTCTGGATAAAGAATTTCTCCTTGTCAGTTTGATGCCRCTCCCACCTTGTTTTATCATTCCATGGCCTGGCAAAAAGTTCCTCTSCAGCTCTCTTGGATCCCTTTTAGGCCCTGAAGGGGCTCTGAGTTTTCCCCARAGCCTTTTCTTCTCCAGGCTGCACAGCTCCAGCTCTCCCAGYCTGTCTCCAGAGCAGAGGCATCCCAGCTCTTTGAGCATCTTTGATGCCTCCTTTGGAATTGGTCCAGCAGCTCCAGATCCTTTTGATGTTGGGAGCCCCAGAGCTGGACAAAACACTCTGGGGAGGATCTCTGCAGAGCAGAGCAGAGGGRCAGAATCCCCCCAGAAACATCCCTGGRCTGCAGGAGGTGATCCTGCTCCAGGCCAGCAGCCCCTCCTGCCYTCCCTGGGATGGGCTGCCCAGGGTGGTGGTGGAGCCTCCATCCCTGGAGGTGTTTCAGGAAGGGACTGGATGTGGCACTCAGACTCTGGTGTGGTTGACATGGTGATGTCTGGTCACAGGTTGGACTCARTGATCTCTGAGGCCTTTTCTGACCTGAATAATTCTGGGGTTCCTCTTCCTCCTGCCCCTCTCAGGGTCCCTGTGCTGTTGAGGAAGTTGCAGGAAGCAGGTCTGCACTGCTGTTGGATTGTTGGATGAATTTCTCCTGCCAAGAAGCAGCACTTCAGCCTAAAACCTTCCACAGTTTCCATTTTGTGTGACATGGAATTGCCTGGACACTGCTCAGAATCCCAACCTTTGTGGTGTCACTGGAACAGTTTTAAAGTGTTTCCTTGCTGTGGGGTTTGAGACCTCCATAGCTGTGATGTACCTGTTGAAAAGTGGATCCATTTTTGGATCAGGCCAGTGGTYCTTGCACAGCACAGTGTGACACAGGACAAGAGCTGCCCCATTCCACCCCTTCCTTCTGTGCTCAGCTACTGCATTGCAAATCCACAGGTTTAACTCCCTGAATGCACTTCCCTCATTCAAGTAAGAAAATTTGTGGGATTCTTCTGTGCAGTGTGCTGGGAAAGTGGCTAATGAAGTTAAATTGACAATTTACTTAACATTTGATAGGRGAGAGGAAATGCTGGTAGGAGATTTTGCTCTGTTGTGACAGCAGTGACTGGGATGTTGGAAAGGCAAGCTGTGTTTTTGCAGTTACCATGGGAAAAGTGTTGGTCATATGCTGTTACCATGGAAATATTCAGTGTGGATTGTTGAAATTAGGAAATTTTCTGGACAGAGTAGAAAGATAATGATACTTTTTATATAGTACAAGGCTGCTCAGGATGTTTGACAGTAGGGACTGACAAAAGAAAGCTRTGGAGGATTTAGCATCTTCATCTCTCTTAACTTCACGAGAGAAAATAAAATGTAGGAAATCTCAAAAAATATAAGTATCAATAATGTAAAACTTCTGGAGAACTGCTTCATTGGTGCTCASTGTTTTCTCCTGCTATCATTAAGTTCTGCAGCCAAGCAGGGTTTTTAACAGGATTTCCCCCATTCTGACTATTTAATGTATTGCAGGGGAGCTGGGCAAGGTCTTTTCTCCAATTGCTGCCTGATCAAAGAACAGAAGAAACAAAATAAGTTAAAAAAATGTTTGTTTGTGGTTAGAAAATGTTTTTTTTTGTCCTCTGGCAGAGAAGTTGCCTTGAGCACTCCAGGCTGAGAAGGGCTGAGTCATTTGCAGCATCACAAAGTGCCTGGCACTGGCTCTGTGAGAGTGCCACAAACTTGAGACAGAAAGTTCAACCACTAACAAGTTACCTTGGACTTCCCTTTCATYCTGATGTCTCCTTTGCTAGAAAACCTCCTTTTTCAGATACAAATTAGAGAGTTAAAAATGTCTTCTTTCCAGAGAAAATGTTTATACTACTGTCTTTTCTTACCCCTTGACTGTAGAAATTAAAAATAAAATGGGATTTTAAAGGATAAAGTAATTAAGAAAGGCATTAGCTGTATCTCTGTGATGTTGTTTTAGGTATTATCTATTCTTCTCTCAAATAAATAATACCATGCCATATAAAAAGTGGAAAATCTGACTAATGCCATGCAGGTTTTCATACTTGGTTCTTTTCATGTTTTAATTTGCAATTTTATGCACCAGTCAGTGTCAGTTTTGTTCTAAATATAGAACTAGTGAAAATCATTCATCAGTTGGAGAGGAATATTTTTCCTCAATTAAAACTTCTAATTTTCATTTTGAAAGAGCAGCTTTCAAAGCCTGTGATCAAATGTAGTTCTGTATTTATTTCTGTGTTTTGTCCTGTTCGTGGTCCTGCTGCATTGAATGGGCAAGGTGCTCTCACCTCCTGTCCTGCTYTCCCCCAGGAACTGATAGGAAACTTTTAGAATATTTATTCAGTGCTAAGGTGCATTTTAGAATTACTTAGTGAAGGAAATTGCAAGTAAGGGAATATGGGAACACTCCCTTTGTTTTCTCCTTTGGATACCTGTGAAGTTTAATGAAGCAAAACCCCTTTCATGTTCCATCTTGTTCTTATGGTTTCTTCTTTTGAGGAATGTATCCTCAACATGTCTGGATTTCATAGGAGCAATTTAGGAAATTTGTTTGGATTTTGTGTGACAATTTGGTGYTTCCTGTGTGTTCAGCTCTATGTCTCTGCTGTTTTACATGAGATTTTGCTTGTATTTAGTTGGTGTTTGTGGATTGCAGTTGCTCTGCACAGCATCAAGGAGCAAAGTGTTTCTATTCTTTGGATGTAAATAATAACAAATAGTGAATATATTTTTACTGCTTGTTAAAGCTTGCTTGTTTTAAGTCTCTTGTTCTTCTAATTCTTTTGATTCAGCAGTAATTCTCAAACATTTTAAATTTGTGCTT
Organism: Cardinalis cardinalis; assembly: GCA_014549065.1. Classification (NCBI taxonomy): domain Eukaryota; kingdom Metazoa; phylum Chordata; class Aves; order Passeriformes; family Cardinalidae; genus Cardinalis; species Cardinalis cardinalis. The sequence continues at coordinate 3,340,269 of JACDOX010000050.1, forward strand.
AGAGTTTTTGGGTTGAGGACCCCAAATGTGCTGTAGTGCATTTATTTACCTTCAAGTTACACCTGGATGGCAATAAAGAAGGTGTTAAGTTGTTGTGTTGTCATCCAGTGTATGCCAGGACCCAGACTGGGAGTAAGCATCAAACTGGGGACATTCCTCTCAGGGTATTTTTAAGCTTTTTTGTTGTTTCTTAAAATGGAAACCTTAAGTTTCCATTCTGTCTCCTTTATAAATGAGAACTATTTTATCTATTTTTGCATTAGTAGATGTACAAAACATGACATCTCTATTTTCTGTCATTTTCCACAATACACACTTTAAAAAGAAATCCTTGTAGCAGAWATTAATTTAAGAATCATAAGGATCTGATAGGATCACATTGTCATGAAAAACCACAAACTTTGATTTTTATTTTAATACTGTAAATGTTAAAACTAATTTTATATTATTAACCTGACATCTCTGTTGTGATTATTTCAAATGCAGTTTCCATCCATCTCCATGATATTCACCAAGTTTTTGGTGTGTTCAAGTTTGATAATTTTTGGTGTCCTGGGAGAAACAGCCAAATAATCTTTGTCTTTTGTTTTATCTTTTTGTGTAAAAGGTTAATATCACTTTTTGTGTCYTTTCTCTCCCTTTGATAATAAGATATAAATTAATTGGAACAAAACATAGCATGAGACAAGCAAAAGTAATTCTCTTTGTTTTGTTTTCCAGATGGAATCAGTGTCAGTGGACTCCCACTCTCCAGTCCTTTCAGGCAGGTTGTCAAACCAAGAGTGGAGACCAAACCTCTTAATCCTCAAGAAAGCAGCAAAGTTGGTGATTTCAGTCACGTCAAGGTAGGGGAATGACATCGAAACAAGTAAAACCTGTGGTTTTTTAGTTGTACTGTGCTGTGGTTTGTTGTGTGATTAAAAAACAAAGGTTTCCTTGTCTCATAAATATTTCCCTTTGCTTTCCTTTAGCACAGCTTGATGTTCTGTGTTTGGATTGTTATATTAGAGCCAACAAACAAAAAAGGTGAAGAAAGATCAGGCTAAGAGTGGAAATTGCAGAGCTGGCTGTCCCTGTGGTGTACTGGGGGAGCTGTCAGCTCACCTCATGGTGCTTTCTCAAGCTATTTACTCTGTAGGAAGGTGCTTCTCTGTGAATTCTTGGCTTTCTTGCAGTGAGTTTTTTTTAGTGATGTTCATACAAGTAATAGAATAGTTGAGAGAGTCAAAGGAAAAGTAAAGAAAAGTAGCAGGGTGGAAGAAGAGTTGTGTAGGTGGAAGAAGAGTTGTGTAGGTGGAAGCTGTGCTGTGCTTACCCAGGGTCTGCCCTGGCCTAAGCTGCTCTTTGCTTTTCTGGGGCAGATCATACCTGTTGAAGGTGTAAAGTTGTTGTTTAGAGCATGAAATAAATTTAGCTTCATAATGGCCAGATTTGAAGATATAATTTGAGATGAAAATAACAAAGATTGTAAATAATGGACTGCAGCACATCATTGGTCTCTTCCCAGCTTTGGTGAATGTTGTGTTGTGTGCAGTATTTGATACATTCCCTGCACAGATCCATGTTCTGCATCAGCTCAGACTGTCAGGAATTAGAATGAGTGTTGTACGTGGCAAAATTTGGCTTCACAAGTGTTTGAGAAGCAAACACAGGCTCTGTTTTTTCTCAGTGACTTGCTTTGCCTGTGAATTTGCTTCCYTCACAGTGGGAATATTCACAATTCTATCTGAGCAATAAACAGGTGAAGCTGTTAATTTGTAAATGTGTTTCTTTTGGATCATTAGCACTGTTAATTCATCATCARTTGATTCTGCAGCATAGGAAATGTCTTAGCAAAATTACTAAAGCCTTTGTTTTTATGGCATAGTAAGGTGTCTCCCAATTGTTTGTAAATATAAATGAGCATGATTGAGGAAATAATTTGCTATTTAAGTGAACAAAATGTCCAGCATTAATTTTTAAGTTCAGAGCTTTGTGTASAATGCCTGACCTGTAGACACTTCTCAATCACGGTGGCAACAGGAGTGTTGCTTCAAGATAGGACTAAGAAATCTAGAAATGCAGAACTTTGTTCCAAGTACAAAAGAAAAAAGCATTTTGGTGCACTTTTTGCTTGTCAATCAGTTGTCCTGGCAACCAAGAAGTCGCAGGTTCCCAATGATCTGTGTGATAGTATTAGAAGGATATTGAAGGGGTGTAAAGCAGAAACTTGGTTTTCAGCAGGTGTAGAAAAACTGTGGTGGGAAGGCACATGCTGGATCCTGTTGTTAGCTTTATGGAATGAATTTTGATTTARTTGGTATTTTGTGATAGAAGAACCATTCAGATGATCAAAACTATGTTGAGTAGGGAATGCACATTCCAACAGCATCAAAAAGTTCTTTGCTGAGTAAATGTCTCTGTGTCCTGAGCCTGATGAGCATCACTGCTGTACAGCACCTGTAGCATGCCTGGAGTTTGTCCCAGTTAAACTACTATAAACCAATAATTGGATCTGCTTGGATTAAAAATGCCTATGGAGTTCAAAACTATTTAGAACTATGCTAAAAATGTTTTTTGATTCACTGGGCTATGCACATATTTAAGTCTCTATGTTCATGGACAGACATAGTGGGTAGTGGGTAAATGACCAGAAAAAATTACCTGTTATAAGTGAGGAGATGTATTTGCTTCTTTAGGCAGTCATTCTGTGATAATGTGGATTTCTGCTTGTGACTTCTGTTTTAACACTGCTCTTTAGTAGGAAGCAGCATAGGAACCACCAACAGCTTAAAATTAAAGCCAGATAAATTCCAAACCCTAGATACAGGGAGTTACTGTAAAAAATCCAGTCAATTAAGAATTTATAGATATAATTAGAATATGCTGTGGTCCAGTTTTCTTGGCTGAATTTTGAGGAATTTGCTGTAGTTTTGGATTTGAGTCTCTCTGGTTTAGACTGGGTGTCTTTGAGTACATGAATTATGTTCATTGTCAAATGCTTTTGCTCAGATATTGCTGTGTGAAATGAAACAAGCTGGGATCTGAACATGAGAGAGAATCCAAGGTTCCCTTTGATGCTGAGTTTCAAAATGTTTGATATTTATGAACCTTTTTGAGTTCCCTAGAACCTCCTTAAAAGATCCTTGAGTTTCTCCCTGTTGTAGCAGAACAAATCTGGGTTTGTGGGCTGTTTGTCCCTGACAGTGCAGTTTGGGATGAGCTCTGRGTTACATTTGCTTTATTGTTGTGCCAATTAGAGTGGTTTGACAAGGACTAATGTAAGAAGCAAGTGGGAGTTTTTAAGTTAAGAAGCAAGATGGATCTTAAACAATTTGTATGTGTGGTGAAAACACTCTGCTGTCACTTATTCATGATTTAACAATAGGTGTCTGGTGTGAATATTCAGGGGTAGTGGTTATTTTTCAATCCTGCATGCTGTGCATAAGCTCATCTTCAAATAAAAGTGAATTTCTGCAAATGAAAGTGAGTGTGAATCAATGCTTCTCGTGTTGCTGATTCTGAAATGTCCTTGTTCAGATATTTATAAGCCTCATGCTTAAACCTTCCCTCCCTACTTGTTTGCCTTACAGATTTTGTGCTTCAGTCTTGGATATTGCAGTCGAGCTTCTCTGCAATCTCTGTTTCCAATTTTGCTGTAGGCTGTCTCCTAATAAACCAGTCACTGGCTTCTGGAAATGACTGTTACAATGAGCTCATAAATTCAGTGTAAAAATTGCTTTATGACCTCATCATAAAGCTTGCTTATACCCTCAAGCTGAATGGAGTCTCAGGCTGTAATATTATGTTCAGATACTCTTTTCTGCTGTTCAGTGCTRGGTTGTTGTGCTGAGCCTTGTCTAAACTCCTTGGCTGTTCCAGGGTGCATCTGCATGAAAGGATGAATTGCTCTGCTTAGAGTAACTCAGCCTTTCACCATTGCTGTGGTGTGTGAATGTCAGGTTTGAGRCTGAATCTGTTACTTTTTTGAGTAACACTGCAGTGTGTTCATATATTCAACTGTTCTACATCTTCATGCAAAAGCTGCAGTGAGAAATTTAACCAGATGCCATAATCTCTCAGCAAACACAGTGCCAGTTTGAACCTGGGGAATTCTGCACTGCTTTACATGCTTGGAAACTGAGATTATGTGGTGTGGTCTAGTTCTTGTCAGACAGAAGAAACAGACTGGCACTTCAGTCCTTATTCCATATGGACCTGAGCTTTAGAGATCAGTCCAACCCAAATGAACAATTGAAATGGAGAACTCTTTTAGCTGGGTGATGAAAACTTTGAAAGCATATTGTGAGTTTTTTAAAACCTTGGTTTAAGCTGTTAAACATTCCCAGTGCTTACTGGGCAGTTGTTTGGCAGACAGRGCTGGTTTATAATTTATAAGGGATTTGGCTGATTTCTTTATTTGTTTTGAGACTTGTTTGTTCAGGAGAATTTCCTTCTGCATCCTGAATGTGAGCTGTAATTCTGGAGATTCAGCTGCAGAAGCTGGAGGGGTTTAAGTACTCTCATAAAACTGCTCTGTTCTTGCACTCTCAGTAAATGGTAGGAAGTGTTAAAATACAGTATGTAGAGCTAATTTAATTTAACACACTGTCTTTAATGTATCTTTTCTGATTTACTCAGCAGTGTATTAAGATGAGATGCAGGCYTTAATTGGATTTTTTTCTATTCAGTTCTCAGGCTTTACTCTCCTATTTGAAAGTGTGCTGCTAATAGGGATAAACTTTGTATTGTTGATACTTTAAGTTCTAACTCCTTTTATTCATAAACCTTATATCTATTCTAAGTTTAAGCCCTTAAACAGACCAAGTGGGATTTTTTTTTTAAATTTTTAAAATAATTTTGGGTGCTGCTGAATTTAGAGTAGATGTAGAGTCTATAGAACACAACTGAAATTTAGATTCCTTTTCATTGAAGAAATGTGAATATAGGAATGAGATGTTAGGCACAAATATATAGTCCARTTTAGATGTTGTACTTCCACACTGYCCTATTTTGGAATTCATTACTATGCTTATAAATTCTGTGGCCCTGAGTTCTCCCTCAATATTAAACATGTCAATTTTTATGTTTCTATCTCGTTTCCCTAATAACTTTCAAGATGGTAGAAGATAAAAAATAAACAAAGCTCTTTCACTTCAAATCTGATTTTTATCAAAATAATATATATCTTATTTTTTATAATTGACAATTTGTGATGTGAGTGCTCACATCTCCTGAAGCCTGCTCAGATTGGAGCTGTGAGCCACATCAACCTTTGCCRGGTCAGCAAGGTGGTTTTTATTGCCTTCCTGGTCAAGATTCGCAGTTTTCTTTGAGATAAAGTGGATTATAAAAATAGAGTCATTCTGCAAAAACAAGGGAGAAATGGGTTTTTGGCAGTTGGTACCTGTCTGGCAAAATTTGATTATGATCTGGATCTGGATGAAAGCTGGCAATTTTTGAGCAGTCTGGGTCTAAATGCTTTTAGCTTTCCTTCCCTGCCCAGTTCAGCTTTGCTTATCTTCCCTGGAGTTCTATAAATAGTTGAGTGTTCCACACAATTTCTGCTCTCCACTCCTCTTCCACTCCTGTGAATTGGTCTCTCAAGAAAGGAACAGTCTGTTGTGCCCTAGAGAGGACTGCAATTCAGAACATTAAGAAAATACTTGACTAAATCTATTCCCTAGAGCCAGGGGTGGAAAAAACCCTACTGCCCCTTGGATTTGGATAAATTCAATTCATTCAGCTTTTCTTGTATTTTACATTCAATATTAGCACAGTAGCATTACAATTTCAATGCAATTTGTTTTAGAACTTGATATTTTTCCCATTTTATTTGACATGAAAGGAGGATTAAAAAATTTATAAAGCACTAGTAGAAAAAATTTGGATGGATTCACTGTCTGCCTGTCAAAAGCACTTTTTTTTGGACTTCCTTCATTGTCACTCAGAAAACAAGTGATGATACCCTGCTCATACCCAAACAAATCTCTCATCAGGAGTAGCTGCAGGTGCAATCTCCTGTATAAACCACACTGCATCTCTTTCTTGTCTAAAGATGGACAAAGAGAAATGAAAGTTGACACCAACACAATAAACAGAGCTTATGGGACCAGCTGGAGGTGGTCACATCCATAATGACATTGTGATAAGTCAGGAAAAAAAATCTCAATACTGAGGTTGGCTTTTCTAGGAGGGGGTTGGCTTAGCAGAAAGTGAGGGGAGAAAAGGAGGGGAAGTTGACTGGGTTAGAATAATGGAGAAATAATAAAKATGGGCTCATGTGAAGACCTGCTGAGCTGGAAACTTGAAGTGGAGGGAGGGAGGYTTGGAACAAACATCTGGCACAGGGTGGTCAAAGACCAGTCAGCTCTGTAAGAGCTTTTAAGAATAATGAGAAACTGAGATGTTTGTGTGAATGCTTTTGCATTAGGTGATAAATTTCTTCAAAATGTTCTTCCAGAGGTCAGAGAGCCCCTGCAGCCTGGAGCTCTCAGAGTGTGACCTGCTGTGTGCTCCAAGGTCAAGTGTCACAAATTCAGAATCCCTTTGGGGTTTTACACATTTACTTTGCACTTGCAAGTTCTTGCATGTTTAGTTTTCCTCTTTTAATGAGAACAGATGAGGGAGGTCAGGCAGGGTTTGGATCAAAGACCACTCTTTATTTCAGGTGCTTTATTTACTTGGTTCTTAGCTGTGCACATTTACAGTGCTTGTGGTGCAGATCCAGACGTTTGCTGCTGAAGTTGGTTTCAGCCTCGTGCTGCATTTTTACTTAAATATTGCTCATCCTGCATATGATAATGTTTTCTTTCCAAATGTTTGATGGAACATTTTTGAAATTCCATAAATTTTATTGATTTAATAATTTTCTGTGGTCTTTTACCCACAAAAMTCAGTGCATTGACAAGTAATGAAGAATAGCTGTACTGCAGGCTGTGATAAACACTGTGCCATGKTTTTTTCTCTCCATTTGAGAATAAATAAATAAATCTGCAGGCAAATTCAATTTCTTAATATTTCAAATAACGTTTTCTGTTGTTGTTGAAATATTTTCAGTTYCTCAATCATGGAGGCAGATCATAGAAAGGCTTGGAGTTTTGTTCTGATTTTTGGGCAGCTGGCCAAGGAGATAAAGAGCATCTTGATAAAAGAAAAGTAAAATCTTTAGACTATGAGTGTTCTGTTTAGCTAGAAGTGGCATTTGAAATAACTGCCTTCCCCAGGAGGATGAGAAAGTGAATGAACTTTAGCAATTTATCACTCTGGGGACTCCAGAAGCGTGGGTCAGGTGTGGCAGCTTTGCTCAGAAGAAATGGGAAGTGCAGACTGTGGTGCCTGCAGTTGATGCCAAAGCATTTTTGAAAGGGCTCCTCAGAATCTGCTTTACCAACTTTGTTTCATTGAGGGAGGTGACTGGAGAATCATCCCAGCAAGCCCCACATTTGCTGTTTATGGGTAAAGGAGGTTTTAAATGTCCTAGACTGCAAGTTTTTAGTAGGATGGTCTGCARAAGGGATTGCTTAAGAGAATTTCAATTTATTTACAAATGTGTTTAAAGCTTTTAAATTTAGTACTAATAATGATGATGTGCTAAATTTATCATTGATTAGTCAGAAGCCAGGTCTTTGTTAGGGGGAGTAGGACAAGATTGACTTCAAAATGCTGAAATTTCCAAGCAATGAAAATTATCTAAAACTATCAAAAGTAGAGGAAAGGAAATTCTTTGTAAGACAAAGAGGAAAAAGCCCTGAGACTGAAATAAATACAGCTTTTAATATTGTGTTAGATAAAACAGATCCAGCTCAAATTTTGTTGGCCATTTTATGAAATTGGTTTCTCTGTGTTGTCATTAAATTGCTGATCTTGCTGTGAATTGCAGTGACTGATGATGTGAGAGAGGGAAAAGCAGGTGATGAAAAAATGTTATGTGAAGAGGGAAAAGTGTAGGAATTTGAGGGTGTTGATCAAATAGAGTGTCATTTCTTAGATGTTTCTCTATGATTCATTAGACCTGATTTTCTGTAGGTGTAATCTTAGAGTAAATTAAATTCCTAACGTTCTTGTGTTTAAATGGAATAAAAAGCATATTCTCTGGTAGGAGAAAATCAAAAGTACTATGAAAATTACATTGGGAAATTTATCCCTTAATCTGGTGCATGTTGTTTTTGTGTGGAGTATTTGCTGCACCACTTAGAGGTGTGTAGTTTGATGATAAATTAGTCTAAATATTACTGTTAAGTGACTTGGATGTGCTTCAGCTGTCTGTAGTTATTAAATACAGTGAGCATAATACATCACACTTTGCAGATTGGTAAGAGTGGAGGACTCAGAATGACTTGCTAATTTTAAACCTGGGGCTCTTAAAACATTATTGGTTTAGCTGAAGTAAGTCTGAGAAGAGAAAAAGACAAATGACAAGAAGCAATTAAAATACATATTTTGTAATAAAGTAAATCTCTGGAGCAAGGAAGCTTCTAGATTGCTTCATGGCAGTAACTAATGTGTCTAAATTTTATCAAGTTTACTTTCAGCTAGGTTATATCTTTGTATCAAATGCCCAGCCAGGTGAGCAGTCAATTTCAGTAATTTTCTTGAGTAATTATGTGAAATTCTCTCATTTTTGGTTAGACACTGTGAAAGTGCAAGTAATATTTTTATTACTATTAAATGCAAGTCATAAACAATTATTACTGTTCCTGCCATTTGATGCAGCAGCTGAGAGTCCAGAATAAGGAATAAATTACTTGCCCAAGATCACACAAGATGTAGAGTTGAGAATATTGTCAAAATAAGCACCAAATGCTCCATCCCATTAATAGGGTGAGAAACAGGGGATGTAATCTTGTTTCTTGAGAATATGAAAAAATCATCTGAAATTCTGCATTCCTCACTGCTGGAGAAATTCAACGTTAGGATTTCTTTGCCCAGAACCTTGATCTTTTTACCAAAAGCCATTTCTGGATTTTGCCCCTTGCATGGTGCTTGTTCCCTATRGGCAGCTGTCTGTGTCTTTTTGTTTTAATTCTTCCATGTTATTCTTAATTTTTTTTCTACCTCTTGTTGGTCAGTGCAGTGCTGCTGGCAATCCACATCCTCTCGCTGAGTTTATCTGCTTGCTTGGTAATCACCTGTAGACTATAGGTGCTCCAGGCTAGAATAATGAGGGGAATAGCTGCACATGGAGAGCAAATTATCTGAATTAWAAAAAAAATTGGAATGTTATCCAGATGCTGGGAATCTATTCTTGTAGCCTTGGTGGAAAACTTTGAACTGATCATCCATCTAATCTGATCCTGATAAATTTACCTCTGAGGTTTCAGCATCAAGCCAAGAACACTGAGCTGAAGCAGGCGTTTTTGGAAGTTAGCCAATTTTATGGAAATATTTCAGTGGCAGAAAACTTTCTCCATCCTTACAGCAGTTCCTGTAATGGTGAAATAGCCTTTTAAAAGTGCATTTTACCATTAGCTCTAATTCGTCTTACCTTCAATTTCCACCACTGGATTTTAAAGCAAATAAAGGCCTTCTGCCCTAGGTATCTTTTTTCACTACTTATTGTAAATGAGATAATGTGGGACCAATTATTTTTAGAATTTTATTGGGAACTTTTGTGTATGACAGAAATGTCAAATTCTGAAGGAAGGAGGACACTGCTTTTCCTTCACTATTATACAGCTCAGTGATGATTGCCCCCAAAGTGCTGGTTTTGCTCTTGAAGCTGTATTCCTGTAAAGTTTGAAAGTTTTATGAATTATAATGAACATTTTTTTAATGTTTCAGTTTTGAAGCTGACCTTTTGGGTTTCCTTTGTGGTGGTACTGTCATGCACTATAATGCATAATTTYGCCATGGCAAATTTTCTACCACAAAAGAAGTAAAATAGTTTGAATTGTAACTGTTCTTTGTACCTGGTATCCAAGTGGGGGTTATGATCTCCAAGTCTGGATGGAATGGAGTTGAAATTGTGGGTGATTGTTAGATTTTTAACTGAAAAATTAATAAAAGTAGAAATAATTTTATTATCATGTTCTATACCACTTCAGTGAATATTCCTGGGAGTGATGTTCAAATTAAGGGAGGTGAGTTGAGGAAAAGCAAAGGCTGTCCCCAGATCTGAGCAGTTCTAACCCTGTATTTTACTAATAACTTTGAATAGTAACTTTGATTTCTGTGGAGTAAAAATACTCAACCCTCCCCAAAACCCAAACAATCCAATCCTCAGATGTTTGTGTAGTGGCAGCTCTGCTCACCTCACCTCCTTTGTGAAAGCCACTTGCTTTGAGAAAGTCCCTGATGGCAAAGGCAACACAATGAGCCTGTGGACACTCTCTCTTTATTTGCTGTATACAGGGGACCTTGTTTCTCCCTGAAAATCAGAATTTSTGACACAACTGTGTGCAAAACAAGAATGTTTTCTGAACTCTGCAGTGCCAGAGTGTTCCTGGGCTGTGTGTTCATCACACCAGGCTCTCCTAGAGGTGTGTGCTGAATCTCTCAAGGAACAGGAAGGCATAAATAGGGGTCTTTATATTCCAGGAACAAATATTTAGGGAATACTGGCAGGAAGAGAAAGGGAGGAGGAATTAATTTAATCAACTTAATAATTTTGCTTTGAGAAAAAAAAACACATTCTGCATTTTGGACAGAATTCATTGATGTTTCTCTAATGTACATTATTAAAACATCCAGCTTGCTCCAGTGAGGAATGTATGGAAAATAATTCCAGGAGGACAGCCTGAGAACAGGAATCTCAAATATCTCTGCTTGCCCATAACTTCTGATTGCTGCTGTCCAGGGACAGAAGGGCCCAGATCAGTTCTGACACCTGCAGAGTGTCTCCCATGCACAAAGAACATCAGAAGGGCAAAGTCTGTCTCATTGATTTTCCTCATCTGGAACACTGACATGTTTCTACTTTTGTCTARAAATGTCTTTTGTTAATATGATTTAATGAGCTCTTTGAAGCTTTTCTGCCTTTTTTATTTTGGTTTTTGTTTTCTGTCTCTTCTCATCTCTCATAGTATTTTCCACTCACTGTTGCTTTGCCATGTACAAAATCCTGGCTGTGTTTTTCAGGAATCTTGCCATCTGTTGAGTACCTTGTACCAGCCTAATGTGTGAAAGTCTGTAAGGCTCAGCTCATGCTCTCTTTGCCTCATTTGTTCAGCTCACAGGCTTGCATCTTACTCAGAAAAAAAAAATCAAACTACGACCATCAGACTTTTTAAGGATATGTAGAACATCAAATGGGGATAGAAGTCTGTCTGTGATTCTGACTCTGATACATTTTCATTTTGCATCTTAATTTTTACCTTCCTTCCTCAGAGCAACAAAATCTCCCTATATCAAAACACTCACAGTGTGTATCAGGAAAAATGCCTTCAGTGAAAGAGTTGTTAAGCACTGGAAGGGACTGCCCAGGGAGTTGGGGAAGTCACCATCCCTGGAAGYRTTMAAAAAATGACTGAAGGTGGCTTTTTGTGGTCCTGTTTAGTGGACATGGTGATATTTGTTGAAAGGTTGGACTTGATGATCTTGGATTGATAGTTCTATGATTCTTATCAGGCTCATGTCCCTGCTATAAAGAACTAAAAAGTAAAAACTTGTGCAGTTGTCCCAGTGATTGAGGGTTTCATTGCCTTCAGAAGAGTTAGAAAGTCTTTCTGTTATTCTCAGGAAAGAGAGCCTGGTTGGCCACTGCTCCCTATGCTTTCCCAGCAGAGTCTGAATTTTCTAGAAGTGGAACTTGCTTTTGGMCATCAAAACCTGCAGGTTCCAGGATTAGGAAAACAATGGAAAATGTCCTTTGTAAACTTGGTCTCTAAGACAAGAAAACTTTTTTCTTTTAAGGAGTTGAAAAATTCAGAATGCAGCAAACAAAGTGAGGAGCTGTTCATCCTTTGTGCTCAAATGGTTAAAATCTGCAGAACAATGAAACTCTTCATTAAAATTTTGTCAGCCAGGCCAAAGAGTTGGCCTTGGACTAACCTAAAGAAATAGGCAGGACTGGCTCTGGAGCAGCGTGGAATTCTGCATCACAGCACAGTTTCTCAGCTTCACTATCTTTTATTTCCCCCTCTTTTTCCCCTCTTGCTGCATTCCTTTGAAGGAAGGTACAGATTATTTTGATCATTTAGTTCCTGTGTTTTAAAGCTGTGTTCCTTAAATTTGCCTGGTTACCTGTTTGGAGTTGTGGTGGGCGTTTTATTTTTCCGACCCTTAAAAATAAGCCTTGAATTTTAGCTCATCACCCAGGATAAACTGAAATTTTCCATACTCCTCTCTCTGCATCACCAGCTTGCTGGTTTACATTTTCCTGCTGTTTTATAAATTGGGAAAATCTTAAAGAATAGCAGCAGGTTTGAAACAGTGTTTTCCATGTTATGCTGTGTGTAGTGCAATGCATTTCCTTGCAGGTTTGTCTGTGGGTTTTGTTCAGGCTSTGTTTGATTTGAAAGCAATTAAATGAAAAACAGACACTACAGGTTTAGAGTTTCTCTGCAGCATTTAATACTTCAGGAGTAGGTTCAGATCTGGAGTGGCTGCTCTGAAATGATGGAGGAGATCAAATGTGGAGTTTCAGTATTTCAATTTTTAACCTAAACACCAGGTTCTGAGCTTTTTCTAGGGAACTCTAAATTGAAAGAAAGATTGATTGAGTCAAGCCTACTGTTAAATTAATTTTAATGTGAAGTGATGATGAATATCTGTATGTCTTTTTCTGTAATACATTTGTTTATATCTAAATACTTTTTATTAAGAGACAGAGTGACCAAAATTGCTGAGACAGGAGGAATAAGAAAGGCTTTTTTGGTTATTGTCACACAGATTTAGCAATAGCTGAGGTTTTTCTCCATATTTGACTCCAGGGCACAAACAGCTCCCAATTTGAGTAATGCTTTATCTGTGTTGAGGCAAAGATACACCTTTTTTGTGAGCTAACAGTATCAGGATGATGCTTTTCATCTTCTCTTTGTATTCAGTTCAGGTCCTGTTTTCCTGCGTGCCTATCTTTGCTTTAGCTCAGCAGCAATCAGTAGGAATAACTAAGGCTGCAAAGAAAATAACCAGGAAAACCTCTGAAATCTGAGTATTCCTTGCCTTTTCYTTTACATCCTATGAAAATATCCAAGTTCTTTAAAATATTTGTGATTGCTGCTGGTGTGGTTTTTTTTTCTCCTGTCTCGAGAATTTCCCTAATTTCCTGCCAGTGCCACTTCTTCAGGTCTTTCTATCAGCTTATGATCATATAATTTATTACAAATTGCTACTCTGAATCTTTAATGAAAATTCAGGGCACAGAGTGAAAACGAATCTATGACCTACTAGAAGGAATTAAGATTTTTTTTCTGCAGCTAGAGGTTTTAAGCAGCAATATAAACAAAATAATTTAGCTGCAAATAAACAGAAGCAAAATGTCAACGTTCCCCCTTTTGATTGCATCGCTTCCCTTGCTTCCTCCTGAGGAGGTTTTCACTTTTCCTTTTTCACGTGGGGAATTACAAGAAGGAGTTAAGGCTCTGAAACTTCTGTAGTTCTGCTGTGGCTGCARTGTGCAAATGTCAGCAGTGTCCCCACCCCACGGGGGACTCTGCCCATCCCTGTCACGGGACCTCTCCAAGCTGGATCTTGCTGGAATCGTTCTTGGAAATGTAGGGAGGCACCTGTTCTGAAATTAATTCAAGAGGACATTTCAGTGTTGTGGCAGTCTTGGCAAGTGTTGAATGTGTTAATWCTTATGTCCTACCCAAACTTGTGTGCTATTTGGATAAAATTCAGCTTAAATTATCACAGCATCCCAGCAACTTCTGGTGGTTTCTTTTTTTCCTTTTCCTTCTTTTTTTTTTCTTTCTTAGTGAAATCTGAACCCTCTTTTAAAGAAATCTGATTAGAAGCTAAGCCTTTTATTTAATATGCCACCAAAATTAAGTTTTCCCACATTTCCTCACAGAGAGTTTAATTTTAAATAGATTTTTATTTTCCATTAATATATGGTTTAAGATAAAGCTGAGTTAAATAATTRGTGACTGCTAGAGAATGCATGTGTAATTTAACTTGTCTTTTTGCTTGTAGGCTATGCATGACTGAGAGTTCATTATATTTGCAAAAATAAAATCTTACAGGATACTTAAATTCCCTGTGATTTGTAACCTGGACCTGCCTGTCCTACCACCAACTTGTGATTGATTTTGAAGAGAGACTAGAAAAATGACTGTTGGAAATTGAAAAGATTTGTTGCCTACATGGAATTGGACATTATTTAAGTTAAGAAATTGAAGAGTAATCTAAGCAGGAATTCCTGTTAAGAATTTAATTTTTCAAGAATGAAATTTAGACATGGTGCAAATATGACTCCCTTTTATCAATTAAATRTCCACAAGGTTGATGGTACTGTGAATGGTAAACCTGTTTTATAAATACATGCAAATGTTTCATTTGTGGATTCATATTCTGTGAAAAGTAATTTATTTTCATATCCCACATACTGGAGTATGTATTTTAAATACATACTTTGTGTGTGTGTGTTGGAGGTTTGTACCGTGAAGTGGAGGGGAAAACTCCAGAAATTACAGTGAAGAGAGATCTTCAGCAGACACATTTATGTTTCTATTGAAAGTGTTTGATCTATTGGGTCTGGAATACCATTAATGCAAAAGACTGAAATTACCAGTTTTAAGGTCTTTTTGAGTTTCTAAATTTCTAAGATTTCAAAAAGCTGAAGACTAWAATGCACTAAACCAATTTGGGAATATTCAGACTGCATAATATGGAAAAGTGTTTAGAAAGATCATATTTCTTAGATTCCATTACATCAAAGAATTGAAATATCCCCATTTATTTCGTACCCAGGCTAAGCCTGTAAGCCCAAGTAGTCTGCACTTGGTGAGACCCCTCAGTTACTCAAATGTTTGAAGATCTGTGGTATAAACACTCAATAACAGAGTTTGCAGGAAGAAAGCCCCAAAGCAAGAAAGGCTTTGTAAGCACACAGGAAAGAGACTTGAATGAGTACAAATGTTTAGGTTTGGAGCAGAGGGATATGGAGCTGCTCATTTTTAAGGAATGTTACTCAAGGCTGCCTGGTTACTAAGCTGAGATGGGTGCTTGATGTAGCCTTCACATTCTCCTGTTGTGTCCCTTCTTTTTTTTTCCTATGTAATTCCATCCTGTATTCCCTGGAAAATTGTATACTTTCATYAAATATATGTATCAGTGCTTTCAGTATTCTGATCTTTGACTCGGGTTTTGAGCTTCATAAGCTACAAGTAACTTGGAAACTGCAAGATCAAATTAATTCATTCAGCATTATGAAACAAAATTAATGCCAGTTAAGATAGTAYATAAACATGGAGATTTAAAAAAAGAGAACTATAACTTCAGCAGTATGAAAAACAATTTTAAACTGAATAATGCCAGTTAAAATTGTACACAAGTAGGTAGATTTAAAAAAAGAAAAATAGAACATGTTTTTATAAATGAAACTGAAGATATTTCAGTCTTACTTGATTTATATTTAGAAAAAAAAAAAATACCGTGACTGTTCTACTGCTTTCAGCTGTCATTTTTGTCAGTTCTTAATTTACTTCTTTCCAAACAAGTTTACAAATTTGTTCATTTAAAATGGAAAGTTGACTGCTGCTGTTTCTGTTTAACACATGCTTGAAAATGTGCTACTTTTGAAGATGCTTCTTAAGGTGAAAGCTGAAGTCAAGCATTTGAGCCTGTTTATTTTCAGAAATCTGTTTCAATTGCAACCTGACTGCATCTTCCAGTGTTCCTGTTTGATTTTAACTTAATAATGGAATTAAAACCAGCCACCATTATTTGTTTAATACAAATGTGGGGCTGTTTTATTTCCACTGAGTAAGAGATTGCATGGATGTCTATAACTGCAGAARGATTCTTCTCACTTTCTCCTGTGAAGTTTTGAAAACCTCAATGAAATCTCACCCTGTTGGAGTTCTGTGAACTGAATTTCTACCCCGAGGTTTTGTGCTGAATGTTTTAATCATGAAAGGGGAGGTGATAGGCAGTGGTTGGGATGTCACAGTTGGAATGAAATTTTGTAACTTCCTCTTGTCAAGAGGAGATTTCTTGTTACAACAAGCTGTTAATGGCAGGCAGATGAATAGGCTGGTGATAGGGCACTTGCTTGGAGTGGTTCAGCTTGAATCGAGCAGGAAAGGCATTTTGAATAGATTTTTCACTTATTATAAAAGTGCACTTTAAGGGTTGACTTTTGTCAACTGTTCATTCTTGACATAAATATTTCTGAGAACTGCAGAAGACCCAGAATCTTAACACAGTAATTTTGGATCAAAAGTTCCTTTTCAAGACCTTAGCTCAATTCAGGGCAGTGCACTCTCTTTGGAGACTACTTTTGCATTTTACTGTGGGTTGCCCCATGCCATTTTTCATCCAAGAATTTCAGGGTTAAAGTTCTGAAAAATAAAAAAATGGGAACACATTTTCAGCATCAAACTATGTGCTTTTAGCTGTGTTATCATCTTTCTGTTTTTCCTGAGTGAAGTGCAGTGTTCCTGTGGCATTTTTTACCAGTACATGAAAAAGTCTTGAGAATATGTAGTGCAAGGTATAYTGAACATCAGTCATCATTGCTGGGTGGAAAATATAAGTAAAAGGACAAAATTATTTGAACTTTKAGGTTTTAATCCATTAAGGAAAATTAATAGTTGCATTACAGAGTTGTGTTCACTGACTAGGAGCTGTACAGCAAAAATCAGAACAGTATCTGTCCCAAATGTAGCYGAACTGTAAGTCTAAGGTCAGATAGAAGAACACAGCACAGAGAGTTCAAAGAAACATTCCAATCTCATCTGCTTATTTATCCAGCTATTTATTGATAAGGCATCATTCACAGAATCAGACTCAGAACAGTTGAGGTTGGGAGGCACCTCTGGAAATCACCCAATGCCACTTTATTGTTTTRCAGCCAATGAGAAGGTAACACCTTACATGGCTAAGCCACTTCARTATTAGTGCAGTATTTAGTATTGAAATTGTAACCTTTTAGTCCTTCTTAGTCCAGATTGAGTCATTACAGGAGGAACAATAATACAGCTGGAATTATCACACACCAAATTCTTAGCAGAGGAAGAGGGGCAGGGGCTATGGCCACCCTCCCAGTGCTGTGAGATTGGTCTCTTCCCAAACTCTTCCCAATCTCTTCCCAGTGAGGTGTCCTTCACTGGCTGGAACATGCCACAGGTGGTTTCTTTTCTTGGATGCACTTTCTAATGTGTTTTTACATCTTACTTTTTCTTCATTGGTCTGTGATTCCTTGTTACATCCCACATCAGCATATGTTAGATGTTATTTGTTCTTGCTAGCCCTGAGCAGGGTTTTGTCCAGCTGTGTACCTGCATTTCTTTATCTGATTCTTTGTGAGTGATTTACAGCCTGTGGGGTTTTGCTTGTACAGCTGTGCTGTAACCACTTCTCAAAGTGTCTGTCATCAGACAGGGCCTTTATTTATTTACACCACATGATTATCTTGTTCCTGAATATCTCATTCTACCTCTTGCAACTCTGTGTGTAAAGCTGTGGTTGGCCCACAGAACTAAAACAAATGAGACACAGTATTCTGGTCAGGTGGACAAATTGTTGTGGCAGCTAAAGCTCATAAAATAAAGTTGCAGGAAGGTCAATCAGAGCAAACTGAACAAATCTCAGTCCTGAGGCCTTGTGAGGTCAGTAAAATGCACCAGAAATACAAATAATAAAAATTCAGGCCCTTTTCTGGCTAGGACACTGCAGTGTTACAAGACTGCCCAGCCTGGACGAGAGTTGGTTTGAAATTATGAGCACGTGAGGGAAGTGGACACAAGTTCCAGTCAGTTCTCTAATGAATATTCATTCAAGTAAATAGAAAATGATTCTGTGGCACTCTGGAATATTAATGAAAGAGAATAGATGAGTTTAATTACAATTACTTGGGGAAGATTGGGTCTTTTTTCCCCTCCAATTTATCAAATAGTTGTGTATGCTCGTTGTCTGGAGTAGGTTGCATTACCCTTGAAAACCAAAACTGTTAGCTTTTGGGGGGTGGAGTGCTTTCTAGAAAACAGTGGATAATGGAAAAATTATTAATAGCATGGTTTATGGAAAAAAAAACTTAATCAGAAATTGTTGACCTGTGTAACATATTCAGAACAGTTCTGCTTTACTGAGTGTGGAATCAGAGCAGTTTCTTCCAGTGAAAGTATCAGAAGCAGCAGATTCGGGGTTTTGAACAACAGCCTTTCCTATTTCATGCAGTGAATAGCAGGCCTGCTGAGTTCTTCCCTAAATGGAATGTGACACTATCTTCCACAGAAAAATAGGAAATAATTTTTCTCTCTGAGCATCCCAACTGTTTAATTATGGGATGGTTGAAGCATTTTGTTACTACTGYAGTGGTAGCAGCTGAAGTAATATTTAATGTTTTATACACTTGATTCCATGTGAATATRCTTAATAACAAAATAGATATTGGACTGGAAATTGAGGTAGTATCAGCATAAGAAACAACAATATGAATTAATTTTCTAACTCATCACTATGCACATTCATTTTATATGAAGTTGGTTATGCCTGTTGAAAGCCTGAAGTAAGTGTAATATTACATAAAATCCTTTTATTCCAGAAAGAAGGAGAGACAGCAGTCTATTTAAAATTCATGTCCAATAGCTGCCTCTTTCTTACTGTAACATTTTCTGGCTGCATAGAATCATAGACTGGTTTGGGTTGGAAGGGACCATAAGAATCCTTTAGTTCAGTCTCTCTGCCATGGGGATTTTGGGGAATTGTCTATACTGCCTTAACTTCTAATCAGGTATTTTTCATACAGCATTTTTTTTTTTCATTAAGGAAAAATAGTGCCAGATATAATATGTGTTCCTCTTTTATAGATATGCCATGTGTTACAGTCTTGTCACTTATTTTGTTGTGGGAAGAGTTGAAGGGTGAATAATGATGGGAATATTTGTTGTAAGTTTGGGGAAGGGGTAAAAATAAAGGGTAACACCAACATAAATCTTTCTCCCATGTTGCTGCTTTAATCAAAGTGTCAGAACTTGCTCATAACTGCTGTAAATTGTTAAAATAGATAAAATATATAGCAAGCCTGGGAAGTCTATTTGAATTTTTAATATGTGGACACAGTAAGCTGATCACTACTGATTTATCTTCACTAAATGGATGTATCTGCCACCACTTTTTTTTCARTGAAAGCTGTGGTAACTTTAGCAGCAGGATTTGAAAGGCAGTTTGTGCTCTTTGTCCTTGCACAGCTGGATTTTAGAGGCCAATTTCCTGGGAAAAGCAAAAAAAAAAAAGTGAACTCTTCCATTCATCTCTTTCTTGAGACCATGTTCTTCCTTTCCAGCAACARAAATTTTATTCTTTCATAGCAAAATTCATATACCTTAGTGCTTAAAGTCCACTCTGTTCCTAATGAACTTCTGAGTTCACTTGAAGAACATGTAAAATGGAAATCTGGAATCATTCCATTTCCTGGAGAACTGTTCCTGTCCTCACTTTCACATCAGACTTAGCAGGAGGTTAATGGATGACATGAGGTGGTTGGATGAGCCTAAAAGATACCATCTATTTAAAATGTATAAGGGTATAAATAGTCACCAGATGGCACTGTGACTGAGATAAAACACAGCACCCATAAATATAGTCAGCTACAGCTCAGAATAAATGTTAGTTTGCTCTGAAGTTGTTATATCAAACAGTGGTAGGATTTTTAAAAATTACTTTTTTATTATTTTTTCTGTCTGTGTTGAACTTCAGTAGCTCTGTTGGCTTCAGTAGCTTGTGCTTTATCCAATCAAGACCATTTGTGTCAATGCAGCCAGCCAATTGATGCTTCCTAATGATTACTTTTAGACTATCTGATGAAATTATGATAAATTCAGGCAACTTTTGGTATTCTTCTTTTACTTCTAAGGGAATATATGCAACAAATTACTTGAGGAGAAAAAATCATTTTGATGAGAGTCTCACTTCAGCGCCTGGTARAGTTATGGAGAAGATTATTTTGGGAGGGACTGAAAGACAGTGCAGGTACTGGAAGACAGTGCAGTCAYTGGTCACAGCCAGCTCAGCTTCAGGAGAGCAAAGTCCTGCTTGTCAAACCTGGCTGCCTTTCATGAGCAGGTCACCCAGCCAGCTGGGCRGGGGAAGCCAGCTGATGCCATATGGTTGGATCTCAGTAGAGCTTTCAATACTGCCTCTCATGGTGTCCCTCTGGACCAAATGTTCAGCCCCCAGCTGGGTAAGCACAGCATGGGATGGGTGAGCAACTGGCTCAGGGGTCAGGCACAAAGGGTGACAATGACACTGGTGACATAAGAATAGTGACCTGTCACTGGTGGGCTTCTGCAGGGCTCCATCCTCGGCCCTGTGCTCTTCAGCATCTTCATAAATGTCTTGGACACATGACTGGAGGGGACACTGAGCAAGTTCACAGATGGTACAAAACTGAGGGGAGCTGCTGATGCCCTCAAAGGCAGAGGGGCCTCACAGAGTCCTGAASAAATGGACTGGGCAATCAGCAGCCATTGAGGCTCAACGAGGACAAGTGCCAGGGATGGGCAGCCCTGGATGTACAGACAGACTGGGGAATGAGGCTGGAAAGCAGCTRTGGGATGGGACCTGGGAGTCCTGGTCAATGGAAAATTAAATGTGAGTCAGCAGTGCCCTGGCAGCCAGGACCAACGCTGTCCTGGACCTATCAGACACAACATCACCAATCCCTGGGCAAGGGAGGGCATTGCTCTGCTCTACTCTGCTCTGCTCTGGGGTGGCCTCACCTTGAACATTGTGTGTGCGTTGGGGTACCACAATATAAGAAAGATGTAAAGCTGTTAGAGAGCATCCAAAGGAGGGTAAAGAAGATGGTGAAGGTTCTGGAGGTGAAGCCACATGAGGAGTGGCTGAGGACACTTGTTGTGTTCAGCCTGGAGGAGACTGAAGGGAGACCTCACTGCATTTACAAATTYCTTGWGAGGGGAAGAGGAGGGGCAGGCACTGATCTTTGCTCTGTGGTGACCAGTGAGTGACAGGACCTGAGGGAATGGCCTGARATTGTGTTGGGGAAGGTTTAGGTTGRATATCAGGAAAAGGTTCTTCCCCCGAGGGTGGTTGGGCGCTGGAACAGCTCCCCAGGGCAGTGCTCACACCACCAAGCCTSACAGAGCTCAAGAAGCGTTTGGACAACACTCTCAGGGCACATGGTGGGAATGTTGGGAATGGTGCTGTGCAGGGCCAGGAGTTGGACTTGATGAGTCTTGTAGGTCTCTTCCACTCATTCTGTGATTCTGTGAAATGCTACTTAACCAAATATTTATACCAGRACAGAGTCATAAAGTAATAGTCAGATATTATTCTGTTTTAATTTGTGGTATAGGTTTAATTGGAGATCTTAGCAAAGCTTTTATGTCCTTGGAATAACAGCACTTTTGTAGCTGACATTGAAGTTATGTGGAACAAAAATKAATTTCCTTTGCACAGAGGTTTAGCCTTATTTTTGTTTTATTTGTAAAGTCAGCTACCTAGATGATGTTTTAAAGGAATGGTATCAATCAAGCTATTGCTCATTCTAAAGGCTTGTTCTGTCATTAATTTTTCTGTTTGATGAAGTATCTTAACAGATCTGACATGATTTTTCTTTAGTCCTCAGCATCACACTTTGGTTGAGAAAAGTCTTCATGGTGGTAATATCACTTGGCAGATATGCAGAAATCCTAGAGAGATGTGGAGTAGTACTGTCAGTAGATTTTCAGAAGTTCACAGTTGTAATGTGTGCTCTATGTTCTAATTCCCCTGTGATAAATCTAGAAAAAAGATTGGAAGTGTTTAAACTTTAAAGAAACTCTAGTTGATAATGGGCAAATTTGAGTAGAAGTGTTAATTCTTTTTGCCTTGCAGCCTGAGTTCACTGCCACGGTCAAGTTGATCCATATGCCTTATGAAAACAGCAATTCTAATTATCCCAAGAGCTTAATTTTCTTGCCTGAATATTCAAGTCTCATACTACGATGGAGTTGACTTTCATTATCGAAGTTTTAAATGTCAGATTACATTCCCTTACCAAAACCAAGCTTTAAGAAGGATACAACACGTGGAGCTTGTTCTATTTAAGTTGTAGTTCATCTTTAAGTAATCATCACGAAAGATGGAAGGTGTAATTCAAACYTATTTTAGAAGCTGTATTTRGTTTTGGCTGGGAGRTATTTTTTCTTTTCCTAGGGTCTTGTTTTCACTTGCATTTGGAAGTATATATCAAAGGTCTTACCTTTACTGYTGAAGAACACAAGTTCAGTGAATTTTTAAGCTATTCAATTTCTTATTTTTAATGTAGATTATACCCTTCAAAACCACTGTTAATGAAACTTTATACACACACACATACATGCTTATAAAATGCTTATAAAATAAAATGAAATTGGATACTTATATTGCCCTACCAATGGCATAGGCTGKATGCTGACTGGACACAGAGTCATGGCAGAAAAAAACTGGATGGATGTTGGTGGAGGAACAGTCAGCAGTGTCTGTGTGCCTTTTCAGTGAAGGCCAACTCCAGCTGGATTTACCAGGAAATGTGTGGTCAGCAGGCTCAGGGATTCTTCCCTTCTGGTCAGCACTTGGGAGTGCTGTGCCCAGTTTTGGGTTCTCCGTGTAAGATGGACAAGGAGATGCTGGAGTGAGGGCAGTGGGCTCCATGATGGATCTGGTGGGATCTGAGGTTTCTGCAGCCCCAGGTGGAGGAGGCTGAGGACGTTACCTGGTGGCAGAGTATGGAGTGAAGGGAGCTGGGCTCATCTGGGAAACACACAGTGAAAAAACAATAACAGAATTGCAGAATGGCTGAGACTGGAAGGCAGATGTGGACAACATCTTTGTTCCACCCTGCTCAGGCAGTCAGGTGTCCAGGATTGTGTCCAGTTGACTTTTGAGTGTATTTAAGGTGGGAGGTTCTCCAGCCTCCTGGGAAACAGTTCCAATGCTCTCACCCTGTGCTGGTTWTGGCTGCAGTAGAGTTAACTTTGTTCMTTGTGGCTGGTGTGGGGCTATAGTTTGGATTTGTGCTGGAAATAGGTTGATAATTGAGGGATGTTTCCTGGCGTTCAGAGGGAACCTCCTGTGTTTCATATTGTGCCCACTGTCTGTCACTGGGCACCACCCGAATTCCAAGCAGTAGGAACAACCTCGAACATAAGATGCAGTCACATATTAAGGAGTTTCTTGTTCACTCAGACACAAAATGGCTGCTCAGAGWTGTTGTAGAATCTCCATTTTCAGAATTTGGCTCAATAAAAACAACCTGCTGTAATTTAGCCCTACATTGAGTGGGGCTGATCAGAGAACCTCCAGAGATTTCTTCTCAGCTAAAATACTTTATGCTATGTGACATGATGTACTCTATGAGCACATCTTTTTCTTTGTAGAGACCTTCATCATTCATACCTTTTTTTTTTTGATGAGTCACATTTTCCAGTGTACAGATGATTATTAGGCAATTAGCGATTATATTTGATAATTTAAAGAAATGCAGGCATTTCCCTGAGTAATAAAGGACACTGGTTTGTTTTTCATCAGCTGKCTGAACTGGTCACAGGGGTATTACAGCACTGGTATCAACTGGGATTAAAGAGATGAGGAAAATAATAAAAGTGGCAAGCAAGAGGTATTTACTGAGAATGTATGTCTGAATTAATGAAATTTTCTGTATTTAGAAACCTGTTTTGAGACAGTTTTTCTTTCTTCATATTGGATGGTGGCTCATACAGTTGTTAGTAATGACTGTGTAGCCATCATTTCCCTGTTCCAGTTCTATGGACATGTGTTAGAATGAAGCTGAACTCCAGCAGCTCACACAGATTATTTGTGTGCTCTTGATTGCCATGTGTTTTTTTTCCTTCCTTGAAAAATGAGTTTTGATTCTGCTCTTGCTTCATGTACTTTGAATTCTAGGCATTGCTTCATGTTTTATAGCAGCCTTTTCAAGATTGTTGCTGTTGTGCTTTTATTTGTAGTGTTCTAGGGGGGAGGGAGGTCAAAAAATGTCACACCGTCTGTCTCCTGTGTGCCACAGAAGTTCATTTTCAGCTTCATGCAGGAAAAAAAAAWATTGAAATTCGCTCTGTGGATGTGACAAAGTGTTTCTGAGGACAACTGTTCAAATGCAATATTGTCAAGCTATTTTTAGCCAACTGCTGTCCCTATAGTGCTGTTTAAAGATTCAGCTCAGGCTGCTAATAGATATATTTATAACCATTCTGTCAACTGCCACAGCATGAGTGCTGTTACAGATGATAATTCTATTCTTGGAAGCAGTGCCATGGTTACCAGTCCCTGAGCTGCTCAAATAGAAGCTATACATCTGTACACACTTAGTAACATTTTAATATCCCAACACGTTTTTACACTGCAAGAACGAACAAAGCTAGACATGATAATCAAAGAAATGATACATGCAGMAAGCACATGAAAATTAAAATCAGAAAAAAATGCAATAACTTCTTGAGTATTACATATTCTGAAGGCTGGGTGTGAAACAAACTGTAAGAGGGTTTCTTACTGTATTTTGTTGGTGCTTATTGTTAAGCAGTTTGATTTCAGTGGGGTTTATTTCATGTTAGATTGGTAATGGATTGACACCAAGTACAGCGGGAGTGTGTGTGGGCATGCACTCAGTACTGTAGAAAGTCATTATGCTGATGAATTTAGTGTTGGGCCATTGGAGAAATAACAGAATTGTACTCGATTAGTGATTCATCTGTGTTCTGGTGAAGTTTGATGTGAAAGGTTTCCCCTGGCTGGACATCTGTGTGCTGCRCTCCAGGGTTTGTGACTTGCCCTTYRCTGCAGAGCCTCAGCCGTGGCTGCCTGGMACCACAGCTTGGCTGAGGCTGGGTGTCCTGTGGAAGCCTTGGATGTGCCTTCATTTGGGCCTAAACTCCACATTATCCAAGGTCCTCTGCAGCTTTCTTAGTCCCACTCCTTGTCCCTGGGAGTGTTCCATGACTCTGTGACTCTGGGGTAGCATTAATGCAGAGCCCAGGACTCAGCTGCTTCGTTTGCTCTGTCTGAGCATGGAGGAGGCTGAAGGTGTGACTGGACTGAGGCCATCAGGTGCCACCTTTGAGCAGACTCTGTTTTTAGTGCCTGCCCTGAAGGAACCTGCAGCACTGTGGCATGACTGAAARAGACGCCAGAGAAGAGAGTGTAGACCTGCGTGGTTGTGGTCCTGGAGCTTTCAGGGTTTTGGAGATCTTTGGTTCATTTTTGTTCTGCTTGTGCTGTAGGGTTTGTAGGGAATTGCACTTGGGGCCATGAGTAGCAGTAACAGGCTCTGAACAATGGTTGAACAGGACTTGGGATGATCTGTTATCATCCACCATGCTGCAAAAGAGGACCCAGTCTGGTTTTACTGCAGTGGAGTTGGGGAAGGGGCTTCTGTGATTCATGCACAGCAGTGGTAGATTTTAATTTGCCRTTAAATTTGTTTGTTTGATTACAGATTTTAAAAAAGCTACATTGATTTTTATACGACTGTAATAATAAAAGTATCAGTATGCTTTTTTAGTGCATCATCATGGTCATTGAATGTATCCATTTTCTGCTATATGTTGGACATGGAATACATATTGCACCTGCCTGAAAAATGGAAACTAAAATCAACTTTGTTTTTGTAGGAAGATTTGTAGTAAGATTAATATTTAGAAGAAGGCAGTGTCAGTATTAATAGATTTCTTCAGCAGTGGAGAAATTTTAATATAATCAAAAGGAAGTTTGTTTTCACAATGTGCATAATGCAARTTGTAAAATTCATTGTTGCTAAATGTTAGGAAGGCCATGACAAAAGACATGTTCAACATGGAACAAGAGAAATAGAAAACTGGATTTGCTAGATAGTCTGCTGTCCAGATGGCCCAAAGGCAGGGCTGTGCTAAAAACTTGTTTGATACTGAGTATAGATGAGAGTGATGATTGTTTCATGCCTTACTTGTCATATTTCTCCTCAGACAGGTACTGCTGTCCCTTGTACAATGCAGAGCTACGGGAATGTCTGGTTTGTTCCAGTAACAAAAGCTCTGTATTAAGACCCAGAGCTACATAATTCAAAAACCAAGTTTGTTTGGTTTGACTGCTCAGAGGAATTTTGGTTTTTTTTAGTATTTTCATGCTTCTTACTGTTCTGTTAAGTGGATTTTATCAAACCTCATTAATTTGCTGAGCAGTATGGTTTTTTTTAAAAGAAGATAATTCAATGGCTTGTTCCTTAATAATTTTGCTTTATGCCCAGTTTTCAACAAAACCCTCAAAGTAATGCAGGTGTTTTTATGTAGCTGATAGCAATTAAGGTTTAACTGGTATTCTTGGCAATAATTTTTGTTGTAATCAGTGAAGGCTTGAGGTCTGTGTTTTCTATAGTGAAGATGGAACGGAGTGGATGGACACAAATCCAGATTCTTTTCATGGGTTTGCTTAAATTTTGCACCAGAAATGTGAATCATGCTGTAGTTTATCTTTCATGTTCAATWCTAGAATTGTGATGTGCCTGATTGTGTCTAGAAATGAGGCAGATACCCAGCTGCTTGTGGGGGAACTTGGTGTTTAGTCCTGGGAATGTATAGGAAGAGAAAGAAAAAGTACCTGAAGTTATAGTAAAACCCCAAAAAATTGTAAAGATAGTGCTGGAGGGCATGAAATTAATCTCTCTTGGTACACAGAGGAATTCTGAAGGAAAGTGTTAGTTTATTGGTGAGTAGCATTCCATAGATGGCATCCAGGTGTGATTTTTGAAGTGATGCAATCAATTTTTTCTTGAAGTCTGGTGAAGGACAGGGCTTTTTCACATTGAAGGGACAAAAGGTTTGAGATTGGTAACTCAGGAAGGCTCCTGATGATTGAAAAAAGTATTTTATCTAAAGGAAAGATAAGGAGGCAGATTTGGGGTTGCATAAGTTACTCAGCCCAGTTGGGTTTCTGATAAGATGATGGAGCTTTTCCAAACATGTGAAAGAGAAGAACATGGTTGMGCACAATTAGTGTGGAGTTACCAACCTCAGCTCAAGCTTGACTGACCTCTATGTCTTCTTGGCAGAAATGGCTGATTCTTTGACGATGCTGAGGCTGATACCATCCAATATATGAAAAATCCAGATGGTGAAACAGAATGTGTCCTCAGCAAATTCCTGGATGAGACCTGAGTGTTGAGTAAACATTGTAAGTGGTAGAGATTAAGTGTAAAAGTATCTTGGGAAATTAGAGGCTGGCACCAATAGGAATTTCAGAAGTTCAGCAAGGAGAAATGCAAAGTTCTGATGAAATGGGCTTTGTAGTCACAGTGAATGCCTAATTTAATATGAGCCAGGAGAGCATTCTCACTGGGAATAAAGGACAGCTGTTCCTGCTTTATATTATAGAGTGTKATGGAGTCCTTTGTGAAGGTAAAAAAGTTTGATCGTTGTCAAATTCTCAAGTACATTTCATCTACTTCCTCCAAACCTGCAGAAACCACACTGGGTTTATTGCTTAGTAGTATTGTATCGCCAACAGGGGATGTGAAGCASAAGTGCTGTGTTTGGTTTCACTGGCCATGAGAGATGGTTGCCAGGTCTCCATGTTATCTTRGTGTTTGGCAGTTCCATGCTTTAATTACTCCCTTTTTTATTCTCTTCCAGACAACTGAGTTATTTGAAGCAGTTGTTTCTTCTCTTCCAGAAGCTTTCTCATGGAATTTTTTAGATTCCTGCCAACTGTGCTTTTTATGTGAGACTGCAAAGGAGGTTGTGACAGATTGGT
This sequence comes from Cardinalis cardinalis, assembly GCA_014549065.1. NCBI lineage: Eukaryota > Metazoa > Chordata > Aves > Passeriformes > Cardinalidae > Cardinalis > Cardinalis cardinalis. The sequence goes on from JACDOX010000050.1 coordinate 3,368,076, forward strand.
TTGCAGTTTCATCAATATGCTGCTAATACTCATTTTTACGTCTCTCTTTCATGAAACACAGATGGTCAGGATTTTTAGATGATTAGTGTGTCACTGAAATTGGGTTTTGGCTAAGAGTGTTGGCTGAAACTCATCCTAACTGAAGCAGATGACACTGGTTGACTAAGGGGAAAAGATGAAAAGGTAGGARTTGGTTTCTTCAGGAAGGTGTGGAGCTGTATAGTTGTTAAGACACAGGGTGCTTGGCTTAGKTCACATTGCTTTTGCTTTTCAGCTATGAAGAAGAAGAGGCATCCAGTCATATTTCCTAATGTTAATTTTAAATGCAACTTCTTCTTTTATTTTACTGATGAGATACTGGTTTTAGGTGGTGGCATCAAATGTCATTTTTGTGGCTTTGCCTTCGGGTGTATTGAATTCCAGTTACYGATAGTATCTGTGATACAGCACGTACCTTCGTCTGATGTTTTGCAAAAAACACATTATATACAGCCTTTTGCAAASAGCATCACCTCTCAAAATGGATTTTATTTCAGCTTGGAATCCTAAAACAAACTTTGTTTGCATTTGTGTATCTCAGTTTCCTGTTCTCTTGACTGAGAACAGATAGAATTCTGAAGATATGGTTTGTAGATTGAGTTGCTGTCATTCATCTTCTGCTTGGCATATCTGTTGCTTTCCATTTAAGAAATAATAATTTCCATCACTCACTTATGGACAAGTGTGCATGGCCAACAACAGTTCATATCCTCTTGTACTGAGATGTTCTGCATGACATGATTTTCGTAGCATGTAAATGCCTAGAAGTCTCAAGCAAATAGCCTGTATTTAAACTGAGATTTAAAAGAGATATGAAGTTATATAAAAAACTCAGTAAGCCTAAAATATTACTTAATCTTTGAAAATGTTATCGACTTCATAAAGGGGTAACCAATTCCATTGGGGCCACACATCGAGAGTTCCACCCATGTGTGCATAGAAATCATTCATTTTTAGGCAACTGTGGCTGAAATTTTTAATGTACTTAGACAAARTGGAAATTTATTTTGCAAAACACTCCTTGAAAGGCCATGTCTGGTTTGCATGGTGACTTTTTTTTTAAATCTCTTTAAAAACTGGTACAGAACATTGACAATTATAAGGGAATCCAAGAGATCGAGTCTTGAAATTCCTGAATGCTGTGGTACAAGTTAAAACCTCTGAAACTTGGTCTTTGGAAAGGAAGAGGAATGTTATTCTCACCATGCAGATATGGGCCATGTTTCTGGATGTTCTGYCTAACATCACAAAGGCCTTTCTCTTCATCCTGGTTTTCTAAAGAAGACTGATGGACTTGGTCAGATTTCTTTGAGGTCATGAGTTAACTGAATGGGGTTTCCAAAACTTTTTTCTGAACGTCCTCTGATAGTGACATGTAAATTTTGGCATCCACATCCACTCTTCCAGGAACCTTGAATTCCCTGCTACATTTTTTTTCTAGTAGAGCTTGGCACTGTTACATTGTAAGAGAAATCCTGCAAACGACTGGTTGTCCAACTGCCCCATTCCTCTTAATTTCAAAATCCATCATTAGCAAGTTCTTGTTTGTCTGAAAATTCGTGGCCAGCTCAGCATTTATCTGATCTGTCTGTATTTAAGAGAAGATTATTGCTGCCAGACTCCTTGTAAGGACTCATCATGGCTTTTTTTAGGCTGTTGGTTTTAGGATTGTTAGTGGAATCACTGCTGATGAAAGCTGAATGCTCCATTATGAGAAAAAGGAGTAAGCTGCTTCAGAAAGATCTGACTCATAAGTACAAGGGACTAATTTTCATAGCCTTAATGAAAGGGCATCCATCTTTCCTCTTGATAAAAGACCAGCCAAGAATACTCTGGTTACTTTAAAGTGCTGGGTAAGCAGATCAGTACAAAAAGTATGTGTTTTACCGAGGTAAAAGTAATTTGACATGTAGCAACAGTGCTTCTTTAGGCAGATAGAAGTTTCCAAAAGATTAAAGAATCTTTAAGGCCTGTCCAAGATTTGTGACAAAAAATTACCCTTTCCACWATTCAGAAATGTCATGGATTTCTTGTGTCCTGCAATGTTACCTTCCTAGTAGATGCTGAAAGTTTTTTGTTCTCCACTAGAAGGAGGTGGGAGATGAWTTTGATTTGTTTAAATAAGACTTTGTCCACTTCAGGGTGAGCCAGTCTGTGTTTAAATGTCACCAAATCATGGAATGCATCAAGTTAGAAGCGACCACAGTGGGTTGTCTGGTCCAACCTTCCTGCTCAAGCAGGGTCATCATAGAGCATATGGCACAGGACTATGTCCCAACAGTTCTGGAATATCTCCAGGGAGGGACACTCCACACCCTTTTTGGATAAACTGTTTAGTGCTCACTCATTGCATRGTAAAAAAGTTATTTGTCATATTGAGGTAGAACTTTGCATCAGTTTCTGCCTGTTGCCTCTTGTACTATTWTTAGGCACCACTGAGAAGGTCCATACTCTGACACCCTCCTCAGAGACAGTGATAAAACCTCCTCTCATCTGGGGCTTTTTGAGGCTGAACAGGCACAGGTCTCAGAGCTTATCTTTGTAAGAAAGATGCTCCAGTCCCTTAATCATATTTGTTGTTCTCCAGTGGACACACTGCYGGAGCTCCAAGTCTCTCATGTTCTGAGGAGCCCATAATTGGACACAGCACTCCAATGCCGCTCTGTAGGGCTGAGTAGAGGGACAGGATCACCTCACTTGATCTGCTGGCAAAGCTCTTCCTAATGCACCCCAGGATCCCACTGGTGGCCTTTGTGGCCRTAAGGGCACTGCTGGTCCMGCAGGAAAGGCCCTGGGGGGTGCTGGCCAACAGTGGCCAAATATTAGTCGGTGTGTGGCCAGGTGGGCAAGGAGGCTGGTGGCAATAGTGTGGCCAGCAGGACYATGGCAGTGACTGTCACTCTGTGCTGGGCACTGGGGAGGCCACAGCTCGAGTGCTGTATGCAGACGYTTGGCCCTGTTGAGATGGGATTAGCGAAAGATTCCTGTGCACAAATTAARGTGCCAACGAGACCATACCAAAGTTAACAATGGGAGTTTTATTTAACAAGAAATGTGGGGTAGAGAGATAGGGATGGGAAAGGAGGAGGGTGAGAAGGAAAGAGGGTGAAGAGTGGGGGTGGGGTGGGGAAGATTGAGGGTGGGGTGATATGCCAAAGAGCAGGGCTGGAGTGGGGAGGGGAAGGGATCAAGCAGAGGTCAGTCCAAGATGCTGGATTCCAGCAGCACCTTTGATCTGTCCTGACCCTGCATGTCTCTGCAATGGGGATCCCAGAGGTCCTTGTGAAGGTGAGGACCTCAGGTTATTCATCAGGCATTAAGACCTTTCCCCAGTTTATGTTGCAAGTATCTAGGGAGGTGTTTTCCTGTTTGCCATGTGAAGAAAGAATGAGTTTGTGTTTATTTACMTGGAATGCTGAGGCCCAAGGAGCATTTCTCAGCTCCTAATGCAGCCTTCCAGGAAGGGTGGGGATGTCCACAGAAAATGTAGCACAGGCCTAGAGTCAGCTTCTGTGGGATTCTACAAGGCAGCGCTGTCATCCTCCGTCAGCCGGCTGTCCCTGACCAGGCTGCCTTGCGATTTTCTTGTGGATGTTGGGATGGGGCAGGCAGCAGAACCTACCTTTGGCAAGTGGTTGCCTTGGCCACCATCCTCCCATCCATCGAAGCATCGAGTGTTTTTCYCTGCCTGGCGCCCTTAACTCTGGGACCTGCCACTGCCCCTGGGAGCTGGGCATCCTTTGGGTGATGCAGCGTCTTTGGTGACCATCCTGCTGCTGGCCCCGGGCTCACTCCTCTGGCTGGAAGGAGAAAAGGCGGCGCAGAGCCTGCCGGGCCGTCTTGGCCATGGAGCGCCA
>JACDOX010000050.1:3373367-3490753 GCA_014549065.1 Cardinalis cardinalis
TGGACCCGTGTCACAATGGTCTCTGGGCACGATGTCACCGCGGGTCACAAAGGCCTGGTGGGCATGGCTGCCTCTGGTCCCAGAGGCCTGGYGCTTTCCATGCAGATGTCCCTGGTCAGAAAAGCCTTTTTTAGTCCTCTGCCCATTGTGTTTGCTCATGCTTATTCTTTCCCTGAAGACCTGCAGCTCTCTCTTGTTCCACCTTGTGTGTTCCTCCTCTAAACATCCCCAAGGAAGCCCTGTGCCATACCAAAGTGTGATTCCCACCCAGCCCCTCGTGTGTCACTGCCCTGAACATTGTGAGGGGGTTCACAGGGCCCAGAGAGGGCAGCTGAGGGATCAGGCCCAGGGAGTTTGGGTTTAGGAAAGGCAGGTCCTGCCTGAGCAACCTGATGTCCCTTGGGCTGCGGATGACCTGCCTCAGGCCTGAGCSAAAAGTGGGGCATGGAGTCTCCCTGGACTTGAGGAAAGCCTTTGACTCCATCTCCCACASCAGAGTCCTGGAAAAGCTGTCAGCCCAGGGTTTGTGCAGGGGCACTCTTTGCTGGGTTARGAACTGTCAGGATGGCCGTGTCCAGAGAGTGGTGGGAATGGTRTCACATGCAGTATTTTCTGGTCCCTAGATGTGTCCCTTGGGCCCAGTCCTGCTWGTTGTCTGTCCTGTGGATGTGSACAAGGGCATTGAGGGTACCCTCAGYAGTAAAATTGTGATGACAACAAGGTGGGTGGGAGTGTTGATATGCTGGATGGTTGGTTGGATGGTTGGTTGGCTCTTCATGCTGGCTGGATGGTGTGAGGCCAGTGGGGTGACGTTCAAGAAGAGCAAGCTCTTGGTCCTGGACTTATGTCCCAAGAGGCCCCTGCAGTGGCCCAGTCTGGGGGCAGAGTGTCTGGAAATCTGCCCAACAGCAAAGACCCTGGCTTGCTGGCTAATTGTGGCCAAATGTGAGCCAGCATGTGTCCAAGTGGGCAAGGAGGAGGATGGCACCCCGAGCTTCCGTGTCAGTACTAGTGCGACCCGCAGGACCATGGCGGTGACTGTCCCTCTGTGCTGGGCACTGGGGAGGCCACACCTCGAGTGCTGTGTGGCCTTGTAGAGATGGGATTATTTAGAGATTCCTGTGCGCAAATTAAGTGCCAGTGAGACCAATCTACAAAAATAAACAATGGAGATTTTATTTATCATGAAATGTGGGGTAGAGAGATAGGGATGGAACAGAGGAGGGTGAGAAGGAGAGTGGGTGAAGGGGGGGAGTGGGATGGGGAAGACTAGGTGGTGTTGGGATGTGGGGAAGAGCAGGGCTGGGGTGGGGAAGGGATCAAGYAGAGAACAGTCCAAGACTCTTGGCTCCAGTAGGGTCTCATCTGTCCCTTCTCACGCTGTGCTTCTGCACTGGGGGTCCCGGTAGTTCTTGTGGAAGTGAGGACCCTGCATCATTAATCCGGAGTTAACACCTTTCTCTAGGCCTTATTTCAAGTATCCAGAGAGGCGKTTTTCTCTTTGCCTTGTGAAGAAAGAAAGGGTTTGCCTTCATTTATCGGCAGTGCCGAGGCCCAAGGAGCATCCAGGCTGGGGCAGGGCGGGGATGCCCCCTGAAAATGGAGCTCAGGTCTAAAGTYGGCTTGTGTGGAGTGCACAAGGCAGCGCTGTCGTCCTTTCTCAGCCRGCTCTCCCTGACCAGGCTGCCTTGCTGTTGGCTTGGGGATGAAGGGCTGGGGCCGGCAGCAGGACCTACCTTTAGCAAGTGGTTTTCTTGGCCACCATCCTCCCATCTGTCGAAGCATCGGCACTCCCTGGTGCTGTTCCCTCTAGGAACTTTTGCTGCCCCTGGGAGCTGGGTGAGCTCAGGGYGAGCCGGCATCTTTGTTGACCGTCCTGGTGCTGGCCCCGGGCTCACTCCTCYGGCTGCCGCCTGAGGCAGCTGAAGGAGAAAAGGCGGCGCAGAGCCCRCCGGGCCRTCTTGGCCATGGAGCGCCATGGCCGTGGGGCCGGGGGCTGCGGGACGGCTGCGCTGCCAGCGGGGCAAGCAGGAACGCTGCGKGCCAGGGGCTGGGCAGGCACCGGGCRACACCCAGGGGCTCCTGTTGCTGCTGTGCTGGCAGATGGGGCAGCTTGACCCTCRCAGAGGCTGCACTTTGCATTTAAGGGCTGARCTGGCTGGGAGTTGCAAGTGGCATCTGAGGGCCATGATGAGGCGGCAAGTCCGACATGGACAGTCTCTGTGGCCCTGTGACACTGCTGTGTGGCGTGTTCTTTGTCCAGGTGACCTGAGGCGCCGCCTGTGGCTGCCTGGGGGTCACCTGTGGGAAGCAGGAGGAGGCACGGGATGGAGGCGGCTGTGTGAGCACAGTGTCCCCCACGTGCCTGCAAGCCCAGGCCTGGCCCCAAGGCAGGTGCTGGCCACAGCAGCCAGGCTAGGCTGGGTTCCCAGCTGGGTTTACTGCCTCTGGGCCATCGCTGTGCCTGGGCCATCCCAGTGCTGGGCCCTGCACAGAGCATGGCCTGGTGCCAGGCCTGGCTGTCTCTGCCCCAGGGCTTCCCCCAGCTCCCACTGCAGYCTCTTCCTCGCTGCCCCTCATGGGGCTCGCCATTGGCATTTGCCTCCTCCTTCTTTAACATTGTGGGAGTGCTCTGCTGAGCTCTGGCCTCAATCACCTAGGGAGCTGCTGCCTCCAGAGAAGCTGCTGCCTCCTCAGAGAGCTGCTCTCCTGGGAGTGGCCACTGCAGGGATTTGTTGCCCTCTGGGTCACCCTGAGGACCAGSATCACAGCAGCCTTTGGGCACCATGCCGCCATGGCTCACAAAGGCCTGGTGGTCAAGGTGGAGATGTCCTTGCCTTTGTCCTGCTCATGGTACAGGTGAAGCCCCTGGACAGGCTTGGCAGCTCACTTAGGCTGGGATCTCTGTTATCCCTCCTGCCATTGCCTTTTGTTGCTCCTTGGTGGGCGTTCAGAGGAGCTGTTTCCCAAGAGTCTCCTGGCAGAGACCAGAACGTTCTGTGAAGGATATTTTCTGCCCTAATTACCAATAAGCAATATTACAGGGATGTAGCAGAGATGAATTTTTTCTTGACCGTTCTTACATTTTTGTCTTTTGGTATACTTTTAGCAGCATGTCTTTTTATACATTTTTGGGAACGGAAGAGTAGAAATGGCTTTTTTTGAGGAAACGCTTGAGGGAGAAATGCCATGCCTGTCACAGAACGAGAAATGTACTGAATAAAGGTTAATTACTTTGTGATTCACAAAATAACTGAAAGCACAGATGAATGCACTGTGAAGACTGACTTTTGAAGCAGGATCAGAGTTGACCTGAAATGGTGAAAGAAGCAGTGAAAATGCACTTTTAGACTAAGAAGATAGCAGGGCTGTGGTTAATGTCCTGTATTTGAAAAGCTGTGCTATCTTTTTTATAAAGAGTATTATCTTTTGTGTGATATTTCAGAACTTTTTGCTTAGGAATTTTTAGACAAATATTGGCTATATCTTTATGTGTTTATTAACAGCTTTATTAGAGTGGAATGTTTTAAAAATTGTGTAAGCATTTTTGCACTAAAAGGTTTTGGTAATAAATTCATATGTAAGAAAAGACAGTCTCTCAGCTATATAGATGCATTTATATCTCCAGACTATTTTGAGTGCTAGATCACTACTCCTTAAAAAATAAAATAATACTGCTTTTTAAATATTTGATGAGAAAAATGTGCATGCTAGTCCTGGTGGTTGTATTAGTCATTCACCTGAAGAAAGTTGTAGGAATGGTATTTATAATGTTACCAGTAACACTAGAGTTTTCTTTTAGTATTTTAGAGTCATGAAATGCTTTCTGGTACTTGATGTTTGTTTGATCTTGTGAATGGTCAACACGGAAATACAGACAAAGTTTAGAACTTGAAAAATTGCAGATTCCGTCATAGACAGGAGATTGCTGATGTTACAGAACATTACTACAAAATTATACTTTRTATTTTTCATTATACTTTACTCTGTCATCTTTCTTCATTGAGAGGTGAGGTTATCTGGTCTGTAGCTGCCAAACACATTGATGTCCTTTTTGCAGCTGAGACCTAAGTCAGTAAAACCTAAATTATTTTCAAATTCCTGGTTAACCAAAAGCAAATGTTAGGTTCCYTTTTGTGTATGCCATTAAGATAAGGTAGCTTCAGTTAATAATACTGCTTTATGATAAGCTTTTGTAGCATAGTATTTTTAGAAAGCTTCCTATTTGACCTAATGGGAAGGCAACTTTCCCAGAGAAAAGCAGGATTTCAGTTAGTTTGTTCTCACTTTCAATACTGACTTCTTAAACAACTGTTCCTGCTGCCATTTATGGATTTTTCTGCCCATGTTTACATGAGAGATGCTAAACAAACCACAGAAAGTAGAGTTGGGAGGGACTTTGATAGGACATCCAGTCTCCATCATGCTCCCTCGAAAGTTGCAGAGAAGCAAGGCCTTGGCCCTTCTGGAAGMAGATCTGGTGAGAGAAGTTCCACAGTCTGCCTTTAATCATCTCCAGCCTTTGCTATTGCAGGAAACTATAGACAGCTTTTCCTCTTTTCTCTGCAAGATCTTCCTCTTCATGTTTTTCCTGTCCCCAGTGGGAACTGTTCCCATCCTTCGCACATTTAATTTTTGATGACTTAGCAACTGTTATTTGATGTTTTCTATTGAGACTCTCTGAGTTTTACAAGTTAGGAGAAAGGACTAAATAGGAAACAACTGAATTTTAATCCAAATCTGCATCACTAGTTCATTTGCTTTCTTTGGGAGAGACGAGTAATACAGTCATTTCAGCAAAAACYTGATTGAAGATGAAGATCTGCTACATCTGGCTGAGCAGGGCTAAATTAATTTCCTGGTGTGAAGAGTGTTTCATTTATAGTCACGAAGCTGTTTCAGATGGAACACAAAACTGAATTTTAAAAAAACAATGCTGTAACTTAAAACAGTGGTCCATATAAGAAGTAGACAACTTTCATGGATTAAAAAACTTTAAAACCAGCTTCTGGCATTCTGTAATGTTTGGGTTGACTTAGCAAATCTCTATTATCAGAATGACTTTGATTATAAATTGAATAGTATCTTAACATTTTGTGCTTTTAGTGAATTAGTTCATGAAATTAAAACTCATTATAGTAACAGTAGAATTGTTAAAAGTTCTGCAATTGTGATATTTCTTAAAGAAAAAGATTTTAAGAGGTATGGCAAATAAAAAGGTCAGTGAGCACTAGCACTATTAGCATAGAACTGAAGAAAGCAGGAGTGAATTCTTTGTTCATCTGTGGTAGAGTTTAGAATGCCTTTGCTTTCTTGGATATCATGCAGTTATAATTTATTTTAAGGCTTTATTCAACAGGGCATTTATTTTTTTCTTTAGGCTGTTACAGGCTGAAGTACCATATGGCAGACGGGTCACCAAGCAATAAAAGAATTGAAAAAATAAATGTACATTATAGTACTGGAGCTTGAGGAAAAAACCATTTTTTTTTCCCTCCCCTTACATTTTAAAAACTTTTTTCACTAAACTGCCAAAGGTAGGAAATTTGTGGAAGACTCTGAATTAAAACAAACAAATTAACAACAGCTGTTGTTAATTACCTGGCTGAGCAGTCCAGAATGCTGACAGACACAGCAGGGACAGGAAATGCAGTGGACATGTGTGAACCAAGACAACCAGTAACTTTGTTGATCATGGAAACTCAATTCAGCACAGAGTCCCTTAAATAAATAGTTTGGTCTTTAGTATATGGATTAATTATTCATAATTTCTATTTCATTCCAGTACTTCGGGTTTTTTTTTTAATTTCTATGATCAGGTTCAACTGCATTAACTGATTACAATTTCTAAAACATCACAACTGAACASGGATATGAAATTGAACAATACATTTTCCCATTTCCTTTATTTTTYTTTATCAAGATCCTAGGTAGTGTTGAAATGAAATGTTAAATTATATACAGCAGTTCCTTGCAGAGATGAAAYGGTTAAAGAAACGTATTGGTTGCCTATAGAGATGTATTTTGGTTTTTGGACTATGGATAATTTGAACATGACCAAGTTAAGCAGTGCATACCAGAAGTGTGGAGAGATGCASGATTTATTTTATTTATACATGGTATATATGTTTATAAAGTTAATTTTAACTACTTGTGAAAGATTTAAGTGCATTAAGCACTGGTTCTGTTACCTTTTGTAAAACTCAGCCTACTGATGGAGACATTTTAATTCAGAGAAGACTGATTTTTCTTTTTTGTTAATTTGAAGTCACAGAGTGATCTACATGGAGGTGATAATTCAGTTTGCCAGAGCAGGTATTTTATTAARTTTTAACCTTGCACAGAATATATTAAGTGATTTACTACACATGAAGCCATTTCTTTCTAATTACTATTAGTTAAAAATATTTTAGAAGACTCCATAACTGATACACTCTGAACCAAAATTGCCTTTCTAAGTCATTAATTTGGAAGTTTCAGAGGTTTTTATAGTAACAGTGGAAATTTTTATTGAGGATGAAATATTGCATAAAACCTTCTTAAGCACGAAAGCTCTCAATCATTTGATAATATATGAAGGGAAATGTTGGCTTTTTTGTGACGGTTTTGTATTTTCARTGTTTTCTTGCAGGGAGGAAAGACTTATTACCATGCATGTTTTAGTGATGTTCAACTTGTCTGGGGTGTTGCCAGTGAGTGTTTCTGCAGAGTTTTGAGGCTGTGTATGTTTTAGTGTAATGTTTTCAGCTGGAATCCCTCCACATGTTATTAAATGTTTTTCAGTTAGTCTCAAGTTTATATGAAGCCTGATGGTCTTTTGTTAATTCTTCAGCACTATTCGAAGTTCCTGTTCCAAATTTCAGTAGTCACCTGATTGGCTTGTCAGTTCTTGATATTCCTGTATATAATTACTCAAAATAGCTTAGAARACCAGATCACTTTTTTCTGTGTAACCATGTGTTTGCAGTATGTGCACAGTAATATTAATGTATCTTTCATTTGATTTCCAACTATAAAATGGTGAAAGCTTGTTGGTTCTAAGGTCATATTTAGCTGGGTTTAGTGGACTCAGCTATAATATTGTGMTCACAATTGACTCTTCTGATTAGAAATTTTTTTTTTCTTGTTGCTGAAATAATCAGGTAGATAGTTATTACCATAAAGGAGCAAAAAGTGGTTAAATTACTTGCAAAAATAACAAATAAAAACTCTCTGGAGATTCTAGCTATACTATGGAAAAATTGAAATTTTGATTAAGCAGGCTTTGAACAGAAAACACTTTAATGTGTATTTATAATGTACATTTTTCTGCATCATGAAGTGCTCAAGGCTGGAGCCTTTTTTTTTTTTCTGTCTAGGCTGTGTACTTAGAATCACAGAATCACAGAGTGGTTTGGGTTGGAAGGGACCTTCAAGATTATCCAGTTCCAATCCCTTGCCCTGGGCAGGAACATCTTCCACTATCCCAGGTTGCTCAGAGCCCCRTCCAACCTGGCCTGGAACACTTCCAGGACTGGAGAATCCCCAGATCTGCTTGCTGCTGTTTTTGTTCTGGACTTTGTACCTCATCAATGACATTGATTTGGGAAGGAGGATTCAGTTGAGCTGCAAAAAATCTGTTTCTTGGCTATCCAGATATAATTTTTCTCAGGAATTTTGAGTCCTTTTATTTATGTATTTTTTTCTGTTCTGGCTCAGTGGCTTACACTGCTCTCCTTTTCTGTACTGTGGTAGTTKTCTTTGGGCTATAACTTTGAAGCAACTTCCTGTAAATGGGTGTACTTACTGCCTTTAATTTATTTTTCTYTCAATTTTGTTGTTCCTTTGACATTATGTGCTAGCAGTTTTTTTGAAAGAGGACTAATTGGGAGTTATACAGATGTTCAATTATATTTCAGTCACTACAGTTATTGGAAGCAGTGTTTATTGGCAATGATCTTGCTTAACAAAACCATTAACACCCCCAATTTCCAGATCCTGTTTTTGTCTCAGTATCGTATTTTGTCTCTTAATCCTTTAAGATGCACATTGACTTTGTCATGTATAATATTATGATATCTCTCCAGAGAATGGGAGACAGGTGTAATGCTTCAAAACCAATATTCTGGACAATTCATTGAGCCTGTGGTCTTTTCGGCTGAGTTGCTTTGTGTCTTTGAGACTGCACATTAACATCCTACAAGGTTGCCTGGTTTTGTCCTGTGCAATATTGCATTGAGCTGTTATTTCTGCAGTCAGTGCCACATCCTAATTCAGCCAACTTTAATAGGTTTGGGACTCACTGTACTCCTAGATCTCAGGGTTTTGTAGATGTGAAAGGTCATGCAAACACCAGGTCCAAGGTACTGGCTTGGTTGTGAAAAAACTCACCMAGCTGTTACTTTGAAGAAAAGTAGTTTTTAAATAGCATGACAGTATCAGAACATTAATTTGATGAGTGATGTAATTAGATACATTTTCACTAGCCTGCTCAGTTATTATTGTGAATTAACTGATTATTGCATTAATAACACTCCAGGTATTGTTTTCACTGCCCGAATTTTAAATGCCCTTGCCTTAAAGTACTAAGGGAATGGGTCAAAAGGACCTTGTACCTTTATCTAAGTTCACTGACAAATATTAAGCTATTTTGCAAAGTTTAAAGTTCTGTGAGACTGAATGTCTGATTTTAAAGTAATTTTCTTGGTATCAAGAYGAGGACCTCAGAAACAGTGATTCYGCTTTCCTGTAAATAACCTGTCAGACTTTTGGGGTTGTGGTGAACGAGTAAAAATGAAGGAATGTTTCTCCATTGTTTCTTCTTTGAAAGTTAAAGTTTTGAACTGCCTCTAGCAAAAAACTAAGAAACTCCTTAATTTTAGAAAATGAGGCAGGCTTTATGAAGGTCATTAAAAGAGCCTGTAGTTGATCCATCAGGTGAGCAAGCAGTAAACTTCCTGATCCATGAGACAAACTCAGCCTGGATGCCAAGGGGTAGGYAATGAATTTCTGGGGAGCAGAGCTGAAGTTCTGCATGGATGTGCTGCTGCTGTGAGGTGGATGTGACACTGCCACTCTCAAAGCCCTCAAAATAAGCAAGTGCCCAACCTGCCACATGTTGCAGCATGGCAGAGTGGTAGAAATGCCGCTGCCTTTTTCGAAGTGTCTCCTTCMGCAGCTGCTCAGAGTCGGGGCACAAGAACAGCTACTTCAACTCCTTGCACACACAGCTCAGCAGAGGAAAGGCAGGAAGGGTCTTTACATGATGTATTCCAGAAAAAGCTCATTCCAAAGTATGCTAAAGGGACAAAGACAAAACCACGTGCTGTGCACAGGCTTAAGTGTGGGGTCAGTGACCAATGACCTGAGGGCACAGGGGCGGGCAAAGGGCAGCAGCCTGCAGGGGGGATGAGGGATGAATAATTGGGGTGGCAGTGCCAGCTGACCAATGGGAGAARTAACCTGGTGTAGATTGGCAGWGGTGCTGCAGAGCACCATGGGCTGAGTCCYCTYTGTCAGCMTAGGTGGGGAAAACTCTATGATCTGTTCTTCCAAGGCAAGGCCCTGGSCATTTCCCTGAGGGGGAGGATTCACAGGATTCCACAGTCACGGGTGCTGCAAAATCTACGAAGTGTTGGAGTCTTTGCTGTCCTGGTTGCTCCTGTGAGGCTGCTCCATCCTGTTGGTTCTGCTGCCCTGGCTCTGCTTCCTGCGTGGGCAGCTCTGGGAGGGACCCTGGGGAATTCCCCATGGCAGGGATTTCTCCCATGGCACTGGGTGAGCCCTGCTGGGGCCGTGGTGGGCTTAACCCTTTCCTGTGCTTCTCCTCATCATTGCTGGCATTGGCCTACTTTCCTGTTTTATGTCTCTTTTTCCTCCTTTATGGGGAAAAAAAGTTGAATTATTGCTTTGGATGCAAACATTTAATGTTGTTTGTGTTTTAATATCACTTTGGAGTGTGTTTAGAAGTTAATTCCTTTCTGTGACTGTGGATCGAGGCAAAGCTTCTCCTCATCTTAAGTGGATTTGGACAAAGGATTGTGAGTATTTAGGAAATTCTTTCCTGAGCAGTGCATAGGTGTGTTTTWTGAGTTTCAGACCAATGAACTGGATTCACTACAAGTAAAGTACTAATGAGCTTTTTAAAAATGTCTATAATAAAAATATAAAATGTCTTCATGAGGAGATACCATATTGCAGAGCAAATCACTGTCATGCTGCAAATGTCTAATACAATTTTTTTAGAAGTGTTAAGGGTGAGCTAACAAATTGAACATTTGCTTACAGTCTTTAGCTCTTTCTTTATAAGGTGGTTTTGTATTTTAGGATTAAGATGGGTTGTGCATTTATTTACATGTTACTGAAGTGTTCAACAGAGTGAAGTGTTATGGAAAATATAGTTACCTAAAGGAAAAGGTGGATCTCATGTTTAAAGAAGAGTGAATTTATCATCAAAGGTTAAAAAGTAGGGTAATTTTAGTGGAGTCATTGAAAGGCTGGCTTTTATGTCTGTGATATCAAATGGAAGTGGTTGAGTGTAAGTTTGAGGTGCATCAAGAACCAGACTGATAATCTCTTCCCTTCTAAAGGAAACCAACCTTTTGSATTACTACATTAGGTGCCAATTTATTCCAAAAGATAAACATGATACACACATTACTACCGAATATACCAAATATCTATAAATCTACTCTGGAATAAGTGTATAAACTCCTCAGAGAGGGCTTCAAAAAGTTTCAGCAAGATGATTGTGGTTTGCTGGAAGGGTGCAGTTGGATGTCAAGTAGTCAAGTGTTGTTTCAGTGCTTCTATCTATTTTTCAGAGGAGTGATAGCTTATGTTAGCAGGATGTTTTATCTCACCAATGGCAATGCAAGGTCTTGAAAGTGGTCTCAAGTAAATCTAGTCAGAAAATATTGTCTTATTTTCCTTGTGTACTTCTTTGTACCATAAAAAAAGTACTTTTATACTTGTTTTTATCAGTTATAGTCTATTGAATGGCTGCTGTCTTAAAAAACTGTAGTGTAAGTGCTAAACCTTCCTGTCATATTTCAAAAAGAGGATTTAGTTATTTTATTGTCTTCTTGTCTATTTCTTCCCTGATTTCAAAGTCTTTGTTTTGCCCAATTTTTTAAACAATTGAAACACCTTGGTTCCATTCCAGTGCTTRATGCATGGAGTTGATTTAAACAGAGAAAGATCCTTTATGAAAAAATATAAATGTYATGAAAAAACCACTTCTTACTCTGACCCTTCTCAAGCTTTTATAAAATTTTACCTTTGATATTATAGTCTTAAGTCTGAACAAATCAAGCAAGTTCTGTTTTTTAAATCTTGCCTAAACAGTTTGTAGCAATGCATTGCTTTGACTTTACCCATTTTCAAGGCTATTTTAGGTAATGGTTTAGGTAATGGTTTCAGTCTTGTGCAGTCATTATTTTATATGAATTCTTTTATAACCCCTTGTCTTATTTACCTGTTTGCCTCTGATCCAGTATTTCCTGGGTGAATTATCCTTACTCCACTCCCTGGTGTCTGAAAACAGAGGTTATGCACATAAAGCAGGGTTTTCTTTGGCCAATGGAGACARCAACTCCATTTAACACAGAAGTAGCTTTTACTAATAAATAAAGCACTCACTGTTTAAAACTTAGTTTCTTGGATTAATGAATCAGTCCCTAACCTGTGCCTGTGACTTAACCAAAGATCCCATAAACTTTTCAGCATTATTTTCAAAAATGCTGCTTAATTCTCAGTTGCATTTTATATCCTACACAAATTGCCTTGCTGACATTTAAAACTGTCTACCCATACACTGCTGTTTATCTCAGTGACCTTCTAGTTCCTCATGTTCTGGTCTAAGAGCTAAGGTGGTGTCATTTGTTCTGGTGACTCTTAGACATTTGAAATCACAGGAGTAGTTAGTTGGAATGTAATTGTCYAAATGAAATTTGTCCAAAACATGAAGGTTAACACTTCTCTGCATGTGAAAACAATCAGGTTTTATGTCTCAGCAGAAATAGAATTCTCTCAGCAATGTATTTAAATACTGGAATATAAAGTCAGTGCATTCTACCAAAGTGAGAGTGCTGCCTTCTGACAGATGAAAGATTTCCTTTCTTTAGGCTTTGTTACTGACTTTTAAACTATATTTTCTCTTTTTCCACAGCTCAAATGCACTTCTGAAATCTTCTGTAACTTGACCCCCTGTACATTTTGTTTTCTACTTAACAAAAATATAAAATGTGAACATTTCCTTTTGGTTTTGGAACYGGTAAGGGTGCAGTACAATGTAAGTGACACATTTACTATGGTTCACCACCTATATTTAACTCAGATTTGGTGATGTTTCTGACAAGCTGCTTGCATTTAGACCAAGTCAGCAGTTCCCCATGATGACACATGGGCTGGAACAGGAGAACTAATWATCTGAAAAGGACAGAAAATAAAGGATTCAATGGCAATATGTAAGGAAAGACAATTTAAAGTAAATACTGAGAGCAATTATTATTGTTAATTTTAATCTGTCAGTTTGACATCCATGAAGTGCTGAGTGCTTTATTTTTTGGGTTATACTATATATAATAACTGGAATGAGCCATAGGGTTGAAGACCCAGAAAGATTTGGTTCTTCACAGTCTTTACAAGTACAAGAACATACTGTTAAGTTTCTACATGCTGTATTTTACTGATCAGCCTTTTTGAGTTCCTATTATGATCCTGACTCAGAACTTCTGTGTTTTTCTGGTTATTTCCAGTATATAATTTATTGTTAACAAATACACTAGATTCCTATCAAGAATTGCTTAAAATTTTGATGTCAAATGCTATCAAAAAAGAAATCAGGAGAGAAGTGAGTTCATGTTAGAATGCCACTGAGTGACTGAATGCATTTGTTTTCTGAGGCCATTTTAAGAGAGAAGAAAATTAAGTCATTTGAGGTTTAAGAAAAAAATTTAAATTAAAACGATGTTTTTGTAGACAATTCCAGTATTGTGGGATGACCTTGGCTGCCTGCCAGACACCCCTCATGGCTTCCTTCCAGCAGTAGGATGGGGGCAGAGTGAGATGTAAAAGCTCATGGTTGGTGATAAGGACAGAACAGGCAAGAGTCAAGACTGCACATTGCCAGAAAGTGGAATAATTGTGGGGAATGTTTTGTTGGGAAGGGCCAAGGGTTGGTGTTTGTGTGTGGAAACTGTTCACCTCTGTTGGTGGTGCTGATTTTGGCTCAGTCCAATGAGCAGAGACACCTTCCACTTAACCAGGAGCTCCATCCAACCTGTCTTTGGACAGGGATGGGGCATTCACAACTTCTCTGGGAAACCTGTGCCAGGGCCTCTCCACCCTCACAGCCCAGAATTTCTTCCTGTATCTAATCTAAACCTACTCCCTTTCAGTTAAAGGCCATTCCCCCCTTGGCCTGTCATTCCAGCCCTTGTCCAACTTCCCTCTCCAGCTCTCCTGTGGCCCCTTCAGGCACTTCAAGGGGCTCTAAGGTCTCTCTGGAGCCTTCTCTTTCTTCTCCGGACTGAACAGCCCCAGCTCTCCCAGCCTGTCTCCAGAGCAGAGGTGTCCCAGCCTTTGGAGCATCTTTGTGGCACACTCTGGACTCTCTCCAGCAGCTCCATGTGCTCCTGATGTTGGGAGCTGGATGCAGCATTCCAGGTGGGAATCCCAGAGCAGAGCAG
Organism: Cardinalis cardinalis; assembly: GCA_014549065.1. Classification (NCBI taxonomy): domain Eukaryota; kingdom Metazoa; phylum Chordata; class Aves; order Passeriformes; family Cardinalidae; genus Cardinalis; species Cardinalis cardinalis. Next base: position 3,387,038 of record JACDOX010000050.1, read on the forward strand.
AGGGGCAGAATTCCTCTGGAAATATCCCTGGGCTGCAGGGGAGCACCTGCTCTGGTGCCCCTCCTGCCTTTCTCCTCCTCCTGCAGCCTTTGAGGTCTGGAAATAACACCCCCCCAAAAGTGAGAGGATCCTTTTGCCCTCCTTGTTGGCTTTTTGCTTGTCAGATCTTCCTGATAAAATTCCTTAGACTCAAGCTGTGGACAAAGTAACAGTGGATAATGGGATCCTTTGTGAGCTGGTGCAGGAAAAGACACCTGGGAGCTCTGCTGAGTGTGTGTGTAATTAAAACACGAAAATATTACTGTGCAAAACACTTATTACACCATCCATCATGATCATTCAAAGGAACTGCTGTTTTAAGAGCAGAACCCAATTTTAGTTTGTTTAGCTGTGAATTTAATGAGTAATTTGCTGCTAAAATACTCAGAAAATTTGAAGTGAGAACATTTGCAGGCATATTTGGAGCATTGGGCTTTTTTACAAAGAAGAGGTTTTTTCAGAGATAATGATTTTTAGGTATCATGCAGGAAATCAAACTGCAATGCTTTCTCGTGTTCCTTGTGCTCTCCTCCATGTGGTGCTGTGTATCTGCAGCAGCACAAAGCAGAATTTCTGAGTAGCTTTTCTATACATTAAAACATTTGACACCAACTTCTTAGTTTGATTGAAGTAAACATTCCACATGTGTGGATAAATCAGCAACCTGGAACTTGGCATGCAGGAATTGTCTGTCACATCTCTTAATGTTTTGAGTGATACAACCACTTAAAAGCCCAGGCAGCTTAGTGGGTTCCATTAATAATGACTTAAAATATATTAGATTAATCCTGAATTTATTACCTGTCACATATTCCAGGCTTAGAGATGAGTGCAGGGCAGGTATTCCAGAAGTGAGGAAGACTCACTGTGCTGTGGGGTAAAAGGAGATCTTTTAGACAAAGCTGTGGATATTTGAGCTTTGAAGTCAGTGCCAAACCTCAACCATACCTTAGCAGAATGACAAACTGCAGAACTTAATTTTACAAATTCTGTTAACATAATGCAAGGTGTTTAATATTTCCTCTATATTACAATGATGGGCATTTCAGTGAATTCAAAGTAATCTTTTTTGAAGTGGCACACTGCTGCAAATCAGGGAAGATTTAAAGCAAAATGGATTAATAGGTTAAACATATCACTGTGTAACACAGAATTTCATAAAATCATGGAATGCATGCAACCTGTTCCACTGTCTTGCTATCCTCACAGTAAAGAATTTATTCCTAATATCTAGCCTAAACCTACTGTTTTTAAATTTGAAGCCCCAATGAAGGAAGGAATGATACACCTGACTCCATGTTCTCAGAAGGCTAATTTATTACTTTATTATACTATATTAAAAAATACTATACTATACTAATGAATACAGAAGGGATACTTACTGAATGCTAAAAAGATAATAATGAAAACTTGTGATTYTTTCCAGAGTCTCAACACAGCTTGGCCCCAGTTGGCCAAAGAGTCAAAACAACTTCACACCAGAACCCAATCAGGCAATCACCTTTGGGTAAACAATTTCCAAACGCATTCCACATGAGCAAAACAGAGGCGAAGCAAATGAGATAAGAATTGTTTTCCTTTTCTCTGAGGCTTCTTAGCTTCCCAGGAGAAAAATCCTGGGTGAAGGAATTTTTCAGAGAATTTGAACGCCACAATCCCCTTTGTCTTGTCACTAAATGCCATTGTAAAGTCTCTCTCCATCTTTCTTGTGGGGTCCCTTCAGGTGTTGGAAGGCTGAAGTTAAGTCCCCCTGAGGCCTTCTCTTTTCCAGGCTGAAAAATGTTATGTGGAGAATAATGTGGTGGGAATGAACAGAAAAAAAAATAAATCACTCTTGCTGCACCCTGAGCACCTCTGGGAAATGCTGTGATGGTTTAAATTGCCAACTGCAGTTTGTCACCTCCTGCTTTCAGCCATCTCTGTGCCTGTGCACTGATTGACAGATGGCAAACATGATGCCAGTACTTTCTCAGAGCTCCAGATCTGGGACACAGTGTACTGCTGAGCCTGATGGCTCTTTGGGCACTGACAGAAACTGTAATCAGAATTAGTGGACACATGAGTGTGTCCCATAGACTGGGGACCAGGCTTTTGTTTTGCTTTTGAAGTCAGTGCTTCACAGTCCATATGCTTGACATACTGGAGGTCTTTGAAGATGTGAAGAAACACTTGAAGGAAGGAAATGATGAAAGTTCTTCTGGATTCAGAGAAACTTTCAGCAGGATCAGAGAAGAGAGGGGTACTGAATACATAGAATTCAGCTTTATTTTGTGCAGAAAAAGACATTCACASCCATTTATCCTATCATTTTCAAGAAATCTCATGCTATTTGTGCCTGGGAGAGTGGGTTGAGAGGTATTTTGTGTTCTGGCACTGTTCCTTAGATATCCTGGKTTTGTTGCTGTATGTGGCCATTTCTTAGAAGTATGAACTGAGCACTTTTCTCTGCAGACTGTGCCATTGGTGAATTTTATCTTAGTTAGGATAAAGACTCTTTCCTTTTAGATTATAGCAGTGAATCTCAGTAAATGCAAGTGAGCAGGTTCCAGCTATGGAAAACTTCAGACATGTTATATAGTACTTTTTTCACTGAAAGACAGAACAGCAAATGAGCATTTAAAATGTGCTGCCTTAGATATTTTTGAAGATGCAAGTACTAAGAGCTGTGAGCTGCAAGAAATCTGGAGTAAAAAGCATCTATTCTTTACATTATTGTACTGATTTTAACTTTTTAGGGCGTGAATTTGTATTARAACTCTTAGTGCAAGCCAGGATTTATTTTTGGTTCATATTTGTATGTTCGTGCATTTATTATTACATCAGATGTTTCAAAGAAGCACTTCAAAATATGAGACTGCACATAACGTGGTGTTATTACTTTAAGAGCATCAGTGAAAACATGCAGCCACTTAAAAGGACATTTGTAGTTTAAGTATTTATTAAAATCTCCATTATATGACTAAACCACCAATCATTCTCTCTCCAGTTACCAAACTTAAGTTGTTCATTGTATTGGTTTTTCTTCGTATTTTTTAAATAGCCTATGAAAAAGTAAAATATTTGAATTTGAAGCAGGAAGAAAGGGAGAGCAAGGCCTGAAACATTTGAGTAATGTGGGCAGTGGGTGAGCAGTGTATAATAACTTGCCAGATATTTGCTCTGTAGAACAACATTTTTCCTTGACATCATTCATAAAGCTGTCATCCCCACACCACAGTAGAAAGATACTTCCCTCTACACATTTTACAATATCTTGTAAGTTTGTTTGACAGGGCACATGACAGGTCTATCAAAACTGGGAGTCTCCTGTGACAAAATTCAAGACAACTGGCAATCCTGTAAATGGAAAAGGTGGGATTTATGTATGTCAAAAGTRACCCCATTTTTATTTAAATTTGTAAGAGTTGTCTTCTCACTTTTCCTTCTCATTTTTCTATCTGTATGATTTGAAATATTAAATGGGAAACAGGCTGAAATGCTGTCTAGCTGTACCATGTTTTTATAAAACCTTACATGAACACTTGCTTGTCCTACCCTTGGATCTCTTTATGTCATGTATTTGGAAAGGATTAAACTAGAGCAAAATTAGGAAATAAACTTAAAAGAAACCTTGTATATTTCCCTTAACACATCTGAGCTCAGTGAAGCAGGTGGCTGAACCCTGATGAGAAAAGCTTGGGAGTTCTTTTACTTGTGCCCAATGAAGCACATAGAAAAGCTGGAGAGAAGCTCAAGGTAGTGATGGACATGGATTCTATCAATCAAGCACAAAAGCTGCATTTAAGTGCCTGASAGCATGAACAAATTACTTTTATGAATTTGGGGTATACTTGGAATGGTGCAGACTGYTGTCCACAACACTTTTCAAAGTGGTGAAGTTGATTGTAACCCTTAAAATCGCTCAGTCACTCTGTGTTACACAGCTCAACTCAGAGAGGCCTTCAGGTTAGAGGAGCTGTGGGCTGTGCTCTTTCCAATGGTTTCTCTGGGTGGCAGAGAAGGTGGCAGGCAGATTCCTGCCTCCTGTGTCCTGCCTGCTGCCTGTTCTGAACTGTTGGAACCCTGGATGCTGAGAATTCTAAACTTTCTGTGCTAAAAGGCACAGACCTGCAAGAAAACACTGCATTTGACCTGAGGCTGTGGAGAAGGCTTCAAAAATTGATAAATAGCACTGGGATTACAAGTGTGTAATTGGTTAGAAGTGTATAATAACACAAGGTGGAAAACTTAAGAGTTTGGGGTTTTAGAATGTAATAATAAATATGAAGCAAGATGGAGGTTTTAGGGCAGAGGCAAGTTGTTCTTCTTTACCTTCTTCTTCCTTCTTCTTCATGGGTTTGGGTGGTATTTTGTAATTGGACAGAAAATTCCACATTGTGGGCTTTGAGTGATCAGTTATTTGGTTAAAAGGGAAAATAATTTAGATGTCATTTCTTAATTGGATAGTTTAGCCTTAAAAGACCTTGTAAGAAGAGATAGCCATTTTGTGCCTTGCTAATGAAAGACTGCAGAACTCGTGGCTGTGAGCTGTAACACTGATAAGAAACAATAAACACCTGAGGGTGAACACAAACTRTTGTCTCAAGTGCCTTCAATCCCACCCTGATAGAGGTAGAAGAAGGAAGCAGAAAACCCACTTGAACTTTCTGGAGGGGGAGAGAATTTTCCATTTGTGSAAGCAGATCAGAAGGCTCACGAGCAGGGGTTTAGCAAGTGAGTACTGAGAAGGGGGAAAAAGGAATGGCTGAAAGGATGGAAGCTCTGCTGKCAGGATGTTAGACCTTAGCAGCCAGGGACACTCACTGGAGCTGCAAAAATTGGACCATCATCTCTCTCTGGTGACAAAATGGATTTACATTGGTAAGAAATGTGGCAAAAAGCCTGCAGAGTTTTWAAGTGAAGCAGGGAGTGCTGAGAATGGGATGTCTGTGCTGCCARTGCTTTTGAGGAGGGGTGGATTTTATTTCAGACTGTCTCTAATCTGATGTTATGGACTTGAATGTCTGGTAGTGGATGGAGTGCACCTCCAAATTTGCTATCACAGTACCCTTTCTTTTGGAAAGGATATCTTGAGCTGGTCTGGCCCAGCACACCTGGTCAAGGCATGGTCAGCTACAGCAGGTTTCTCATGGCCACTCAGATTTTGGATATCTCCAAAAATGAACACTTTATAAGCTCTTTGGGCAACCTGTGCTAGCATTTGTCYATGCTAACAGTAATAAAGCTCTTTGTGATTAAAGGGAATTTTCTGTATTTCATTGCTCCTCACCTTTCTGCTGGAACCCAGCTGGCTTCATCTTCTTTAGGCCATCACACTGGGTGTTTATATACAAGGTGTGATTTCCCTGACACTTCTCTTATCCAAGCTGAACACTCCAGTCTCCCCTCAGGTAGCCAAATTCCTCAGCCTTTGGTGACCCTGGGCAGGACTTGCTCCAGTGTCCTTGTGTCTCCTGGGCTGGGGAGCCCAGCACYGGGCACAGCTCTCCTGAAGGGCTGAGTAGARGGGAAAGATCACCCCTGGCCTGACCTGCTGGTGATTGTCCTGATGCAGCCCTTGTAATTCACCCAGAAATGATCCAGGAATTTCATTCTTCAAGAACAAAATCAAGAAATAAGAGTGAGGAGGAGACTTGACCACAAAAGCATCTTCCTGATCCAGACAAACCAAGTCCTGAAAGTGTCCCCATAAAGTCTCAAGGTGGATTATCACCAAGGTGAACTGATKAAAAAAGTGTAAGACTATAGTGTGCAGAGGGAAGTTACTTAAAAAGCTTTAAAATTTCTGTTCTATTTTCTATTTATTTATTTTTAAAWGGTACCAGTTCTCAGAAYAGTATAACTTCTAGTGGATGGAAAGAGAGGATGGTAGGAGATAGAAGTCCAGWTGATTCTATTCCAAAACAGGGCTGACTTCAGGTCCTATCATAATGTTGTGGTTCATATTATCCTGTGGTATTTTAAACTTGGATGTTTCTTTTTAACATTTTGAGCTTAATGCAGTTACCTTAGCAYAAGTGTATTATCAAATATTTGTAATATTACATGTAAGTCTAATAAATTTAATTTTTCAGAAMTCAATAGGGTTTCTTGTCTGCTTTAGAAAGTTACTTTCCTTTTTAAAAAACATTTAGCTTCTTTTTYTTTCTGACCTGGGTTGAGTGCAGGTGGGTTGCCTTAGGCAAACAATTACCAATCAACCCTCAAGCAGAGATCTTAGGAGTAATTTACACTTTTCCTATGTTAAAGCTGTGATGATGATATGTTTAAACTGATTTTTTGTGTGCCTTTATTTCAATAGGAAAAAGTTATGCTCCTGCTACCTGGTAAAAATAGATCATAAGTTGCCAAACAGATTGTTTACCATTTGGTGTGATAAAATTAAAATCTTAGAGATGGACAAGAACAACTTGATTCTTTATAATCTTATTATATTTTTTAAAGCAGGGTGAGACACTTGTCATGTAGATGCAGATATATGGAGTCAAGTATTGATGCTTTGCTGTTGCTTGACTTTTAAAAGCAACTTTTGGCTACTGATTTTCTTCTGTTAGTGAGGATATCAAACAAATTTATTGCCAAACAGTTCCTGATCTTAAAATGATACAATTCCTGACCATGTTCTAATTATTGAGCTTAAAAAAAGGGGAGTGGGCATAGAAGGAATTCTGGATGGCTGAAATTATGTATTTTGACAATTTATAAACAAATCTGATTTCTAAAAAAATCTAATTTTAATGTAATTAGTCCTGTCAAAAAAAAAAACTCCACCAAAACCACAAAAAACAAAAAAAAACACACCCAAGAAATCTCAAAACACCTAAAATCTCCCAAAAAAACTAAAGACAAAAAAAAATTTGGTTTTAAATAAAGCAAAGACCCATCATTCTGGTTAAATAAAATTGAATTAGGAAATAAAGTTGCTGTTCTGTCATAATTATTTGARTTTTATTTTTTTCCTACTCTCTTTTTCTGTGTGAAAATTTAGTACTCTATACAAATATTTCAAGAATAGGAGACTGTTTCTTCTGACTACTGATTATTGTGTAATTGCCTGGGGTCGTACCAAAAATTATTCCTGTCTCTTAGCTGGGGTTGCTGCCATAAATGGGAAGCAATAACACCTCTTTGTTTTTTACAATGTGGATACATTAACTTGCCTTTTGGTGAAATGATTTCTAACAAAGCCAGAATTTCATTAAGATTTAGGAAAATTATAAAGAGTTCTTATTAATTTTGCAGAAATCACAATGTTTGCAGTAACAACATTTTTAGTTATGTCAAAAGTTTACAAAAATCAATTTCAGGATGAAATAGAAGTATTATGGTGGTGCTTAGCAGAGTAACCATAATACCATAATAACCATAATACATTAAGCATGTGTTCTTGGCATCATAATTCTGTAGGTATAGGTAGTTAGAGCACCCCAGTGCATTGTCTGACCAGGATTCTTGGGTTGCAACTCTAAATAGTTGTACACAAACAGAATTTTATGGAGAAGAAACTTGGAGATTGTTGCATGTTGTTTTTCTTTTTTTCTAGATTAAAACAAGTTGTCAAATTTGTTTAGTTTTTTTGTTTGTTTTCCTCAGTCGTTCATTCAAAATAAGGTAAAGACAAAAGCCACACATCACATCAGTTGTAAGATAAAGAATATTCAAAGTATGTTTAGATGAAATAGTGTTTAAGAGTTGTTAAGAATCAACACTCTTCCCAATTTTCTGCTTCCCATTGTGCTCTTTTTTTCTGCCAGGCTTAATAGGTGGTCAAGTGGAATTCACAGAACAAGGATGGGTTTTGCTTAGGATTTAATCGAGTATGAGTAACAGTTGGAAAATGCATGATTGTTTTAAACCTCTGAAGTGATGAGTCACTGTTTGGGAGTTTCCTGCTGCATATTTATGAAGTGCTAAGAGATGACTCAGTGTRTTTTTTAAGTAAGCATTTGTAATCGTTTTAAGTGTGTGCTAACCACTTAGGCTGGGAATCAAGTTGGCATCCTAAATAAAATCAAAATAGCGGTTTAAACATCAGGTACCAGCCTTCCCCTTCCCTTCCTTTCCCTTCCTTTTTGTAGGATGATCTCGTGGTTTTGGAGCATTATTGCTCTGTGTGAAGGATACAGATGTATCAGTAGTGGCAGCTTGAAAACAGGAACGGTTCAAATATTGTCTGAGCTCATGCTCAGAAATCAGCACCAAACACTTGCTGCAGACTGCTGAAATTGTCACTGACAAGTTTTTTATAAATCTATATTTCTGAGAGAGCACTCTGTTACACCTCTCATTTGCTTTGTGACCTTTGCTTCTGGAAAATTTGTCTGTTTTTTTGTAACATCACAGAATTTAAAGTGTATTCTCAGCCTTCAGGACTCCTCAGTGCAGGTGGGACTGGAGCCAGCCAGCAGAGGCTGTGTCCACCTGGCTGAATTGTGCCAAAATGGCATCAGTGAGGAGTGGAAATTAATTTTAATGTCATCTCTATGTTTGAMTCATATCTGCAATTATTTTTCATATGTTTACTGAAGAGCTAAGTCCAGATTCCCTGTCCTGAGGGGAAACTTTTGAGGGAATCACATACATAGAGTTTATAGGAGCACTGACTGTGTTTCAGTAAAGTCTTGGTTGCTTTCAAAGAGCCTGCCCAGGGAAAGAAGATATATCAGAATGGAAAGTGTTGTTTTTCTGCAACTCAAAGAACCCATTTGTAGCCAGAGTARAGGACAGATTTAATTTCTGAAGTCTTAGTTCTTGAAATCTAATTTCACTATTTTCTTATTCTGTTAGTTTTGATCATCGTATTAAGGAGAAGGAATTTGCACTATTCATTCCACATTAAACTCATTAAATCAGTGATAAATTTAGCTCAGTAACTTTACTGATTTTAAAACTGATTGTGCTACTGGAGCAATTTTTTCTAACCCAAGCAGCAGCTGAAAAATCTGAAGTGCTTACTCTCTCATATTTATGTGTTAATGTCTGTGCTGAATAAACAGATCTATAGATAAAATTGTTCAAGCATTCCTCTTTTAAAGCCCCTTTCTTCATTTGCTTCTACTTTTGAAAATTCACTAATTGGGCTTATCCCTTYTAATCAGAGGAATTCCTAAAAAAAAAGAAGATTATTTAACCCAAGAATTCCAAAGAGCTCTCCTATAAAAATCTTATCAGTTCCAAGAATCTTTCATAGAATTGATTTTTTTTTTTCTGGTTTGCTGGATGCATTGTTTCTTTTTAAAGATACGTCAGTTATTGAAGAGGAGGATTTTTATCCTTCAGRTTGTGAGTTTTTTCTTCAGAGTGTAGTACAATAATATTATGAATAAAAGTTATACACATAGTGAGGGGAGGGAGCTTGCTTCTTCAGCAGTGTTTTGMACAGTGAGTGGATTTGATGCCTTCATGAAACCATTGGTATGGGATGGATCCCTCTGATGTAAAATAGAAACTCTGGGCCCTCTTGTGCCCGTAGGGGAGTGCATGTGATTCTTCCTTCTTAGTCTGGAATATTACTTTCATATTCTCTGGTGGTTCAAAAGTTTGTAACTTTGACAAATTAAGTTGTATGCTGCCATTGGGGAAGCAGAGCAATTAAAACAGTTACTTTACACTTACTGTTGGTAAATGTGATAAAACCAGAAATGAAACTGCAGAGTTTCAGGGTTATTATATTGGGTTTTAGGGTGCATATGTTGTTAGGGGTATAGGCTATATTATAGGATACAATTGTTGGGGTACTGTTGAAATGGGTTTTGTTAATGAAGGGCAGCATCATGGTAGGCCAATCTGTTCCAGTTCTTTGAAGCATGTTCAGAGCTCCTGAACAAAGAGAAAATCATTGATACTGCTCACTTGATTCCTAAAACACTCCCAGAGACTCTACAAAAAGCYCTTTGAGAGAGGCAAGTGTGCTGTGAGATGAAAGGGAAGGTCTCATCATGAGTTGAGCTGGTTCAAGGTAGGATAAGGGGCTCATTTGCACACTGCAGGGTGGTCTGCTGCCTAATTCCTTGGGATTGTGTTGTGCCTGTGCATGTTCTTAAAGGATCTGGGCATTAGGGTGATTAGGAATRTGCCAAAAATCAGCAAGAGTAGCACACATGGAAACCAGCTCTTAGAGATTACAGGCTTATCCTGCAATAGGAGTGAGGGGTTAAAGTTTGAGATAGAGATCAGCACTGATCCACATGTGCATGGTGAAGTTAATGCCCATGAAGAATCTGGAGTCCATTCCAAATGCACAACGATGAACTCTGAATTAACCACTGCAGTGCAGGGTAGAGATCTTGRAAGCATGAGATGCTCTACAAAGGCAAACAGAATATTAGGAATAGAATATTAGAAAGTAAAGGAATAGAGAACAAACCAAGTTTTTTCTTTACCTCTCTTTGTGTGCAATCTTACCCTCTTTTCTCACAAAGGACATGGTGRAAACAGAAGGAACAGGGAAGGGGTTGAGGAAGAGCGAAACAGTGTAGAAACATTTGGCATGAAAAAACAGAACTGAATAACTTTGTGGTGTTACCCAGGAACTTGAGGTTGTTGCATATCATCCTATTCAGGCTTGGAGGTGTTGCTTTTGTGGGAAGGTTGGCGGAGGAGTCACCCTGGAGTCACCATTTGCAGAACGTAGTAGTGYTGTGGAGCTTTATAAAAGTCTCACTTGGTAAACTGGGAGTATGTTCTGGGAGGCAATGCTTGTTTGCTGAGTCTGGAGCAGCCAGATGTGCTGTGGAGGCAAAGAAAGTCCTGTGCTCACTCTCTCCAAAGTGAGAGGTGACCTGCCTGTGAATGAGCAGCAGCAATGAGCAGAGGTGTCAGTCCCAGCTGGGAGTCACTTCTTCAGAACTTGTTTCTGGTTTTTCCTGAAGTTCTTTCTGAACTGGGACTTGGTTTATATGTAATTTCATTTAGGGTTTCAGGATATGTGGGGTTTTTATGCTGGAGACATTTCTTTGTTGTGCCCACATTTTGGTTTTATTCACCTATCTCTGGGGTGTGCCTTTAGTGAGAAGGGATCTGCCATGATTTGTGCCTTTGCTCTTGGAGACTCTGCCTGGAGGGTGAACTGAACAGGTTTCAGTGAGGAAATAGGTGCAGTGATGCTGCTTTACAGCACCCAGCACGTTCCTAGCCATTGCTGGGAGAACCAGGTGGTCTCCACATAGAGAAATTTCCCTTGGAAGGGTGTGTGTGTGTCTGTGATTTCTGCATCAACATGTATCCCTGCATTTATTCTCTCTTTCTACCTTCCTATTTYAGAGTCAGGGCAGGATTTATCCAAAGCACTGTGGGCAGCTGTGGGAGGGGATTCTGCTCCWCTGCTCTGGTCAGACCCCACCTGCAGTGCTGTGTSCAGCTCTGGGGCCCAGCACAGGAAGGATGTGGAGCTGTTGGAGCAACTCCAGAGGAGGCCACCAAGATGACTGGAGGGATGGAGCAGCTCTGCTGTGAGGAAAGGCTGAGAGAATTGGGATTGTTCAGCCTGGAGAAGAGATGGCTTTGGGATGACCTCATTGTGGCCTTCCACTACCTGCAGGGAGCCAACAGGAAAGATGGACAGAGACTGCAATGGCCTGGAGTGACAGGACAAAGAGGAATGGCTTCCAGCTGAAAGAGAGTGGGCTTAGTTTAAATAAAAGCAAAACCATTGTTTACYATGAGGATGGTGAGGCCCTGGCACAGGTTGCTTAGAGAAGCTGTGGGTGTCCCATCCCCAGAAGTGCTCTAGAACAAACTGATGGGGCTCTGAGCAACTTGGTTTAGTGGAAGGGTTCTCCATGCCAGGGGGGCTTGGAATGAGATGGTCTTTAAAGTCCCTTCCAACTGATGCCATTCTTTGATTTCAAAATCAGAGAAGCTGTTAAGGAACATGTGTTCTGACTTGTCCCTCCATTCCTTCTCATCCTCCAAGACCAGCATGCAGGGCTTGTTCCCCAGCACRTTTTTCTAACACATTTTGCAGTTTAGTGTCAGCAGACAGAAAACTCTTCTTGGGAAAGTTCCACGTAAAAGTTACTTGTGTTTAAATTATTTTTAATCTCTCATCTGTAGCTCAGCCAAGAATGAGATGCTGTGATAGCTGKGGTCAGCAGTGCTGGAACCCAGGCTGAGGGAGGTAAAACCTCTGAGTCAGCTGAGAATGGGCATCTGCCCCTTGGGGATCCAGCTGCAATAGTGGGGACCCAGGAGGCCTGGAYGCAATTTGCCTTTAATTAAAGAAGGCAGAATTCTGTGATTAATACAACAAAAGTAATTATGTATTTCCTGAATATTTCCAGAGGGGATTGAAACTCTAGGAGGGCATATTGTCCAGGGGAATTATGCTGTGTATTCCTACCTTCTGTCCTTAGGAACTAACAACTTGTATTCCAGCTAAAAAATGTGCACAAAATCACTTGTGAATGTGTGGCTGCAATAGTCAATTAGGAAATGCAGAGTTTAATGAGAGATGAATGCTCTTCAGTACAAGATTGCTGGATATTRTATTTTATCTGTCAGCCTGTGTATCTGTTTGTCAGAGCGACCTTTGATTCACCCTATTTGTTAATGCAGAATGACTACACCAGCCCTGCCTTTAAACTTAATATTATTCTGCTCACATCTCCATTCTCATTATAAACATGGCTATTTTTAGCCTGCACAGATTCAGAATATGCCTTGTAAGCTTAAGGGGGATTTATTGAGCTCCTGTGTGTATTCACTAGAGATTCCTTGTTGAAGCTTACTGATTTAGGACTGGGGAGGGGTAAAATGTACTATTTAATTCCCAGTATATGCCTGCAGGAGCTATATTTAGCTTCAGCTACTTGCCATTGTGCTATTTTTGCTGAGATGCAGCACTTTCCTTGTTCAGGGGTTTAACTAGACAGAAATGTGGATGGATGAGCTCCATAAACTCTGGTGTGGTGCAAGAATTGCTGCTGAAAGTCACTTGAGTAATACTGCACCAGAGCTGCACACAACAGGCACTTTGTTCACTAAACTGGGTGTGTAAAGTCACCTGTTAACACAGGTGCTAAAAATGACATTGAATGGTGTGCTAGACTGATAGAGGAGCTTAACAGGAGTGGCAATGTGGGCTTTGATTGTATTTGTGCATGTAAAGGTCTGACTTGCTGCAGAGCACAATTTATTTCATTGCTTAATCAGTTGTTAAGAATTTTATCCTGGCTTTTGTAGTTGCCAAGTGTATTTTCAGTGGAATAGAGAAAAATTAGCATGGAGAGTGTGTGCTGCAGTTGGGTCCAGGAGGATGATTACATATGCACTACAAGATCATTACATATGCATATCCTTTTTATAATGCATGTATCAGGGYTCCTGCTATCAATTACTGCACTGTTTTGTGCTCTAAGGAACAATATCTACRGGGAGAGTCTCCTTTTCTTACTTGGGCAAAATTAGGAATTCTACCTTGATCAATGAAGTATTCCAGTGGATTCAGATTTGCTTCAGGACTGGCATGCAGACAAAAGTATAGGATTTATGTTTTAGCAAAAAAAAAAAAAAAAAGAGGACATTCATATCATCTATGAAAATGCAGAAACCCTAAAGAACATTTTGTGTATCAGAAAATAGGACAGGTTAGCCATGAGCGAAGAGATTGATACTGTCCAGTGAGAGTGCAATGGATAAATCTCTTTCTGCAAAGCAAATGGATCTCTCCCTGCCTGTCTCAAGTCCATGGTTGGACTTAATGGTCTTGGAAGTCTTTTACAACCTTAGTGAATCTATGTTACTGTGATATCACTGTGCACTTTATCCCATCAATTATTKTCATGTAAAAATTCAATTTATTATTATTTTTAATAATAATAATGATGATGAAGATGATGATGAGATACTGTTTTCTCCAGGCAGAAAACGTCATAAATATTTGTTGACATGTTCAAATTCTTACCTTCATTTCTTAACATGGACCTTTCATGGCAGCCTAAGATTGGGCCAGACACTAAAGACATTAGAGAGAAACAATTTGTTTTCAATTTTGAAACAATACTCACCTTGAATTAACCCTTTGAGGATATCAAGATCCAAGTCCTTCAGGGAGCTGGGACCAGAGACTCCATGCTAAGGAGCTGTGTGCATCCCAAACSCCAGATTCCAGCAGTGCTGTTCTTTCCTTGGGCATGAATAAAGACAGGAATAAATACTTCTGTCATTTAATTGTCAGATTTTTTTTTCCCTATTAGATTGGAGATTTTTGTCCTCTCARGTAGAATTACAGGATTTGAAGGTATCCAGTGTATCTGTTTTTCCTCTGTAGCTGTGTGGGAATGTTTTTTTTTTTCCTTTTATCCTCCTGAGAGCAAGTGGGCAGGAGGATATTCAGCCCATGGACAYAGAGGCACCAATTGCTTCTCCCAACACTGCTATTAAGCCTCACTCTTTTTATACAAAATCATCCTTTAAGCCTCTTTTTTAAAATATAGACTTTGTTCTTTGTCAGGTYACCATGTGGAACCATAAGCTGTAGATTCAGGCATGAGAGGAAGAAGCAAAAATGACAGGAATTCTTTTGTTAGACCATTGTAAATAAAGCTCAAGGAAGTGCTAATCTATATTAATTTTGATAGCCAGATGAATACACAGGCAGAGCTGTGTGCATTCCCAAATGCCAGGACTGGGTTTGGAGCTCAGTGCTAAACATAGACACAGTCCTTGTGTTCACAAATTGCTCCAAAGTGGAAGCTTGATGTATTTGAGTCTCATCTTCCTTAGTTTCAGCTATTTAGGCATCTCCATTTCCTTCCCAATGCTCACTTTTTAGCCTTTTCCTTAAAATAAAAAAGATTCAGCTGTGTCCATGCCCTGTATTTGTATCTGAAACGTGTTCCTGGACCAGCATATTCCACGTGCTCGGATTAAAAGCTTGCAGGACTTTTTGAGGTTGATCCAGTTCTGCACGTTTTTGGGGACATCTCTGCTGTTGTCAGGAGCTTGAGCATTGCCAGGGTCACCTGCTGCCCTTGAAAAGAGTGTTGTTAATTAGAGAAACTCACTTTATCCTTGTTACTGCCAGATCATTTAATTAGTTACAGCTAGGCAGCTGAAATTCCTGATCCATGGTTTATTTACACAAAGCTCTTTAAAGATTTTCAGCATTCCACCCAGCAGAAGAAATGGAGAAATTAATTTTGTTGAGACAGATCCTCTGGTGCCTTTCGTGAGATGGAACTGATGAAGTAGCAAATTTTTATTTATCTTTTTTTACTGATGAGGATTTTACTGATTGTTGCTCAGAGTTGGATATGAGAGTGGAATGGTCAGAGAAGAAGAGGAATGAGGGAGGGAGGCAGAGAGAACGTAACAAAATTGAGGTTTAGGGTAAGTTTAAGGAAAAAAATCCCACACCCAAACCAGAAAACACAAGGCAACAGGTGAGAAAAGGGACTAAAGTCAGAAAAAATGGCTCARCACTCAGGAATGTGTGGAGCCAGAGCTGCTAATGGGAATTTGGGTGAGAAGCAGATCAGGAACAGGATAGGATTTGGGAATAAATCATATTTACAGTTGGGCAAGTAATCTATGTGGTTTTTTTTTCCCCAAAGGAAGGTGTATTGAAAGGTTACACACCTAGAATAAATTATTTTTCAAATTTCAAGACCTAATTGCATAAGGAATTATACTCATTAATGAGAATTGTGTTCTAGGAGCCATTCAGAAGCTAAAATGGAAAGATTATGTTCTGAATTTGTATATTTTTGAGTCTGGTCTTCATGCTATTTTTTTCCCTTAGATTTTAGTTTTTAAGTGCTGTGGATTTAAGGAGGAGTCTGTAGTGCTACAGTCTGGTATTTCTTCAGTCACTGCAGTCAGTATCTGCAGTTCCTTGGGAGGAAACTGCTTGTAGCACTGACATTTCATCTTCTATTAAGTGCTGAGATCTACTTAGTGTCATTTTTACTGTACTAAGGGAATTTAGAAAAGACCTGAAAACACAATGTATGTGAGCCTTGCTCACAAACGATGATGATGCTTTGTGTTCTTCTATGGGARCTTTATTTTCCTTTACATAGAGCATATTATGATTGCATCTCTGCAGGTGGGCTCTTATATATCCTTGATCTATACATCCTTAACATGCTCTTGGTCTAAGATAATTCTTCAGCTAAAATTGTGTTATTTGCCACACAGAACTTTGAGCACTTGTTTGGGGGGCAAATTTTCTTGAGTCTGGTATTCAGTCAATCATCTCTCAGTTGAGAGAAAGGGCTGAGCACCATATTTCACTTGCCAGCACAAGAAATGCTCTTCACACAGCTTTCCCCCCATTCATTTCTCTATTTAATTTGTCATTGCCTGTTTTGGACTTTTCTGTTCTCCTCAGTAACATTCCAACTTCTGCATGAGCAGCAATAATCTACAGAATTAGGTGGAAATTCTCTTTAGATTTGATTTTGCTTCTGTGGAGGAAGTACTGTGGTAGTAGTTCAGCAGAAATACTTGCTCTGAGCTGTGGATTGCAACTGAATTGGCAATTAAAAATCAGTATTAGAGGTGTTGCTGCTCAGAGTCACCACTGAGGTGGTGGCAGGTGGGAACTGACTGGTGCCAGTGATTGAGGAAACTTTAGTGCCCAATGGTTGCTTTCCATTTGTGGCATCAAACCTCAGTTCCTTTCTAAATTTGCTTTAAATTTTATTATGAGTCAATAAACTGGTGCCAGCTCTATGCTGAAAATACTTTGAGGGGAAAAAAGCATGAAAAACCAAACCAGCAATTTTTGATAGTTTATCTGCAGAATATTTCTGGTAGGTGTCACTGATAGTGGGTGCTGTTGGTTAAGAATCTCTCATTTGGAATTTAGATGCAGAAACATTTTTGTTTCCTTTTCTTCATCAATAGAAGGAAGGACCAATGAAATCATAAAAAATTTATCAACCCAAAGCCATCACAGTAAATATTTACTGTTGAGTTTCCAGAATGGAGCTCTGTCTTAAAAACAARAATCCCCCAAAGTCCACAGGTTTCTGAATTTCAGATGTGTTCAGCAGTTATCAAAATTCTTTTCCTGCGTGCCGTGAAAGCCTGGCGCACTCTCTCCTTCCTTTCTTTTGTTTTTCATAGATAATCTACAGCAAGAATGGTGTTCACATTCTGCCATCTCATTTTCAGTCTGCAGTGATGCAATTTGGAGAATTCTAAGTGATGCTATTTGGATTTGTAAGGAYGAAGAGAATGTGCAGCTCAGGCTGTGATTTCTGTAGGTTTCACAAGGAGTCAGGGTACAACATTATTTAAATTGGGGGCTGCAGCATTTGGGCCATTCTCTGCAGGTGCTGTGGGAGAGAGTGGTAAATTATTTGAAATTTGTAGGTTTATGAAACTGTRGGATTTTTTTTTCTACCACAGAGATAGAAAATCAATCTTTCATATTATAAGTGAAGTAATATTTGAGGTTTTAAAGGAGATTGAATTTTGTTGTAGTTGTTGTGGGTTTTTAAAGTATTTTTTTTCTGAAAAAAAAATATTCATATTACATAAATCCTAAGCAATGAAACTTTCTCTAACCACCTGAAGGCTCCTAGAAAAAAATAATTGTTTYCTTCAGTCATGCTTCTTCACTACACATCCATCTACAGTCCTGATGTGAAGTCTGCCTGATGTTTTTTTTTAATGTGCACATGCGCATTCAATAGAGTCCTGCAAACCATCATGGCCAGAGAAAGAACAGAAAACAGAGAAAAAGAACAGAGGCTTGGGTGCTCTGCAGTTGTCAGAATCTCTTGTCTCCTCAGTCTTTACTGTGCCCAGTTAGATGTTACATTTTGGGTGGGAAGGGATGTCCTGCTGCTGTCTGGATTAACAGAAGATGGTTGGGTTTCCTTTTCCCTGTTCTCTCCAGTGGGATTTCAGGAGACACAGCATCATCAGCAGGATTTCCCCCACAAACTCCTCACTGCAACAAGGACCAAAATTATGATGGTGCCCTTAAGCTCTCCTGCCCATCAGTGGCACATAATGGTTGTATTTTTAGCCTTTTTTCTGAAGATTTTTCACTTGGTCTAGGATGGAAAGGAGTTTGAATCTGGAATAGTGATGCTCTGTGACCTTTCAAGCTGAAATCTGTTGTGTGTTTACCTGTAATGACACAGGGCTGGTCCTGTCAAGCAGCTTTTCCCATGGTCCTGTGGAGAGGGAACCATGGAGCTTTTCCCAGCTCTGTGAGCATTACAGCAATAATGCAGAACATGCACTGAGTTTTCACCATGCCCTAATTGAAATTGAAGTCCATTCTCACATTACAACATAAGTAGTGTCAGATCCCTGTACTTACAGAGCCTGGCTCTGATTTTTATGAAATGGTCCAGCTGGTTAATTAGGATGAAGTATGTTTTGAATGGGTTTGTGCTTTTTATTTTTGTGTTTAATATTGATTAGCTCTTCTGACATAACATAAACTTGAGTTCATTAAGTACAAATTAGGAATTGACATAAACWGAGTAGATGGGTATGTCCAGAGTGCCCAGTCAAGGGTTTTATTTGTATTGTAAGGTGGCTCTCATGAATTTTAATGAAACTAAATTAAGAATTAAAATTATTCCACTTAAAAGGGAGTTGGAAATAGGCAGAACAGTTWAGTGCACACATGCAGCAGAACATTAAACTCTTGATTTTGGTATTCTTTAAATCACTGSATTGTGGTTATTTTAAGAAAATGATTCTTGGTTTCTTTTCCTTCAGCCAGACTTAGAATGGTATCAAACAGAAATGGAGATTTTTGTAAGTTGTAAAATCCTTAGATTTTTCCTTAGAGCTCATGATAAAAAATAACAGGTCTCATAAATTTTTTGAGAATCTTCTGTTGAAAGGCAGAGTGCTTTTACCTTTCTGAGGCTTGATGGTGTCTGATAAATAGATTTGCTGGATAAGTTGTTGACTTGAATGTTGGCATTTTTTGCCTTTTTTTATAAAGAATAAGCTAAAAGCCAAACAAAGGCGAAATTGGTGTTGTTTCTAAAGCCTTTTAAGAAGTGTCTGTCCTTCCATAAACAGGTTTCAGCATAATGTGTGATGTCCATGTCAGGCTGCAGGGCTGGCWCTGCCTCTGTCCTTGCTCTGAGGTGTGGCAGTAGCAGCTGCCTGAGGACTGGGACAAAAACCGAGAAAATAAAAAAAAAAATCCAGTGCCATTTCCCAAATTCTCACYTTGCTTCCAACAAATCATATTTCAGGAACATAATGAAAGAGGAGATGGTGAATAATCTCTTTGGATTAATCAAAGGGCTGTTCTGGGCTTGAGCACTGGTGATGACATGGGGACTGTGCTGGGAAGCTGCTCCCATGCTGTTCATCGAGGGCACAGGCACAAAGCCCCAAATTTCCTCACAGAAGTAAAGGCTCAGTGCTGCTGAGAGCAATGAGTGCAGAAGGCTCATGCTAGAGAATCATTTTAARTATTTACTAGCCAGCCATTTCCTCTAAAATGAACACAAAGACAAGGTGCATGAAGTTAGGTGTTGCTCTAATCTGTTAGTTCATGGACATGAGAATGAGAGACCAGATTCTTTTAGCTTTGTATAATCTTTATCTGCCCCCAAACTTTGAAGCTTTTCCATTTGATAAGATAGKGAAGTGGTGAATATTTTTCACAAGAATGAAGAAGTGCAGCATTGAATAAACCTCTCTTAAGCAACTTTTTTCATTTTTTTGATGTTGAATGTGRTATGAGGAGGAATTGCTTAAAGGGAAGTCCAGCTGACTTTGTGCTGCACTCTTTAGTTTTCCAAAGGATTAGGCAACTGTTTGCCTAAGCTGAAGTTATTTGTTAGATTGGTTTTTTTTCCTGAGATAACAGAATAGATGAGTTAGGAAAGCAAAYTTGCAAATCACTTCTGTGGCCTAATTTAATTGAACTTGTGAAACGCACAGTAGCGAAAAATAGCTAACAAGGAATTGACTTTTATTCCTCTAGACACTGGAAGCCATTTTGAACTTCAAGTACTCTGGTGGACCAGGACATGCTGAAGGATACTACAGGAACCTGGCCCTGGGTCTCCACGTGGAGGTGGAGCCCTCTGTTTTCTTCACTCGCATCAGTACCCTGCCAGCAACCAGGTGAGCCTTGCCCTGACTCTTGAAATCTCACTCATTCTCTCTGTTCCAYTGAATATTACCTAAAGTCCATACTGGAAACATTTTTAATATCATCAGTAGCATGTAGGTAAAGAATCATGTGAAGAAATTTTCAAAATTGCTCATTTAGGAGATTATTGGAGCAATTCATGTGCATTCAGCAGCTTCTGAGGTTCAGATGTTTTCTCATGATGATGTATTTTAGTAGGGCCTGGAAATCTCATGTTTATTGTACAGTTTGATGACTTTTTCTGTATCTCTTAGCAGTTGTGGTGTGCAGARTTTGGAGTTTTTATAACAGAATCTTACTGCAAATGCACATGTGAATGATGTGACAAATAAATTGTGACCAGACTCTCCTTTGGTGTTTGTTTTCTCCTGGAAACCAGACAGTAGTTTCACATGCCATAGTGAATATTAAAATCAAGGCAACACTTGATGGTGGTCAAATGCTGTGATAATAAAAATCTTTTTGAATAAAATTTATCAGCCACTGAATGCAATCAGTTTTAATAATTAGTAGGATTATTGTAAAAAACCCTCCATGCACAGTGGGAGCAAGAATTTGGTTTGATTAAATTCTGAGATTATTTCAGTACAGTTATGTATGCAACACCAGTAATAATAATAGCTGAGAGGGAACTTAATTGATCCAAGAGATTCCTGCYGGGCCTGGGACCCTTTCATGACAAACTTCAGAAGTTTAAAGATGGGCAAGAAGGAAATGGCAGTCTAGGAGACACTGTGTGAATATTTAATTTTCAAAGGAAAGAACTGAGTCCCCAGTGTCATACCATGGCAGAATGTCCAAGGGTAGATGGACAGCCTGTGGCAGCAACATAGCCTGGAAAATAGGGCTGTGAGCAGAAGAATTAAAGCATCAAGGAAAGTTTTTAGGCCTGAACATGAAGAAAAGTTAGAGAGTCTGGAGCAAAAAGAGTGGTAAGATGGGATTTTTGCTAAAACATATGTTTGAAGCAACTTCTGCTCCTGCTGAAGGGAAGATGACTGACAAGGGAGTGGAGTTTTTAATCATGACACTGCCAAGAGGGATGGGATTCTGTTCTTCCCCACAGGGGATACAGCAAATAATGACCTTTGCAGATAGCAAGGGAATTTTACGTTAGGCAAAGGAAATTCTTCAATAGTTTYTTTTTAAGAAAATGTTCAAAAATGAGACAAACAAGATTATTTTTAATGAGTCATTTGTGTCCAGCTCTTATGAAACCATATGGTTCTATTAGTAAGCAAGTTYCTTCAGCATTTTGCTGCTTGAAAGTGTAACATAACATGGTTTTATTATTTTAGGAATTKCTCAAGTCAAGCAAATCTGATTCTGCTTGGCAAAGTCAGAACGTGGTATCCAGAACAATTGTTTGCAAAATTCTGGGCCCCTTTTTAATGCTGTTCAGTTTCATCCCTGCAATGGCACATTCTTCAGCCTTTGAGAGGTTTTCAAGAGTGAATAAGTGATCTCTCTTGAACAACCTGGAAGTACCACAGCATCAGCTAAAAATAGTTTTCAAGAAGACTCATTATAGAGGTTAAAATAACCAGATTTCATTTATTATTTGAATGCCTAGTTCCCTCCATTCAGTGTCAAAAAAGCTCTCCATACTCTCAAAATGTATATTTTTAATGGACAGACTGCTCTGTGGTTCTCTGCAATTCCTTATAGTTACAATTGGGGGTGAAGCTGCAAACCTTCCACAAAAGCTTCAAATGCAACCTGGTGCTTTTATTTGACTCTCCCTTGTTGGGGTTTTGGCTTTTTGTGCTTGGCTTCCCCAGCTGTGTTTGTGTAGGCCAAGGTTATCCCAGCCCTGCCTTGTCAATCTGCTCTCTGGAGTTCTTGATGTGGGGCAAGCATTTAATCCTGAAATCCTTACACATAGATGGAGGCACCAATTCAGAGTTTCTGTGTTAGCAGGACACAGTTTCCCATGTTGTTTGGAAGCTGATGCTGTGCTTAGTGGCTCCATTTCATCTCACCTTCTGTGTGTTTGCTTCACCCTTTCCCTGTTCACCACTCAGATCAGTTAAGTCATGGAAACTTTCAGTGGTTTCATGGTTGGAGATGTAGTTAAGGATGTGGCTGCTTTTCAGGGTGCCTAAAAGCTTTGCTGAGTTGGAGARAAAGACTGTAATATTTACATTTCTCTCAGAAATGTTTTCTTGCCAGACCTGTCAAAAAGCTTTTTTTAAATCTATTTTGGTTGTTACTTTAGGTATATATTGTTTGCTAAGTCATGAATRGATTTGTGTTCTTCTCTCTTACTGCTTGTTCCATGTTACTGGATTTAGTGATCTGTAACACTGTTCCTTTGCTCTTGTGCATCCCTGTGCAGGTTTTCCATCAGAAGGAGAAGGCATTTGATATTATAATTTAGAGTGAAAAATGGCAGAAATGTGTATTTCAATCTGCTAAGGATAACTTTTCATCATTAGAGGAAACAAAATTTGTTTTTTGCTGTTGATAATCTCTGCCAATATCTGAGACACAATGASAGCAAATTATAATTGGGTTTTTTTACTTTTACTTGCTCTGGWAAAAACTCAAATCTGATTTTCTTTTGGTTTACAACTGAGACTTCATTGCTTAAGTACTGTCTGAGGTGCTGAGCTATTTTTGTTTAGTCATTACATGAAATTGTATTTTATAATTTACCTCCTTAGCTGTCATTTCAGAATGGAAGTTATCATTGCTTTCATTATCTGGATTAATTTTTTCCTTTCTTTTTTCATTTTATTGTTTTTATTTTATATTTTTGCCTCCACAAAAGTAAGAAACATTAGCTTACTAACTCCTGGGCTTAAAAAGTCAAATCAAACTAAAAAGACTCTGAGCATCGATTCTTCCCTTAGGCCTTTAGTGAAAAAACCTCAGGAAAWATGTTAATGAAAACACTTCTCCCCATATTGTAACATAAAGATTATGGTTTATGTAGAAGTCTTCCAAACTTAATTGGTATTTTTTCTATTTAGCTGCTGAAGCAGAAGTGCATGGGAAATATCAGTGAAACAACTGGGGATTTGGGCTTGGCTTTTGTTTTTTAAATATCTAAGCAAAATTATATCTTAGACTCATGCACAAGTTCTGCCTCATGGGGAGAAGCTTCATTAACCACACCTCAAATATATCTTCAGTTATTTAGTCATGGCAACAGATCCTTTTAACCTTTGTCTATGCTGCTCTGGGGGGTTGAGGTGGGGTGGATGCAGCCCTTGCCTCCCTGCAGAGCCTGATCTGCTGCCTGAGTCTGGGTCAGATCTCTGCTCTGCCAGCACCCAGTTCTGGGTCAGATCTCTGCTCTGCTCACTCTTAATTCTGGTTCAGATCTCTACTCTTCCACCACCCAGTTCTGGTTGGGATCTCTGCTCTGCCCACACCCAACTCTGCTTAAGATCTCTGCTCTGCCCACACCCAACTCTGCTTAAGATCTCTGCTCTGCTCACTCTTAATTCTGGGTCAGATCTCTGCTCTCCCTGTACCCAATTCTGGGTCAGATCTCTGCTCTGCCCACTTTTACTTCTGGTTCAAATCTCTGCTCTTCCAACACCCAGTTCTGGTTCAAATCTCGCTCTTCCAAAACCCAGTTCTGGTTCAGATCTCTGCCCACACCCAGTTCTGGCTCAGATCTCTTCTCTCCCTGTACCCAATTCTAGCTCAGATCTCTACCCTGCTCACTCTTAATTCTGGTTCAGATCTCTGCTCTTCCAACACCCAATTCTGGTCCAGATCTCAGCCCTGCTGTTGGTACAGAGGATGTTGTGTCAGTGAAGAACTGACAGAACATCCCTGAAGAGCCCCTTATCTGCTCCCAGGTCCTTCCCTGGGTGTCACCCCATGCTCCCTCAGCTGCCTGCASCCAGAGGGCCTGGCAGAGCAGCCTTGTGCTGGGAGATATTCCCTCTGAGGATATTCCCTGTGATCCTTGGCTCTGCTTGCTGGTGTGTGCAGGCAGGGGACTGTCCCAGGAGCATCATCAGGAATGCCCTGGAATGGGGTATAAGGGATAAGGAATTAATGTTGAAAGTTTTCCCACTCTGTCCAGCAGCTCAATGAAATCTTGAAGGGCTTCAGGGATCTACTTGTTGAATCACTTACTTACAATAAAATGCAGATGCATCTATATCTATATAGTAAAATTGTACTAATTATCTCCTGTATTTGCCTTACCACATTAATTGATTCCATACCAGGGCTCAGCCCCAAACCCTGCTGTGCTCCCAGGCCTCCCTGCAGTGCAGTTCCCAGCAGGTTCCAGGCTGCCACTGGGGATCCCATGATCTGACCCTAAACTGCCACTGGAGATGCACTGCAGATGGTTCAGTGTAAGGAAACATTCTGTTGAGAGTTTTGTGTGATTCTCCTCCTCATTTTGATATTGTTAGCTCTAAGCAAGTCTGCTGTTGGAACTTATCTAGGTTGTCTTGAACAATCTTCTTTATATCTGTTGTTTCTCTCAGGTGTGTTATCTGCCAGTTTTCATGGACACTGAATGTTCTTCCTTATTGCCTTTATAAAAGAGCATGAAAAATGCCAGAAAAAATACTGCAGGCCTGACAAGAATTCAAGAAATGTGCTCTGCCCACTGTGACGGATCTGCTGGTCCCCTTGTGTCCCTTGCCACTGTGCCATCAGTACAAAAGTGTCTTAAACAAGAGCCTACAAAGGCCAGAAAATGTTGATCTTGCTTACTACAAATGTGGTGAGACAGTCTGAATTTGTAGATGAAGTCAATCCTCAGGGATGGTRCCTTCCCTTTTAAGCAAAGTTGGGAATCCAGATATATAATAATATTCTTACCTGTAAATTCTACAAATTCAAGATGATAAGATTTTTAATCTTTAATTTTTTTTGAGGTGCAGAATACTTTCCTTTCTATCAGAAAGCCACCATACAGCTGCTGAGACATCAGCTGCAGATCTCTTCTGGCAAATGCTGAGCCTTAGACTCTGTTCTTGGGTTTAAATCAGGTCTGACACTGTTAAATTCAAAGTGCCAGTTCACCTAACTGTAGATTCARGATAATTGTCCTTTGTATCATTAATGTACATCCTTAGATGAAATGTTTCATAAGGCATCAGTTCACAGCAGARTCTGCAGTGTGCTCCCTAGTCTGAGATTTCTCATGTTCTTTATTTAAAGTTAGGATGCTGTTTTTTGGTTTCACTGAGGGTTTGGAGGCAGAGAAGTCTTGGCTGTGGTGAGGTTTCTCAGGAGGTCCTCAGTTGGGTGGATAGAACTTTTGAGGCTTAATGAAATCAGACATAATTTTTAGAATTTTCATTCCAGTTTCCAAGGTTGCTCTTATTTTCACTACAATAAATTGCAACATGTAAGGTTTGGATCAGAAAGCCTGATTATTGTATATTTAGAAATTATACAAGGGAAAGAGTAAACAGCATCATTTCTTCAGCTGTGCAGTAACAGACTTTTTTGTTATGAGAAGTTATGTAGCAGTTTCTGAAACACTTGTTGGTTTTACATAGCCAAATTTTTAAACTAAATGTTAACATTTGCTACATTCAGAATGAGAATCAGTCACCTACTGATAGGCAGCTGCTTATAGTCTTCTCTTTCTTAGTATTTTGGTGTTCAAAATGTCACAGAGCTTTGAAAAGGGGAGAAAAACCTCTCTTGTTTGGGTGCTTGAAGAGCAAGATGTTTGGTTTGGAGGAGGACTAAGATATGACCTGTTTAAACTGATCTGATGTTTTTACATGGAGAATATAATTAGTATTAAAGTCACTGTTTTGTTATTGAAAAATATTAATACTAAAAGTCAGTCAAATTGGGAACCAGGCAAATTCAACTAAATAAAGCAAATAAAGCTCTCATTTGGTGCAATTAAACTGACAAATCATTAGGAAAATCTGTCAAGCAATGGATTTATATTAATGTTCTCAGGAGTGGATGTCATTCTAAAATAYATTCCTTATTTATACACCATGGAGCTCAATATAGATTCTACTGAGTGGTAACTCATGACATGTGGGAGGTTACACCCAATAGTTAAATTATCTTGGTAATCAGAGGTATTTAACTTCTGCTAATGGTGTACCATTGCAGTGGGTTCATGAAAGAGCAGCAGAAAGCAGCTTGCAGATTGAGAGAATTGATTTTTGGGATCCAGATGTTAAATATGTATGGTTTGACACATGGAGATGTCAGAACATAAATCTGCAAATATTTATAGATGTGCTGGGAATATTTAGCATAAGTGAAAAGGTTTACAACTGGGAGAAGTCAGATGAGGACTCTTCTTGGAATTTGTGAAAAGGCCTTTTGCCAGTAAGGTGGAGAAACTGACTTAATCATCTGAAGTTAGTACTGAGAACTCCATTTTTAGATAATTTATTAAAAMTTAAATTAAAAAGGCCCTACTGAAGACACAAGAGCATCCACAAGGGTGGTGTAGATCACTGTTGTGCTGTGCTGCTCTTTGTGTTGGTCAGTGGATTCTGGAGAACAGGGTTGTCATCTGTCACACCATTGTCACCAGAGCCAAAGCTTCTCTTCCCTATCTGTCCCATTCTGTGCAGCAATGGCTGCTCAAAGAAAACAGAAGAAAAAAAATTAAAAAAAGTGGATCTGAAAATACTCCATGATTTCAGTTGATGGGGAAGGGAGATGAGTCAGRATGCAGAAAACTTGCCAACCCTCCTGAGAATTTCTTGTTTAAAGTGACTTTTAAACTAAGCTGGAGACAGAACTGCAGAGATTGTTCACTGAAGTGAGCCATCATTGCAGCTGCATTTGGGGTTTAATTCTGTGTTCAGTGTTACTGAAGAATATCCTCAGCTGTCATTTCAAGTAATCACAATCCTCCTGAAAGAGATTTTTTAGATCACAGTGTCATTGTCACTTGCCTAAAGTTCCCATGGCCCCAGTTTTGTGACTGTTTTTGGAACCATAACTGGCATTGTAAGATTTTAAAAATACAGCATGATTCATTGTGCTGCTAACTTTTGCTTGTGCTGTGTTCTCAATTCTACAGTAGATGACRAGAGAAATTCTTTTATACACTAAATCTCTAAGACATTGTTGAACTAACTCAATTTTCAATTAAAAAACTTTCTTAATTGTTTTTTGATACCAGCATTGACTTAAATTTGTAATTATGAGATGTTCAGATGATAAATCAATCTACTGAAAATATTTCTTTCTAATTCTAGTTTTTACCTCTAGAATCTTCTGTTGTTTTGTGTCATTTGTAAAAGGAAATCTTGAACATGACATTTATGGAAAAAATGTTTGGGTGCTGTGATTTTTTGGTAGGCTGAGTTTTTGGACCAGATTTTCTTCCCATTAGATGGGAAGAAGAGTCAAACCCTCTCATGAACTTGTGTTCTGTATCCTGGTGTCTGTTCCTGGTCCAGCAATGCTGGTGATGGTTTCATGTTGTGTGTCTGACACCATCCTAAACCACCAACCCACCCCACCCTAACAGAAAMTGATTTATTCTGCATCYGCTCATCCCAAACCTTCAAAAGGARCTGGTAACAAATAATGACCCCTAAAAAAGACTGGGAAGCCACTGGTGACCCTTCAGAATGTGGGAAATGTGGGGGACGGTGTTCTCTGCCTTCTCTGGGATGAATGGTAGCTAACACCTATTTAACTAAACTTAGAGGACTCAAAATCCACCCTCCTCAACCAAATAAATACTTAGGGTAAACTATTACATGGTGGTGGATCTTTTGGGAAAGGGAGAATAAATTGTGTGTATATGGGCAAGTCTTTCCCACTTCCAGAAATCTGTGGCTTATGGCTGGGGTTTCTCTGCCAAACATGTCAGTAGGGCATTATGGTATATAATGTAATCAACTTTAGATCCATTTATTATTTTGAGTGGTTTAAGGGTTTTTTGTAAGCTGGCAGACTTTAAAAAAACATGATTTACATAGTGTTGAGGTCAGCACAAGTGGTCAATTGCCTTCAAATCCTTAAAACAATTTGATGTTTGGAATTTTCTGGTAAAGAGCTTGGTTTAACCAACACATTTCTGACTGCACTTAAATATACGAGTTCAGTAAAATCTTACTGGAGTTCTTTTATCACACTTGCATGAATATGATTTGCCTCTCAAATCTCCTTTACTGACACTGAAATAAGTTCTTTAATTCCTRTCTTGCAAAGGATGATCGCCTTCTCTATGCTCTGCTGGAGAGAAAATTGATATTAATTTTTTGGCTTTCTTGTTAATTCTTTGTTTTCCGGAACTTTCCTAAGTCAGCATCATGAGTTCTACACAGTCCTACTAATTGCAGAATGTTAAAGAAAAAAAATAAAAAAAACTTCTAGTTGTCAGATCTTCAGCAAATTGTTCTTTAACAACTTCAGGGTTTCTTTTTTYCCTTTTTCTACAATTTTTTTTTTGGCATTACATCTGATTTTCCAGACCTGATGCTTTCTTAGTTTCCTTGCTTGGATGGCGCTTCTGTTTGAAGCTTCCTGTTTTAATGAAAAAAAACAAAACCCTTTAATTTTGTTTGGTTTTCAYTGCTGTAATAGTCTCTTTGATACTGTCCTGTATTTATTCTGAAGATCTAGTRATACCTTTTTCTGCAGTTTTAATGTTCCTTTCAAATCTTTCACACTAATATCTTATTCTTCTAGGCTTTGAAGGTACTGTAATAATTCTGTAACTTCAAGTTTTATATATATGTTTTTTTACCCAAAGATTTCCTTGTGAATTTACTTAAAATTACAAGGAAAGAATGATTTTTTCCTATATGTCTATTTTGTGTAGTGTTRGAACAGGAGGAAATAAATGTCGTGGTGATGAATAATTTTCAAGAATTCATATTTGGGAATTTTTAAAATCAATGTTGTTTAGTCCTGAAGGGCAGCTGCTTGTGTAGGTGAATGAATGAATTCATGCCTTTGTGGCAGGAATTGTTTTATTTGCAGAACTTTGGCTCTGCTGCCAGAAGGTACTTCAGGAGGCTTGAGTGTTTTTTTTTGTGTTTCCTGTGGCAGAAATAACAAATTCCTTCCACATGAAGTTTTTAAAACTAATCTACACTGGAAGTTGCTCCTCCAGACCATCACYTTATATCTGCTGGAGATGCAGAGGTTGTCTGAGACTTCACAGGTCTTGTCCCACTCTGCCAAAGATGAG
The DNA here is from genome assembly GCA_014549065.1 of Cardinalis cardinalis. NCBI lineage: Eukaryota > Metazoa > Chordata > Aves > Passeriformes > Cardinalidae > Cardinalis > Cardinalis cardinalis. Next base: position 3,416,290 of record JACDOX010000050.1, read on the forward strand.
GTAGAAGCTGATAAAAGCTCTTCCCCCTTTTCTTTTCCATTCCTTCCTGGTAACTGACTCAAGCACTGCCCTTCCAGTTATTTCTTTCTTGTGAGTTCTGAGGAAGGAAGTTTCTAWCAAGAGCCACATCTCCTTATCTCTTCTAAATTCTTGAGTTTTGACAAGTTTGCTTCAGGCACTCAACTGCCTCCCTGCATCCCCCCTCTGTACTCAGTAGTCCTTGGGGTTTTACAAAGAGAGAGAAATCTCCTAAAATATGTATTAAAAAAGCCTCCACCCCCACTTTTTTTTTAAATTTTTGCGAAGAGACTTGATCCTGACTCCAGCAGTGCTTGCTTGTCCTGCAGTGCCTGGTGCAGGTGACATTATTGTCACTTGGTGACCTCAACCTTGACCTCCTGGGCTTGTCCAGGGAGTGTTCCCAACCCAGGGGTTGGCAAAACATTTCCTCCTGTGTGTGCTCTGCAGGGACTGCTKTGATTTTTAGAACAAAGTTGTGTTATGGACCAGAGGACCTATTTCAAATTAGAACAGTTCTTAAACTCTTCTACCTCTGAGTTTAATTGCCTTTGGAATGGCATTTCAGTTCAGTTGTAAACTATTGTGCAGTAAATAAATATAAATGTAAATAATATAAATATAAATAATATAAATATTTTTGGTTGCCTCAGACACACAGCTGTAGCTTGATCATGCACATTAAAGGATGACTCTGACAACTTTCACCAATATTTCTCTTTCTTCCCTTTTGGGGATATTTCTGGGTTGTTCAGTAGCCTCTTGGAAAGTTTGGAATTTCAGATAGATTGGTAAAGTGTTATTGCAGCTGTCTGACAGGATTAGGCATTTTGGTACCTGGTTCCAATAAATTTTCATGTGTATTATATTTTATCATCAATGCTGCTATTTCTGCTTATTCTCATAAGGAAGAAAAGGTTGTAAGTTCGAATAAAATGTTCCAGAATCTTAATTTGAATAAAATAATTGAAAATATTAACACTTAATTGTAAGTGAGTAAATTATGATTTTGATTAGTATTACATAATAAGAATGGTGACTATTATAAAAATATTAATTTTAATGAAAAGGTTTATTGGAATTAACTTTTGCASTAAGGTTTCTATTCTGGAACTATTATTTTCTGAGGTTGCCAGAAATGCAGTTGCTGTATTTCTAGCAAATATATTTGGGGAAATTTGGAGGATAGTAGCCAACAAATATTAAGTTTTTCTGTAAGAAGTGCCTGTGTTTCCCTGTCTTACAGAGRGGAGAGAGTTCTCCTTCTCAGAGAAGAAGTTCTCAAGGTTAAGTGCTCCATTTGCTAGCTTGTTTTGGACTGTAGACAAGCCATGGAAATGGAAATTTCTCCTTTATAATGAATTTAAACCAATTTAAATTTTTGCWTGTGAATTTGTGTTTTAAAGAGGTAATGTCAAGGTAATTTAAAATAATGCAACTCTTTTTATTTTCTTTTTATGGGAAGGCTTAAGGAACTGAAGAATGTCTGTGGCTTTCTCCACCGAAGTGAATGTAAAAGCTGCAAAGTGAGAATGTAGAGAGATGAACAAATGCTGTGGGGCTTGATACTGTGCAGGACAGAATTGTCATGGGACTGCTTCTCTTTAGGATGTACCCTTCTGCTTAGTTCTAGCAAAAAAAAAAAATATCTATTTTTAAAAAGCTTGTTTTTGTAAGGCTATTCTTACAATTGGAGGAGGAGATAAAACCTCAATGTGAATGCATGTATTCTTTGTATRTATATTTATATCCATGTATCAATACTAATTTTGATAAACACACAATAATATCATCACTGAAATGGTGGTTTTTTTCCCTCCATCTGAACAGCACCAGGCAGTGCCACCTCCTCCTTGATGTCTTCAATTCCACAGAGCATGAGCTGACCATCAGTGCCAGGAACAACGAGGATCTAATTCTGCACGCCGGGGAGTGCCAGCGGTGAGTGCTGCCACTGCCAAAGGGCCCAGAGTTAGCCCTGGTGTTTTTCTGTACACAATGGATGACATTTAGGTGCCTGTTGTTCTCTTTAAACACTGTACACATGTCAAAGAATAGAAAAGTTTTCTTTCTGGGAGATGCATCACTAAGTTTTAGCAATATCTCAAGTCAATTTGTTTGGGCTCTGCATGTAGTGATCCTGGAAATAATGAGATACAAAGCAGTTGGTACTGAGGTCTACAGCTCATTTAACTTTTGTAGAGTGTTTGAATGTAATTTCCATGTGCTCTGAATGTAATCCTGGTGTTAAAACCYGATCTCAGTAGTTTGTTATCCTTTCCCAGTTTTAAATTTTCTCTATGTGGTTCCTCAGCCATTTCCTCACTTTTCCTACAAGGAAAACTCCAGGAAAGAAAAACAGAATTGAAGAAAAAGCAATTCCAATCTCTGTGGGGAAATATATTTCAGATCAAGCAGGCTGTTGTGGGTATTGATTCTTACAACCCTACTAGAGTGGTGTACAGCTCATTATTAACCATTATTTGCCATTACACACCTGCCTCAGATTCCTGCTGCTGGCTGTAGCCCAGGGCTGCCTGGTTAATCTCCTTCAGGTGATCATTGCATCTGAATTCCAATTTCATCCTGGAAAGGTGATAATGTGAAAAAGGGAATCTTGCTTTTGGGCTCCCTGCACTGCTCTCTTCTCTGGGAGAGTTTAAGGCCTGCAGCTCAAAAACTTGGTTAAAGAGAGATGTTTTGATGTCTGCAAATCCCTGGATGAATATTAAGTTCAAAGTCAAACCATGTTAATTGCAAGGAATGCAGCTGTCAAAAAGAATTACAGAATAGGTAAAATAGCAGCACATTTGGAATGCTTTTTGCCTTGGTGACTCCCAAAGCACAGCCAAGTGGAAATGTGTTGACTCAAACTCAGGTTGAATTTTACTTTACCAAGGAATGGACAAAAACCATCAGTAACATACAGTGCTTCTTCCTTTTATTTGGAAAGAATTGYCTCTTTTTCTTTTTTAAAAAGCAGTCTAAACAGTTACTGTATTTGCTGAGAAWGTCCTGAWKAAGGCAGGAATGATGAATCTGACTCCATGTTCTCAGAAGKYTAATTTATTACTTTATGGTACTACATTATACTAAAAAATACTATACTATACYAAAGAATACAGAAAAGACACTTACTCAATGCTAAAAAGCTAATAATGAAAACTCGTGMCTCTTTCCAGAGTCTTGACACAGCTTGGTCCTGAYTGGCCAAAGASTCAAAACAACTCACACCAGAAACCAATGAAACAATTTTATTGTTAATAAACAATCTCCAAACACAYTCCACATGAGCAAAACRCAGGAGAAGCAAATGAGCTAAGAGTTGTTTTCCTTTTCTCTGAGGCTTCTCAGCTTCCCAGGAGAAAAATCCTGGGCAAAGGGATTTTATCAGAGAATGTGAATGCTACAAACAGTCACCAAAATATTCTTGTTCCTATCTGTATTGGTCTATAATTTTATTTTTATGCCTCTTGTTTTTTTGCATTGTTTTTATAGTTTTAAAATCCCTGGAAATTTTTCATTCCCAGATTTTGGGACAATATATAACAGATAGAAATTGAAGTACAAATCAGGTTATAAAATTTCTTTGCATCCCTTTGATTGAATTTTATTTCCTATGGATTTAAATTTAAATATCCTTAAATCATTACATTGTAAAGGATATAAACCCTTTCAATAAGTCTTTTGAAACAGTCATTTATCAAAGGAGATTGTATATGTGTTGCAGGTATTTAAACCTTTAAAGTTATTTTTATTCTTATTGCAAAATACATTTTTTGTGTTAAGTTAGAAATTGCACAGTTTTCCATTGGTTCTAAACTCATGTATTATCTATTTCTCAAAGGTAATGCTTTTCATTGTAAAACTGTGTATTTGGCTACCATGTTGCCATGAGCTTTAATTTTTATTCCTATAGATCTACTACAGAAAAGCAGGTGAAACATACACTGGGCTTTAAAATTAGCTTCCTGCTCTTAGGAAAAGGCTTTTGTTGCTCTTTGGGGGGAAAAAAGAAAAAGAAAAAATGAGAAATCTTTTCCTTTTTTAAGCAATGGCTCCAAATATTTACTTTTTATTACAGGACAGGCATTCCCTAGAATCTGCTTTTGAACCAAGGTTCTGAACCCAAGTATACAAAGCTTTTCAACACATCCCTCTTCTTTTAAAGTCTCCTTTTAGGAATTTTTTTCTTTGGATATTGATTGCTATTAACACCTGATTAATATTTCAAGAGAGGCTTTTCAATCAAGTTCATTATTTCTTTCATTTCCCCTGTACCTTCTTTGATGCTGCCCTCAATTCTTAATGTTTCCCTCATTCTACCTTTATTTAAATAGTGACTTTTTGCCAGCTTTGGTCACTTTCTCTTCCTTTTGTAATTTACTCTGTCTCCATTCATCACCCTCACTTTGAAATCTCTCATCCTGACAGAGTGGAGGTAGCAGGAAATTGTTTTCTCTGTCCCTTTTGTTATTGCTGGGGACTCTAAGTGTTTTCATATTCTCTGCCTCCAGACCCACAAAGAAGGATAATGCTGCATCCTGCTTACTCTGGCCTCTTTTGCTTCCCACTTCAGATGTTTAGAAAGTAAAATAACTTGGAAATTTTTATGTGTTGCTTCTCTTCCCTACCTTACAGAGTGGTCACTGTGAATGTTTTTCCCTCCTGAGAGGGAATTTGCAGGGGATTCTTGCGTTGCTCCCATGGAAAATGAGGAATGCTGATGGATGCTGCACTTATTAGAACACTCTCTGTAATATAATTTGATTTATAATGAAGCTGTACAATTSACCATGGTGCTGGCAATGGAAAGGGTGAGGAGATGGAAACAGAAATGCCAAAAAAAGTCTGGGATTGTCWGCAGATCAGTGCTGGCACTGCCATACCTGTCTGAGCCCATCAAGGGCAGTCCCTGGGATCCATTTTGAAGTATCCACATTATTTGGTGCATTCCCACCCTGTCCTGTTCTCTGTCTTATTTGTATTCATGTAAAATGGATCAAATGTGTAGAATGCTGCACAATATTTTTATTTTAAAGTCTGAAAGGCAGTTTGCCTCCATTAACTTAGAGACAGGGCAGTAACAGCTGCTACAATAACACTGCATATGTCAGGAAAAACTGGTATTATACYAGTTAGGAAAAGAGACATCCTTTAGGCCATTAAAAGACTATCTGGAAAATACATGCCTTTTTCTACAGTAAGATTATTCTGCTGACTTGTGAAAATTATCATTTTAGCTTTCAKAAAAGCTTAAACTTAGAATTTGCTGTACTTTTTAAGCCAATAATTGGGATTATTTACTGTGTGCATTGTAGCTGTTCTTGGAGATATATATAAGCAGTGTTTCTGAGAAGTGACACTCTTCTCCCTCTATTTTAGGATAGAGAAACATTTTGCTCCCTGTCATTTTATAGTCAGAAATGGTAATTTGGGCTCAGTGATTATTTTGTTCACTCATCTTTCTGTCTTTTCATCATTGCTTGTTTTGCAGACAAACAAATGAAAGGATCAGCCTTTTTTTTCCCCCTATATCCCAAGATGTTAATTAGAGACTTCATATTCCCATCTCTGCTTTCCACATGACTTGAAATGTTCCTTCCTATCCCATTGTGGGACAATTAGTGACATGTTTTAGTCTGAGGTCTTTTTTCCCACAAGATTATGATGAGGAGAGAAGAGAACCAAGATTTCTTTGGGGTAGAGAAGGAAAAGACAGGAGATTTTTCCTCCCTCTCCTGTGAGGTTGGCTGGAGAAAACAGAGGAGCAAGAGTTTTGGATGGTAATTTGTWGGAACTCCTGAAAATAATTTTAGAGTTCATTGCAAAGCTAAATTCCAACTCAATTTTTGCTGCTTYACACCTGCAGGAGTTTTTTTAAACTTCAGTATCCACAGGGGAGTTCTGGTGTCCTGATGAAAAGATGTCAGCCAAATTATTCTATGGAAGTTCTGGCTGCAGTGAGTGGTGCTGAGGTGTTGGCAATGTCTTCAGCTAATTTAAAGTATCACCCAGTGGTATCAATATGTTTTGTTCACCTCTTCAGYTGAACACATGACATATGATGATGATGAGGGAAGCAAATTCTCTCATGTCTGCTRTTGGAAAGCTCAGCCTCCAGAGATTTTTTYCTGGGCTAGCTGAGTCTCCAGTTTCTTGAAGAAGAATAAAAGCTGTTTCTTGCAGCAGTCAGCTGCACTGTTAAAGGAGTTTTGCAGTGAACAAAGTGCAAGTGTTTTGAATGTAATCAGTGGGAAATCTGAGCTTGTTTATCCCAGCAAAGAGGTAATCAACAGGTTGTTCTGACATGGAAAAATATAGCAGACAGCTCTTGGAGGGAATTGTATTAATGTCTGTGAATAAAAAAGTGTTGCCACTAGCAGTGATCTGAATTTATTGAAAAACCCTAGGTACGGTAATTATTGTGTTTCTTACTTGATTATCAAACCATTAAAATTAAATTTCATGACAGCCCTCATTTATGCCTAAATCACTTCATAATTTATGGTAATAGATGTAATCTCRTTGTGTGCCCCAGGATATCTCATTTTGTACCACACACCCTGCCTTGGCTTTCCCATCCCCATCCTGTGCACGGTGTGTCTGAGGTACTGGGGGAGATTGATGCTGGGGAGGGTCTGAGCAGATCAATTCTCTCCTCTGTCCTTGTGAGACAGCACAGCTGKGCTGCTGAAGCCTTCCCCATGTGTGACACTGCACAGCTGGGCTCTGCACATTCACACAGTGTATTTTCCAACCTGTTCTGTGTGAGGACCATGAGGATTAAATCTTGGGATGCCCAGGACAGGACTGGTGTCAGGAGCTGAGAGAGGAAGAACAAACAGGACAGGTCGTGGTAAATGAAGAAATAGTTCTGTTGGTAATTCAAATCAGAGAGGTTTTTGTGCAAAATTTACAAGTTCTGACAAGTGCTGGTGACCCAGGGGATGCTGATGTGAAAGAACATGATGGAATTTTGGCCTTTTCATTTTTTTTTTAATTGGAAGTTGCCCAATTAAAAATAAGCTGAAGAAATCTTGCAGTAGCAAAGTCAACACTCAAGTTCAGGCTTCCTTTCTGGGTCAGCAGTTTTACCCTGCCTTTTAACAGGGTTACAGGGTTAAGTGAGTTGTGTTTGCTTACACATATACTCTACAGTAAGTTTTGTTCTTTTTTTTTAGAGTCAGCAGAATGATAGGTATATAATGCTCAGTTTTGCCAAGTGAACTTTTGTGTGTATTGACTTCACCCGGTTTGATTTTTTTGTTACATTCTAATGAGACAAGAATAATTAAAGAAGCAAATTATTATTTTCACTTTTATACCTTTTATCCCATAGTCTGGTGGTTTTTTAATCGATGGAAATGAAAGAATTTTTTAGAAGTCCTTTGTGTGCATACTAATTATGAGTGCCATTTCTGCTGCTTAATTAATTGATGTAAATGCGTTGATTAATTGAGCTGTGAAGTCTGTGCAGTGGTACACTGCAATTTCTCCAGTATTTGTTAACAATGCACATTTTGAAAACATTTTGAAATAAGTCCTCTTTCAAAGGGAGCAAGAACTAAAAATTCTGCCCCATTTTGAACCAAAAGTTCTCCCAATAAATTTATTGCCCATATGTAAGTAAATGATGATTGTTATTTCTCACAGTTGCCAAGTCAGTGTTTAATTTGTGTGTCTGCTTATGACAGGGCATGTTGTCTGTATGGGAGATTAATGATTTTTTCCATACAYTGCTGTTACAGTTTATGTTTTAAAGACAAATCTGCTATTATTAAGGCTTTGCCTGCTGTCAAGAGAAAATAAAATTTCACAGCAGTTGCCCTTGGTMTTCATGTTAAATCTATGGCCAGCTGGATATGTCTGAGATACCTTCAAGTCAAATTGTATTAACTAAAACATAAAAATCACCCTTTGTTGTCAGGACAATAGTTTTTATTTTGTCTCTTACTTGACAGTTGTTAAATACACTTTTAGATTTTTAAGGCTTGCCTTTTTCTACTAGTAGCCAAATCAATCTTTAAACATAGTCTATAATTTTGAGTGAATAATTAGTTATTTTCAACAAAAAAATTGTAAAGGAAATGTTTAGGTAGGAAAGGATGATACATCTATCACTGGTCAGATTCATAGTACGAATAAGCTATGATGTTCATTTTTATTTCAAAGCACTTTGCCAGAAACTGGAGATGCTACAGGAGGATTCTGCAAAAACTATAGAACTGCAAAATAACAAACAACAATAATAAAAAAGGAAAGAGCAAGAGAAGAAGTAATAAAGAGACATTTCAGTTTTGGATTGGTTTTTAGCTGAAGTACTCAAGGAATCCATTTGCATCCCATGAAAACCAGATGCTCTTCTGAGGTCCCTTCCAAGCTTGTCCCTGCCTGGTCCTGGTTCCTTTGTAAGGGGTGAAATATCCCACCCCAACTGGGGCTGGTCACACAGATCCTGCAAAACCCAGATGTGATCTGAGAACAGGAGAGCCCAAMAGAAAGAAGGAATGAGAAGAGGGAATTTTGATATTCAGCTCTGGTCACACTCACAGGACAAAGGGGAGATCAAATGGGAGAAGATTCAGGTGAGCAGTGAAAATRAAAGACTTTGGCTTGGGTTTGACAAGTGCTGTAAAATTTAAAGGCAATTTATGCCTTGTATGAGGTGAGGACAGAGGAGGGCTCTCCTGAAAAGGTTAAGGGAAGTGAACATGGGAATAAAAAATGAACTTTGAGCTGTGTATGAATTGATCTGGAAAAGAAGAGATTTCCAGGCCTCAGGCATCATCTCAGACCATCTCCCCCATGGAGAAATGGAGRCAAAGACTGTCACAAAGGCTGGTTCTGAGGTGTCCTCCATGGAGTTGCCAAAGATCTGCCTGCAGTTGCCACATTTCCCAACTGGAAGGCCTTTTCCAGTGTTCTATCCCTGTAATGATGATGAAAACAAATGCCCTTGTAGGTTTTACAGCAGTATRTTCCTGTTCCTCTCCCTGTCCTGTTCCCAATGCAGTATCATCCTTTTCTTCTGATTATTTAGRATGTATTTCCATAGGGAATGTGCAGGCAATCTATTTCCTATGATTTAAATTTGAATTTAGCATTTGTTTCTGTCAAGAAATGTCTGTTTGAGGTGAACCTTCCTTCCCCAGCTGCTGTACGAAGAGCTTCCTTTGGGTCAGCTTTCTCAGACTTGTTGAGAAAAGGGGGATTACTTCTCCTCTTCCCTTCCCTCCCTTGCCCAAACCTCAATGTATTGATTTTATCAATCCTGGGGGGTACTGCACTGGGTAGGCACCTCTTTTGGTATTACATCACTTTCTCTAAGACTGTTTTTCTTTTCCCACTTCTTCAGTTGCCTTTTCCTAAATCAGGGCTGACTAACTCACTGCRTCTAGCCTGCGTGGCACTTTTTCTGACCTCTCTGAACATTGCCTTGGCCTCAGAAGACCCAATTTGCAGTATTTATAATATTTTGTGTATGCAGCTGGRGAAACAGGAGCTTTGTGAGCACAGGCCAAGTTTGTCTCTGACAGGATTTATTAAGTTTAATAGGGTACAACATAAATGTGGCTGGGTAGTTTGGCCCTTATACAAAATATCCCACAGATGCAGCACGAGTTTGCTGTTCCAGTTTTAAATGARCTATAAATCACTCAAAATCCAGACCAGCCATCTTCATTTTCCCCTTAAATCCTAAGTAGATTACAGGTTGTAGGACTTGCAGGGTTCAAAGCTGTCTCTTGAAAAAAGTCAGAGTAATTGATTTCAGGATTCAGATTAAGAAATTATTTTWWAAAAAAAMCACTTTTTTTTTCTCATAGAAGAAGCCAGACCTTTTCCTTCCTTAATTTGCTCAATACTTGACAAAAATTATTTCAGTATTKAAATTTTTGGGTTCTAGGCACAGTTGTGGAAGCATTTGACAAAGTGCAGGCATGTTAAAAAAATGGACTGAAGTGCTAATACTTTGTAAGAAAAATTAGAATTGTTTCTTTTGTTAGATAACAATGGAAAAACAAGCTCAACAGGAAGAAATACCTTTTCCTGAAGGAAATCAGAGTTGAAATGAAYTGTGCTTGCCCTTAATTTACACATATTCAAACCAATAAATTCAGACTGTAGTTTTAGAAAATCATGTTTCAGCATTGATGGGTGATGGAAAAATGTGAGCGATGAAGSTGAACATTATCAACCTTTCACTGTGAATTAATTTCCCTGCAAGAATGAAATACAAAAATACCAATATTCCCAGGAAGAAAAGATTCCATGGAACTTTGGGGTTTGTCCTTTTTCCAGTAGGTTTTCTGAACACTGAAGGAGAAAGGAAAGTTGTATTAATCAACATTGTTTTTTCTCCCCACGTTTGTCTGTATTTCTGTGGGATGGGTACTTAATCAAAATTTCTGTTTTGTCTCAAACCTGCCCTGTGGTCAGCACACCTGAGATATTCTGTAGGCTGTCTCTCCTYGTAAAATCCATGTCAGAAACTTGGGAATCCTGAGTGAAACCATGGCAGAAAAGAGGTGCCCTCCACAGGAGCTCAGCCAAATGGGGGGAGTGARTTGTGCAGCTGCAGCACAGCTGGCACAGCCCAGATTTCTGTCAGACTTGCCTGGCAGTGTGAATTCAAGGCAGGCTGCAGAGATTGTTGCTGCAGAGGTTATTCAGAATTCTGTGGAATGCAGCAGTGCCCAAGGCAGGGCAGGCAGGGGGAGCTGCCCTGAGCTCTGTGCCTGCATGGGAGCAGCAATGCAAAGAATAACTTACTTGCCTGGTGCTGTGCTGCCAACCTGGGGCTTCATGGCCAACTTCCATGGCCAACTTCCAGATTGAGTGGGTACTTCCAGAGGGACGTCCCAACCTACACTATTCTTCATTTGAAAATCTTCCTACTCATTGGTAAACTTGTTTGTTCTTCCAAAGCCAGCAGTTACAGGCATGTGTCCATAGAAAYTGGTTCTTCTCTTGCTTTGTTTTGTCCTCCAAGACTTTTTGTCTTTCCAAAATTTGTCCTAATCTGTCTTGGGGTGTCTTTTAACCCTTCTCTGGAGGAACTTTTTTCCCCTTAGCCTTTTTGGTTTTTTCTGCTGTTACAGATGTCACAGGGCCACTTTTGGTAAGGCTTTGACCTCTAACTCATGTCTTACTTTAAGCAGTGTGTTTTTGTGAGCAATGTGAATTTGCAGAGTCCTCCTCCACAGGTTCAGTTAGGTGCAATACTTTTTCTGCTCACTGTCACCTAAACCTGGTGCCTTGTATGTTCACCTAACAGATAAAAAAACTCTGTGGAATTATTTTTGCCTAATAAATTGCTCTATTATGATATTTGGACACATGGACATAAGGAGTGAAGGGTTATCTGGGTGCACCTTAGACTCTTTAGAGATTGCAGGACAAAGTGATGAAGATAACAGAATAATTTTAGTCCATTTCCCAATTAACCATCATCTTTATTTTTTTGTGGAAARCCTCCCTAACACATTTCAGGTCATTTTTTGTTTATGCTGCCAGTAAGRGAACGAGCTTTTGGGTTTAGGTGCAGCTCCAGGTCACACCTGGTTTGATCAATATCTGTAGATAAATAGATGAATTTAGAGCACAGCACTCCCTGTATTGAGGAGCACTTGGCTGTGTTTTGTGGCTGTGGTGACACGGTGGCTGCGTTAATGGGATGAAAGAAGATTGTCTTGAGTGGCTGCCAGTTATGTCTGCCTTAATGGCCAAAGGATTTATGAAAGTTACACTCAGATGTTGCCCAGATTTGGCTTCCTGCCTGCTCTCTGATGTTCTGTAAAAGATCATGAGGGTGCAGCATGGATTTCCTGAAGTTGGAAATGAAAATATCCAATTTCTATTAATTTGTTTTAGATGATCAAAAGTATAATTAAAATAGCTGGTTTGTGAGTATTTCCTTCAAAGAGAACACTCATTTAAAATTAGTACACTTCATCAGCTTGAATTTATTCCTTACTCTTGACATCCATTTAATTCTGCCTTCATTAACTGGAAACAAAAGCTAAAACAACAGTGATTTGAAAAGATCACTGAAAGATGCTAAGTAAATGCTGTAGTATATAAATCCAACCTTTTATGACATTTTCATTTTGCAGTTACACATGTGTCTCCAGATGCTGATTTGGAAATTCTGTTTTCTTCCCCCCTCACCAATGCCCCCATAATAACTGGGATCACAGGCAAAAAGTTGAAGCCTTCTTTGAAATAATGGGAAGATTTATAGGTCCTGAATTAAAAAAACAAACCAGTGTTCTGCTARGTTTGAATACAATTTGTGATTTGCCTTATACAAGTGTCTTATCTTAGCAGGGAACAGGGGGATGTTAAATCTGTTATCTTTCTTCTTCAACCTCTTTTTCTGTCCCCTCCAGCCCATTCTTCCAGTGGCTCTCCCAGTGAGAGCTTTGCCATGTTTGAGGTTTTGAAAAATGCACGTTCTTTCTAATTCTTCATAACAAGGAAGAATTCTGCTCTAGTCTTGGATTTTTGAAGTATAATTAATTGACAATTCTGAAATGAGATCACTGGAAATTGTTTGATTTCCTGGCCCTCGGTGGGAGAGCATTTCTCAGTCTGGACTGTGTGGTACCATGATTTCTGCCTCTTGCAGGAGGTGTGTTTAAAACCTCCCTATATACACTTATCAAATTACCCCCTATCTTATATGGTGTTTTCAGGCTGTGAAAGATCCTGACATCATGGAAGCATTCCAGATTTGATGTCAAATAATAAGCTGGAGGAAAAAGGGTGACTTGTGCTAAAGAAGGTTATTTACATGTTTATTTCAGTTTTATGTGTACACCTGCACTCATTGAGTGTGCTGAACTAGGAAGGAGTAAACAGGGCTTTWTGCAGGGAAGATGTAGCTCATAAATCCATTTTTATGAGCTGATCCATTTCCAGAACACTGAAGTTCTGGTCAAGAATGAACAAGCTTGAAGAGTAAGAAGGGTCTAATTAATGYCATTCTTGACATGGGAAGGAGTTCCAAACCAGAAGCTGATAGAGAAACCAAGCTGCTCTGGGATGGGAATGGAAAGTTATTAATTTGTTAAGAAATGGAGAAATAACTTGCAGAGCTGAGGTCCTCATTGGAGCCCCTCTGGAATGTGTGCTGGGCCCTGAACTGCTCAGCTGTGTTTGGAATTGTGTTGAAGAGGGGTGAGCAGAGGGCTGGGAAGGTCCCTGGTACTGGACTGTGAAGGAGAGAGCTGAAGTGTGGAGTTAGAGAGGACAAGATAATGAAGAATTGTCAGGTGAACTTCAGTCCTAATAAATCCTAAGTGATGAATGGGGTGGAAAAAAATCTGAGCTTTAAATAGTGGATGATGAGCTCAGGGCTGCCTTTTACCTCTTAGGAATTGGATCCAGGTTTTAATACATCTGTGAAAATCTTACCTATGGCTCAGTAGTGAGCCAAAAAAAAGCATTTTTTGAGCAGAATGTTTTGTATCAGCACAGGGCAGAATGTTTTCACTTCTTCGGAATGATCTCACCAAATGAGAGGATGATACTTGAAAACTGTTCAAGTTGAAAGGAAAAAAAAATTTGCAAAAGGGAACCTGATATGAAAGAGGAATCCAATGTTACACTTGAAGGGAAAAAAAGAGAAAATAAAAAGTAAGCACACATTGTGAATAGAAGAATGAAGTATAAAAATATTTCAAGTATAATTGTCTGAAATGATTGATAGTATTTTTTTTCCCCTCACCCAATTACAGGATAAAACTTTGCAGGTTGATGTAACTGTTGTTTGGGTGGTTAAATGGGAACTGATTTTATTGATTCTTGGTTTATTGATTCTTGTCTTCCCAAACTGAATTATTTACTTCTTGGTGAAGGTTTTGCTGTTGTCCACRGATTTTTTTCCTGACTCCTAACCTGAAGGTTTCTGGGGTGCTCCCACACATGCAGTTGTTGCAGGATTTGCACTGCTGAGGAGAGGAGCTGCTTGGAGGCTGTTTATAGTAGATTAGTTTGGGATGGAATAGAGATTTTCCTCAGCTATGGCAGGTGCTCTTCTGGGTGCTTCAAATACTCTATTTCTTCTCTCTCCTGTGCCTTATTCTCCTCTTCAGAGTCTTCTTTCCCTTGTGCTGATGCCAGGCAGGTGGTTTTAGGTCTCTGCAGTAACTGAGAGGGGAAGGCAGTGGCCAAGCAGGAGAGCAACCTTTGCTTCAAWGTTTTTAGTCAGCTGAAAGAGTTATGAACTACCCAACAAAACAGTTATAATCTGGATAAATTCAGGTATTTGTTGCAACTAGATAAACTCAGTGTAGCAGAACAGATGTAGGCCAGAGATTTAGTGTGCCTTTCACAGATTTTTTTTTTTCTTCTTCTTATCTGTGTAAGTCTCTATAAACAAAGCTTCTTTTGGAAAGAATCTACTGAGTCATTTCTTGCACGAGGGAATTTTTCTCTCTAACTGACTCCTGCTCTGACAGTGTACTAGGTCAGGAGGATTTTTCCTGAAGTATTTATTCATTGTCTTTTTTTGAAAAGTTGAACCTGAAATATAAGTCAGCTCTGCAGAACACATGGCAGAATATTAATTCTGTTAATAGTAGGCTGTGAAATGTGGGGTAAAATCCCGGCCAGGGGATTATCTCAGCTAAAACCTTTTCCTTTGACAAGTGAGGGCCTTGCATATAAATTACACTCACCACCAAAGTTTCCTTCCAGGGTTACTTCATCAGGGAAGCTTCTCAGCCCCATCTTTTATATCAAAATTGAGTTAATGAGTTGTGCATCTCCTGATGAGTTGGCAGAGCTTTTGCAGCTTCAAGGAGATCTAACACCTGCTAATATCAATGCAAAAGCTTGGCTGCAGAGTTGCCAAACCCACATTTAACCTATTTAAATCACAAGCTACCATTGATCTGGTTTTCACAGTGTGTTCTCCTGAGTGCTTTTGGCTTAGATGTATTACTTAAAGAAAGATTTTAGTATTTAATTTGCAGYGTTTAAAAGGAGAGAAGCTGCCTCTTTAGCATTGAGAAAGGCAAAAAAAAGGCAGTTTAGTAATTTATTGCTAATTAAGAAGAGGCATGAAAWGGATTCTTTTACTGCATGAAGATTCAGTTTGGGTTGAACAAAACCAGAACTTGATCAAGAAAACCTGTGAGCGGCAAGCTGCAGTGAAGTGTGTGTGTGTGAGCAGTGAGGGTGGCAGCAGGGGCTGACCCTGGTGTGAGCCAGGGCTGTCCTGAGCTCCCAGCACAGCTCAGTCACCCCTGGCAGCTGCCCAGGCTTTGGGAAGGGTGATGGTGCCCAGGCTTGAGGCTGAGGTGGTGTTGAACAAATCTCTCCATTCAGTGTTTAGCTTGAAATCAGAGAACCAYGGAATGGTTTGGGTGGGAAGAGACCTTCAGGATCATCCACTGCCAATCCCTGGTCAAGAACACCTTCCACCACYCCAGGTGGCTCCRAACCCCATCCAGCCTTGAAAACAYTTCCAGGGATGGGGCATCTCCAGCTTCTCTGGGCAGAACCACCCTCATCAGAAAAGCCACCTTCCTTACATCCAATTTAMATCTGCCCTCTCTCCACTTAAAACCACTCTCCTCTCACTGCAGGCCTGCTAAAAAGTCTCTCTCAGGTTTTCTCAGTCCCTTTCAGGCCCTGGAAGGTGCTCCAAGGTCTCCCTGGAGCCTTTTCCTACCCAGGCTGAGCCCCCAGCTCTCCGAGCCTGGCTCAGAGCAGAGGGGCTCCAGCCCTGGAGCATTTTATTTTATTTCCAGGCATTTTATGATTTTTTCATGGCCATGAAGTTTATTATTGAGGGTCCTGGTGGGAACTGTGTCATTTTGCGTGTACTATAACGAGTTAATCCAAGCTTGTCCTTAATGAGGGTGTTTGTGGTGGCAGGGACAGCCCAGATTTGAAAAAGACTTTCTTTGKAAACACTGGAAATGAAGTGGACTTTGTGTAGAAAAAGGAAAACCTTACTTTTTTAAGCTGTTCACTCTTGAGTATTGTCTGTGTATATTTGGAGAAATRAAAAACCAAACGACATTAAAAAAACCCAACAAAATAAATCTGAGATAGTTTCCATCTAGTAAAATACATTTTTTAAAATGGTAACAGCTGCACATTGTATTAGCAAATAAGAGAATTTATGCAAGATTTTTCACAAACATTTTTCTTTTTTTCTTACTCTAAACCTGTGTCTATATCATTTTTCTAGGTAAAAACCTTTCACTCCTTGGAGGTTTTGGATGACTTGTGAGTTGAATTTATTTKGCAAAGAGCAGGCAAAGAGTGGGTAATGTTTGTAAATCTAACCTGTTCAATTTGGAYAAATCTTACACTGAGATCTTAACAGTTCACTGACTCTTCGAAGGAGTGGGGAAAAAATAAAAAATTGAAAAAATGGACATAGTAAAGCTACTTTAGTAGCAGTTTATTTTCCTGCTGCTCTTTGAAAAAAGGGGGCAGGGGAGGAAAGTGTCTTTAAATAGCCTGTTAGRCTGCTGCTGCTGCATCTGCTTGCTTGTGTGACAGATTTCTCATTAGAGGTACCTTGCAAGGACCCATGGTCACCATAGTAACTATCTTGGAGCATTATACCTTAAATTTATCCTGACAAAGGTTACTGTGGCAATTCCTCAATTCCTACTAATTGGCTTTTTTTTTTTTCATTTTCTTTTTTTGCTGCTGCTATTTTTAGCTCATCCCCTCCTCCTCCATTTAAGTTCCAGATTCTAAGTGGAATGAATTAGGAGAATTAGTGAGAAAATGCTTTACAGGGTAGGACTAATTGGCAGCTAAACTCTGTTTTGCTCCTCAGTGTGGGAAAAAAAAATCTAAATCATAACTTCCAGTGGTAGCTAAAAGGTTATCAGATTTGTCCTCCAAATGTTTTGATATGAAACAGTATCAGTGCTCTTGAGACATGGGTTTGGTTTGTGCAGACTTCTACTATTGTTTATTATCAAGTATTAGTCATGTTGTTTATTAGCAGATATTACTACCAGCAGAGATAGAGGGAAACAAGCCATATCCTGAGGAGYTGAAAAGCTCATTTAAAGTAAGCTTGTGATAACCAGAAGAGTTTCTTGTGCTGAGCTATATTGGTACCTGGGCCAGGTGCTCTCTTGGTACCGATGCAGCCACCTGGCATCTGCTGGTGCAGCAGGTTGAATTAAAAGTTATTCATARGCTGATGATATCATTGTTTAATTTCCTGTAGGTGTATTAGAGGGTGACTGCTGCACTTCCAGTGGCTCAGAAGTCTCAAATTTAATTGCTGGATTGACTGCAGCTCCATTTTCCAGGCCCAGGATGGAGTGAGCAGTGACCTGATGAGCCCTCCCAAGGTGCTCATCCCATGGGCAGCAGGGAGGAGAAATCTGAGCTGGAGTGGGGTGGGAAGAGCTCAGTTCTGCTGAAAAGGGAAATGGGATTGCAAATATGGGCACAGAACGTGGCCTTAAAGAAGGCAACAGAGTGAGAGGACATCAGACCATGGCATGGTGAGGGAAGAGGAAAGGGGAAAAAGGGGAAAGAAGAGGGCAAGGGCAGGGGGSGAAAGGAAAGGGGAAAGGAAAGGAAAAAGAAAAGAGGGAAGGGAAAGGAAGGAAAGGAAAAAGGAAAGGAAATTCTCAGCTTTTCAGTGAGGTGCAGGACACAAATGCATGTTCTACCACTGTTCTGCACTCAGCCCATCTCTGTGTGGCAGAATTCACCCAAAGGTGCAGCCAGCAGTCAGCTTGACCTTTTCCTTCTTTTTGGAATGTAAGAGAAAAACTCTTAAAACTTCCCAGCCTTTAAGCACTGAACTTTCTCACTGTAGTATGAATTCMGTCCTGATGTAGATCAGCACTTAAGTTTAGCACAAGGCAAACTCAGAAGATGTCAGAGATGTTTATTCAGTGTTGACTCTGAAGCACCAAGGATGATGCATAAATCCAAGAATCATGCACTAGAACTGGTTAGAACAATTCAATTTTCTTCCCATTGCTTAGAACAATTTCATTTTCTTCCTATGCTTCCTCGGCAGAAATTTACAAGGACTGTAATTTCATGCCTGGGAATGGGAATTTGCTACAAAGCTAGAAATTTTAAAAATAATTAAATAATGGAGGCCTGGGAATTACATACATCCTCAAGGGCTGTGCAGGGCTGTTTGTTTTTTTCCCTGTATATAACTTTGAACAGAAGCATCTTTTACAATATAAAACAAAAAAACCCCTAAAATCTGGAAGACTGTCATTGGCTTTCAGCAATTTTAATTCTTCTTTAGCATGAAGGGTGAGATGAAGGATTTCTCTGTAGATGGACAGAGATTAAGTAGATGGACTGGATTTATATCTTGTTGACAGTAAGTCTGCCTTTCATGTAATTTCAAGTTAGCAGAGCTTTTTGGGAGCCAAAATTGGGATTTTGTGACTGTGAAGCCAGTTCAATGGGCTTTGCAGAGCCCTCATTCTCTTCCCTGAGGTACTGGATGTTTTAATTCCTGGCACACTGTTGAGCTTTCCAGATTTTCCTGATTCTTCACTTGCAATGTCTGAACAGGAACTGGAATTTCCCTCGTTTTTTGGAAACTTTGGTCATTTCATCTAATGGGTGACCTGAGATAACAAAGTCCCTCTCATGTGGTTTTTTTACCCATATGCTGTGAGTATGTTATTAAAGAGATGCAAGGTGTGATTTGGAGCCTGAGAGACCAAGTGGGGAGTGTTCTTCTGGGCAGGAAAGGGCCAAGGGCAGGAGCACAATCTGCTCCTCTGGGTTTGTGCTGAGTTCACTGCCCTGGCAGCAGCTGAACCTGCCCTGCCTGAGTGGAGGTGGAAAYACCAGAGCTGGGTATTGGATAGAGCATCTTCAAGGTTTCCAGAAGTTTTTATTTGAAATACATCAGCAATGGTGATCTGAAATGAAAATGATAACTTGCAGTCATGTAGAAATTTGCAATGTTGTTCTAGACAATTTCTTCCAGTGGTCAGTCCTGGAAATACCTGGGTCCTGTTGGAAATCTGAAATTAAATGTGAATTAAATAAAACCRCATTCATATGCTGTGGTAATTTTTTCAAGGCATAATTTTTTGAGGCATTTAAACTTTAATTTTATGTAGCAAATTATACTTATTTGCTGCTTAGATTTTGAAGCTGAACACCTACTGAAGATTTTTTCTGATTTTGTTGATTTTTATATATTGTGTTGACTTTGACTTTTTGACTATGGTTTTTGTTCTTCTGAGCAGTTTTATATCTTCATTTTGATCATAGATCCATTGGCRGTGGGATGCCTTTTTCCTGTGTGTTTTGTCCCTGACACAAAGTGATTCTGATCAGTATTTATGTTTGAACATTTGCTGTTGCAGGAATTACAAAAGATTAAGGGGTAATACAGAACTATGGAAAAGAGGAAAATAGTAATTTAAGTTGTAACAGCAAATGTTTTCTCATATATTTCACTTAAGTGTACAGAAAGTATTAAATAAGTCATAATTACTGCTTTTGCTATTGTTGGAGGAACTAGAAAAAGTTTCAATGGAAATTAGTCATATACCTGATTCTAAAAGATTTTCAGCTGACCTACCAAAAGTGTTCAGTGATTTTTTTTTTCAGATTTTGCTTTGCAGTTTGTGTTAAATTCTAGGCCTGGATATTTCAGGAGAACTAAGCAGAGTTAGAAACCGAATGAAGTGCTCATGCTGTTGACACAGTTCTGTGCTTTCTTGCTGTGTGAATCCAGTTTATGAATGGCTCACAGTAAGAGGCTTGTGAAAGCTCATGGAGGGTAATTCTCTAATAAAATCTGCAGCAGAAATGCACTTGTTTAAAATGGCATTAAATTCTATCCTCATGTACTAAAGTATGAAACATATGCTCCTGACAGCTTGAGCCATTCCAAGTTTTTTCTTCATCTGTCATTAGKGACAGTAAATGTAGTTTAAATACTCAGGAACTTTAAGACCATTTTGGTTTGGATGTGAATGTTCTGTCAAAAACATCAATGAAATGTGTTGTCACAGCATCATTCAGGGGCTTTTAGGTTGGAGTGGACCTTTTGAGGTCAGATAGTGCCATGCCCCTACTCAAGCAGGGTCACCTAGCACAGGTATAATCTGCTGCTGTGCTGYACAGAAYGTAGTGGTTGCTAAAATTTCTCAGAGGGAAAGATTTTGACCAAATACTTCCTGAGCTTTCCTCTACTTTTTTTTTTCTTTTTTTTTTTTTTTTAACTGAAAGATTCTGAGGTTTTATCTGCACCTGAGACAAGTTGTTCTATTGACTGTAAGGAGCACAGTAACTTCACAAAGAACAGAATCCCAGYATTAAGTGTGCTGTTTCTCTTAAGGACTGAGTTTCCTCAGACAGGATTCCTTTTAAGCTGCTGTTTCTCTCTGCTCCCAAAAGTGTTTGAAGAACACTTTTAGAAGTCCAGGCATTTATCTCTGCCTCTGATGGGACTTGGTCCTGGTTGATGAAAGGGGGAGGAGGGGTCCCCTCAGAGCAGCTGATGAGTGACTTATGGAGATGCTGCAAGTTCTCCCTGAAATTACAATTATCAAGGAATGTGGTGTTCAAGAAAAACTGGCCCTTCTGGGTTCCAGCCTGATGACTTCTTCCCCTTACTTTTTCAGATCTGTTGCTTTTAAAAAGGGTTGGTTTGATYGTTTTAGTTTTTTTTCTTTCCAAGATAAAAAAGAGTTCCAATATCACATTCAGTTTCTTTGACCTTTTCCTTATCCCTTTTTAAGGTGGTTTTCTGGATTGGATATGAAATCTGCCTTGCCTTTTGCTTAGATCCAGAAAATCTGAATATTCTTTCCCTTGTATCATTCTCCTTCTTTCGTGGGTTTTCTCTTCCCTAGGAAATACATTGGTTTTAASTATCTTAAGGGGGAATTCTCATCAGATCTCAAAATAAACTTCTATATCTATTTACTGGTGAGCTTCTTGAAGTTCTCTTTAAYCCAGGTTTGACCCATGGCAGAGATTGGTGCCTCATCCTTTTGCAGACTGTTTTACATGTATATATGTGTATATGTGTATATATATATATATGTAGAGACAGATGTATGTATATATATTCACAATTACATTTTCACACTGAAAGCTTTTGAGTTTTATCTTGCATGTTCCTTACCTTTACTGTCCTTTATTTGAGGAGTGTTAAAAGAATATTAGAAAGCCAGAAGCTGCTTTTCCAGTTCAGAGTTTTCTTTTAGTTTCATATAGTAATTTAAAAATAATCAGTTTTTCCTAACTTGAAGGTTAATTTATGAAGTGTAAGTAAATTTGTCACTTTAAAATGATGGCAGTGCTTGGGATGGGTGTCTGATCTCTTAGACCAAAAATTATTGGGATTTTAACCTTATTTTTTACTTCTGAGAGATACCTCAGCATCTCAATACTGTTAAAAGAAAATTTTTGTTTGGTTTAAGGTTTTTTGTATCCTCTTTTCTGGCAAAATATTTTACTTTGTTTCATTGAAGAAAAACTACAAATAGGTTGTGTCCACCTGTGCATGAAGACTGAATGGATGCTCAYCAAGAATGAAATACTTGGATCTTAAAGAAATTAGCAGGTTTTCAAAATTACTTCATTTACAAGAACGTATTTTTGTGGCATCCAAATTACAGCTAAGCCTCACAGGCAGGATGCTTGAGAAAACACAAGCAGTGCAGATGTCTTTTTCTTTAGTTAAAGTGAGATTATCTCCAAGTGTCGYGTTACAGACTACCTGAGGGATTATTTGCTTTGCTTTATTTGGAATATTTTGATTACTTTAATCTGATTCAGATAGTGAATTAACAACTGCATTACAGAGAAATCTATACAGGAATTACAGAAATAAAACATTAAACTMGATTTTTAAAGAAAAAAGAAATCTYCKTATTTAGGTGTGGAGTACTGTGGAATTGTTTRAATAGAAATGGTAGAAATTGCAGGCATTACTCTGTGGACATGAGATTCTGTTCCTCAYAGTAGAGGATTTAAGCCAATGGAGTATTCTGTGCTGTACTTCACTTCAAATGATTSCAAATGGAATGGAAAGTAAAACTGAAGAATATAGAAGATAACWTTTTGCCATTTCTTAGGTGTGGAATATCCCCCAGTGCCAGTGCTTGGGCACCTTTAGGAATTTAATGTGAGYTGAGCTCTCAGTTCTTGCTTGGAARGAGAACAGGTCCTGCATTCCTGATTTCCATACTGGAATTTGGTGAAAGTTTTAGCATTGGTACCTTCACTGCGTGTTGGGTCCAATTAAAAACTGATTTAGTCACAATACTGCATGAACAAGGCAGTAGGAAGTTATTTCAGTAGAATTTGGACACCAGTTCTGAGGAAGGAGTGGTAATTTGCTATTTCTATTTCTAACCCCTTTTACTCTGACGAGCTCCTTGGATGCTTGGACTGAAAAAAGTTCTCTCAGTGTCTGTCCCAAAGTTCTGGCAAGTCCATCAGTGATGCCTTACAGGTACCTCTGGGTGTGTTCCATGTTTTATTTTAGCTCCTTATTGATTATCAACACTCCTGATTCCATGAGAAGTGTGCAATTGCAATTCCTTGGTTGTAAATATGTTGCATTAAAAACTAACAGTGAATCAAATYTGCTTTTCTGAATCCACTGAAAAACAAACATGCTGAGAGCTGATCACTTGGAAATTCATCTATTTTCAAGCCTGGTTCAGATCATACAAATTAAACTTATTCACTGCTAAGTGTGGTATGTAATATGTTCACATAGAATTTACACTCTTGTACAGAARTAACAGCCTACAGGGGTTTAAAAGAATTTAATGTAAATAATACATATTATGGCAATATTCTGCTGTTTGGCTGGGATTTTTTTTTGTCTTAATAATCATCCTTCAATGTTACACATGTATTTCATTGTTTTTAAAATATTTTTCCTTGCTTTGGTTCAGAAGTAAGTCTGTCCAATTTCCAAACCCAGTGTTGTTCTCTTAGTGTTTAAAGCAAAACTCTAATCATTGTCAAAGGTCTTGAATAATGTACAGAACATGATAAAGAAATACATTATATAACCTGAGGGAAGCAAAACTTGACTTTCCAGAAGCAGTTTTAGAAAACATTAATAACATGCACAAGATAAAGAAGCAGTAATGTGCCTYTCCAACTCAGAATGTCTGGGATCTGGAAATAAAGATTAAATATTTCTGGAAATAAAGATGCAGAYGGTCATATTTGGTGTTGATAAGGCATTTGTAATCTTTGTTGAGACTGTGAAATGCAAGAAGCAGTAATTAGATTGGAGAACATGAAAAACTGATTTAGGGAAATAAATTTCAAATTTTGTATACCACATTCAGTCATTTCAGATTTACACACAGAGATTCTGGCCAGGGATGGAGAAGACAATGCTGGGAATTCTTAGACTGGAAAGAAACTTGCATTTTAGGGTCACAGTCTTATAAAGTGGAAATGTAGAAAGAAAAAACAAGTMAAGAAACGAGAATATAGGAGCCTGGGTTGAAACAGCTGAAAACATCAGGACAGAAGAGCTGATCTCACTGAGAGCTCAAAAAGCACACCACCTTCACTTTGTGGTGCTTGTTACAGGAGCGCCGAGAGGAGAATTGTGCCYGTGACCTGCCCAGTGCCCAGCAGGACAATTGTCCCCTCTCAGGGGCCAACTCCTCCCCTTTGTGCTCCTCTTCCTCCTTAGGCTCTGCATTCCCCAGCAGGAGTCTGAATCATCCTGAGACCTTGGTCTGCTAAAGRAATAAACCATCCTTCTTGTCTATARAACAAAGGTTCAATTTTGCATGATGTGCCACAAGAGTGATTATATTTGACAGTTTCAATATTTTGATTTCACAGCGAGCCCCATTTTGAATTGCATCTGTCAAGGTAAAGGAAAGGTTTGCTCCTACAGAAAGCATTGTCTGTGTAGTCTTTGTTATGCTGCTCAGCAAACTCATGGAYTTCTTTCCAGATTTGTCCTCAGCAGGCAAAGAATCAGTTTCATTTTGGATTTGATTAAAAAAAGAAAGAATCAATAAGGAATTAAACAGTCAGGAGTCAGAAAAGGCCTGATAATGATGGAGACTTTTATTACAATTTTGTATCTTTGTTTTTTCCTAGCTAGTGGAATGAAAATGCAAGTATAGGAAGTTACAGAAAATAAATTAAAAAAAAAATACCCAAATTAGCTGATTTGGTGTGATTTAATGATGGATATTAGTTGTCTTTTTTTCTTGTACTCACCAGTAGTAATTAATTTAAAATAACTTGTTYTGAACATGCTGGTGTGAAGTCAGAACAATGCTTTACTTGTTTTGGTAATTTTCTCGTTATTGCTATTTCTGTGTTACTGCACTGGCTGTTGTATTTTTGTGATCCTTGAGTCAGGTATTTTCTAGAGAGATTTTGGAACATTTAGAACATTTTGATGAGCTGGAGAAAGAACTTGAGAATAAGGTTTATAGTTCTGGGGGAGGAGAGCTGTCTGTCACATAATGAGCACACTATTTTGAGTTCCTTTAACTGATTTATAAAGTCACAGARTAACAGAATGCTTTGACTTGGAAAGAACCTCAGAGATCTATTCCAACCCCCCTACCATGGGCACAGAACCATASAAGTCCTGCATATTAATCTGTTGCAAGATAATCAATCTGTGAAAGTAATCAAGGAGGATTCTTTTTTCCCTGAATCCAGCAGAAAATCATCCTTGAAATGCAACTTAGGAAGGAGTATGTTGCATCCCAATTGTTAGTTGTTCAGGATGCTGCTAGAAGATAAATGATACTGAGCTTATCTGCATTAACTTTCACCTTCCTSTAAGGAAAGAAAATAAAACTTCTACTTTTGCAGCCGATTCTTCATCTATCTGAAGTTCAGCAATGTTTCACCCGAGGTATCCTGGTGTGTTATGGGTGATGCTCATAAAAACTCTCTGACCCAGCAGCCTCCTCGTTCTGTGGCAGAACTCAGCACTTGGGGTTCCCCGTTCAGTCCCGTCCCGCGGCCACCGGAGCWGACGGGCCGGCCAGCCGCTCCCGGAGCGACCGGCGGAGACCACGAATCCCGCCACTCCCAGGTTCTTGGCGAGAACCCCCGAGCAGTGGCTCCGTCTGCGGCGTGGTGATGCAGGCGAGAGCAGGACGGCGAAGCCCTGAGGTGAAGGAARGAAAAGGCGRACACACRTGTGGCTGCCAAAAMGCYTCATTGRCCCAGGCGSGRCCAGTAACGGGGRCAGGGAAAAACCGTGCGGAGGSACTGATAAAGGGGAAGGGCGTGGCAYGAGGAGACACAASGGACCAATGAACGAAGCCCAGGGGAGRAGCGAGGGACACAACTGAACCAATAGGAATGGCCCAGGGGAGGGAGAAGGCTCAGGGGACAAATCATATGTTAAGTAAGGGAAGATTGACATAGAAATTTCTGGAAATGAAAGGGGTTGGGTTACWATGATGGACAGGTAACAGGCGGGAGGAACAAACCATTATGAGGGAGAACATGGGGGTGACCAAGGGTCGACCCAAAATCTTAACTTACAAAAAATAACCAACTTTACAATAAAACCCGTACAGGATACACAATACCCAGTAGGACCCAGTTCCCTGTTCATCAAAAAATCCTTAAACAAAGACATTTATTGATGCAGAATGTTGTTGTTGGGTGAACTTGCAGCCATAAACACTGTGGTAAATAAAAGTCTTAGTAAAATGCAGTTCTRCAATTGTTGTGATGGTTGGGCTTTATCCTAAAAACTCTCCTTTAAAAAGTTCAGAGCTCACTTTGGGAGCTGTTTGGGTTCAGAGGACTTGTATGGGTTCACTTGGCTTTGTGCTCTCTCTGTGTTTGCCCCTGGGTGCTGGGTTCCAAGTTCTGCAGGCTGTGTCCGTCAGGTGTTGAGCTGGAATGTGCATTTTKTCCGCCTTGTATCGATTCTGGGTGCATTAAGTAGCCTCATATAAACCCCAGAATTATAAAATTCCTCAGGGCTTCTTTTGCAGCTCATTCCTCTTCTCTCTCTCATTCATTTCTTGGTTTAATCTCTGTTTTTCTCTCTTCCCTTCACCTTGAGCTGCTCCCTATCTCAAGTAAACATATTTTGGAAGCAAAATAAATTTTTCTCTTCCCCCTCCTCCCTGCTTTCCCTTTTGGCAATATTTTGTTTAGACATTGGGAGTAGCTGAAGGTTGGAGATTTCCTTACAGAGAATTCATTTTGGTGAAATTAATTGAAACAGCAGTAGGAAATGAATGTAAAAGAAAACTTCAATTTTTTGAGAGGGCAGGGATAATGAGCAGGAGATGATCCCAGAAGTTCTTGTGTACATTTCTCTTCCATTGTGTTAAACATGTTTTATGAGCTAACTGTGCCTTATGCAGGCAATCTTCAAGTACTGAATGTAAAAAACACCCCCAACTCTGCATAGCTCCCCCTGATAAATAGAAATGCTGTTCTTCTGCATATTTATTCATCTAGAGCAATCCTCTAAATATTTTATTCTGTGTTTTTCAGGCTGTTTAATAATTGGGAACATTTTATTTATTTTTCCATTGAAGATTTTCCCCCATTGCTTTCTAATTATTTATTAATGAGCAAAATCTGGACTTGGGACATATTAGATAGAGGATGGACATTCTGGAATAGCCTTCAGACTGGTTTCTTCCCTCTCAGTCTTCCTAACTGGTTTGAAGACAGAACTGATCATTTTATGAGCAGGGTCRGAGAATCATAGGCACAGTCATGGAGAGCCTCTCTGAGCAGTTCCAGGATCAGAGCACCCTCACAAGAATAAAGGTTTGTACTGTATCCGGTTGAAATTTCCCATATTTTGGTTTGTGTTCTGGCACTAGGCACCACAGAGAAGAGCCTGGGTCTGGCTTTTTTACTCCTTGCCCCCATCAAGAATTTATGGATGAAATTCTCCTGAGCCTGTTTTCTGTGAGTTCTCTGCCAGCTCTCTCAGCTTCTCCTTGTATGACAAATATTTGTATCCATTAATTGTCGTCATGACCCKGGGCTGGACTTGTCTTTGTTTGAGAACACTGCTGTATTTATTTTRAAGAAGGAATACAAAATACTGAAYATTTTTGCCACATATTTTTCTTTTCCTTGTGGCCTTAGCTTCATTTTCAGTCAGTAGTTGATTTGGGGCACCGGATCAAACCTCATTTCTTTCTTTTCACATCTTCATCTTTTTCATTGATTCTGCTTAGTCTTCAAAGGATCGCAGAATCCTGGAATGGTTTGGGTGGGAAGGGACCTTAACGATCATCCAGTTGCACCCCCTGCCATGGGCAGGGACACCTCCCTCCCACCATCCCRGGTTACTCCAAGCCCCATCCAACCGGGCCTTGGACACTTTCAGGATCCACARATTCTCTGRGCAGYCTGTGCCAGGGCCTCAACACCCTATTAAGAATTTCTTCCTATGCCTCATCTAAGCCTCTCCTCTTTCAGCTTAAAACAATTTCAAAACTATGAAAAAGTTACCAATGTTTCAGTTAGGTTTTTCATTTAGAAGAACATCTTGACTTGTGGAAGCATGAGATAATGCTGTGTTTTACCTAGAAGTAATTATTCTGCAGTTGTGTCACACTTTAAAGCTTATCTCTGGAATTTCCCAACCTTTCTCTTCAGATACAGCATGTATTTCAGTTCTTTTTTTTTCCTGTTCTGACTGATTGATGAAGCTTCTGCCAATGAAGAATAGAAATGGATATTTGGCATCTTGTAGAAAATGTTATTTTCTGAGTTTCAGTTAACACTTAATTCAGCTTTCGTGTTGGTTTCCCCAGTTAGGTAACTATTCTGTGGAGCAGAACCATTTGTGCCCATTGCATCAAGAAAAATATTTATTTGAAAATAAACTTGSCCTTCTCAATGTTTCATTAAGATTTCCACCCACATAAATACACTATGTTTTTACTACATAGTCAGCTGTTTTACTYAATATCATATTCAGTAAAAAAATCCCAAAAAACAAATAGACAAACAAACAAAAMCCTACATTTTTTATCAGGCATTRTTAAATATTGCTGCAAACACTTTATATCCTGGTATTTGTAGAAGAATTTTGTTAACACACGGTGAAAAAACTTCATTCATTCATAGAATTACAGAATCTTTAAGGTTGGAAAAGATCTCTAAGATCAGTGAATGCARATGTTARTCCAGCACTGCCAGATCCATCACTGAACGTTGTCCTTAAGCACATTTGTGACTTTTGAGCACCTCAGGGATGTTGATTCCACCACTTCCCTGGCTGTGCCTGCTCCAGTGCCTGACCACCCTTTCTACTTTGTTTCTTCACCTTTCAACTCGTTTATTTTGGTGTAGATCCACTGTTGGCTGTATTGCTCTTCTTCAAGGATGTAACAGCCAAATTCACCTCATTTAATTTAATACCTAATTTTTAAAGCATTTTGTAATTTCTCCAAGGAAGTTATTCATTCATCCAGTTGAAGGAAGATTCATAAAAATGAGTTAAAAAACTRTTTTAATGTCCATTACTTGTTTCAGGTTGCATTTCCCAAACTTAACAAATCTTACCAGTAACGCTGAAACTGAAAATCAAATACAATTAGTGAGGAAAGTGGTATTTTTGTGCATAGCTTTAGATAAAAATAGCAAAGACCCTCAGGGTGTGGTGGTAAATCTATTTTTAAAAAAGAGCTTTGCAATTTAATGAAATGCTGAGCCCAGGGAATGCAGTCAAGGGTAATCAGAGTCCCTTATCACCTTTGACAGGCTGCAGTATTTCTTACAGCTTTGTTTCAGCCTGTGACTTCTTACTTCAGTAATTGAATACTTTCTGTGCCCATTCTGAAGAAAACATTAAAGCTTAAAAAAGGCATAATAGTAATTAAACCAAAAAAAGATGTAGCTTCAGGGGATGGGAGCATTCTTGAAACATCAGATTTGAAGTATTTAGATTCCTTTAATCAGACTTTCAAATCACAGGAGAGCAGGCTCAGTCCTTCATCTTTTGCAAGCCACATAAACTCAGCTCAGTGCAGAATCATTGAAATCCCTAAACTGTTGTATCAGGGAATCACTTTACTGGTGTTCAGAGCACACTTATTGATGG
Organism: Cardinalis cardinalis; assembly: GCA_014549065.1. NCBI lineage: Eukaryota > Metazoa > Chordata > Aves > Passeriformes > Cardinalidae > Cardinalis > Cardinalis cardinalis. The sequence goes on from JACDOX010000050.1 coordinate 3,445,358, forward strand.
TCTTGTTAGATTCTTCTTCAAGGTCCACAACGAGCAGCTCTCTCCCTTGGAACAGGACATTCTGCCAAGTGTGGACCTGCTACAGCCAAAAAAAGGAAATTCTCAAGGCAGTTTCATCCCTCATCACTGCCACTATTTCCACTCTATTTTTCTACTCTGAGAAGTGTGAAATATGTTAAAAGAATGGTTGGGCTATGATGATCTGGTTTCCATCAGGAGCTGGAGAGGAATCCATTAGCAGATCCATATGGAGAAGTTTCCTGATGTAGCAGGATCAGCACTGTTTGTGACCTCTGCATTTGTGGTAATGAGCCTTTGTGTACTACCCTGAAATGCTGAAAATCGCTGCTTTCTGCCTTCATGCACCTCAAATATATCCATGTTTACTCTCCTTCAGCACATCATTTGTAAAGAGTGGAAAGGACTCACACCAAAGTTTGTTTTCAGTCAATAATTGTGAATAAATGTTCTCTCAACACCAGCAAAGTTCTTCACTGATCAGAAGTGCATGGGCAGAACTCAGCAGAAGTTGACACAGAAGAACTCTAAAGAAATAGCTGTGGGCCAGTGGCAACACCTTCACTTTTGTCAGTAGTATTTTCCTGTTGGAAACCCTTCATAGAGCTTTAGTTCTTTGTATCTGCTCCTTCTGMCCTTGAGGGTGGGCAGCTTAAAGTTATTTTTAGATCTTTTGTGAGCGTGTTTATGTGGCACTGACTATTTTAAATTTGAAAAGCCAAGTAGCTTTTTATAGCATTGTTAAAGAGGCAGTGGTCATGGCTCAGTGGTTAAAACTGAATTCTGTTTTGCACTTAAAAGCTGAGATTTATCCTTTTAAGCCTTGTGCTGGCTTAATGATTCAATGCAACTGTATGTTTTGCTGGCTGCTTTGGTCTGGTTGTGTGATTTCCTGCCTTAAGAAACCCCAAATAGGTATTGTTTGTACTGTGTATCGTCTTTATGCTATATTTGTAGACATTTTTGAAAACCAGTGCATTTTCATGATAAAATCCAAGCTCCAGYTCTACCTAAACTAGCCTAAGGTTTGAATCAACAATTTAAACCGGAAGAAAAAAATAGATACCATAACTACCTGCACATTATTCATTAAAATTTCAATAAATTTACAATTGAAACTGYCCAGAGAGAGGCTGATGTGTAAGGTACAGGTAGAGTGGCAGTTTCTCCAGCAATGACTTGCATTTTGTCTTTCTGGATTTTTTTCCCTGATGGGATTGAGAGAAGCTTGTCTTGGAATCTCATAAAATACCTTTCTTCTTCTGCACACATTATTTGATCAAAGTCTAGGATCTGCAGGTATTTTTCTGTTAATAAAAACTGGCTGTGGAAAAAATGCTTTACAGCACCTACGTCAGTTCTCTTTGTGTAGTTGGCTTTTGACACGTTTTGATGTTAAAATAGMTACAGATAGGCTTTTTTTTCTCTTTCAGTGGTTGCTCCATGTATGCTTTCTAACAGGGATGTATTTCCTTCTGCTTGTTACCAAATACCTCAACTTCTCCTCAATTAATTAATGCCCTTAAAATCTGTGGGTACCTGCAGGAGGAGATTAATCTACATGTGTCATTCTTAACGTGACATTGCAGTTGCATTTATTATCCTTAATATCTCTTCTAAAATATTGCTTTGCTTGTGTTCTGAGAGCCTTGACAAAAAATATGTACAGGAGGTTTGAATTTGTGGGTGTAGACTTTGAAGCTGTTGGGCTTTGATGGCCTCACTCAATTTTTGATGTTTGATCTTTCTTTCGTTTTCTCTATTCAAACCCTCAGAACACCCAGTGTTGAGGAAGGTCTCAGTGTTCACAGGGAGAGGTGGAGCAGACTTCAGTCAAGCTGCTTTTAGCAGCCCTAGCCAAAGAGGAGAATTGTCTTCCTCAGCTTTGGTTGTGCCTGTGAGCCTTTCTGCCATTGATGCCCTCCTGCTGCCTCCACTGCTCCTCAGTAATTCCAGGGAAATCTCAGTCTCAGTCTTTCCATGAAGCTTCCACAGAACTTTCCAAGAACGCCTTGCAGGCCTTTTCTTGGTAACACAATTATGTTAATGGAAGTGTATAATCTCCCTGCATCCTTGAGATACCTGGAATTCTTCCCATCCCCAGCATTATTCCCAACACACCTGTTAAAGCTGATGTGCTGAATTAAGGCAGGTCTGTGTCACTGCTGTGTCACAGGAGGGTGCAGTGGGCACGGCCTGCAGCTTCAGTTGTGTTTTCTCAGAAGAGACAAAGCACTCTGCCAATAAGAAATCCAATTGTTTAAGGAGCTGGAGAACAGGAAGATGCAGTTCCTTGTGCCTAATGGGAATCTCTGAGACTTGACCTGGCTTTGCCATCAGATCTCTGACCCTATGATGGAGCTCCTGCAAGGATCTTCAGCTTCACAAGGGGATTGTCTTTCCCCCTTATCTGCCTTGGGGGCAGTTGTTGAAACACAGCAGGAATGGAGGCATCCCACATCTCGCAGGAACCCTCCTCTTTGTCACCTTCCCTCAGGTTCATGGGTATTTCAACACCAGTGTAGACAGCACTGGTGGACTTTGCTGGTGAGAACAGCAGCTTTGCCCAGCAGTTTTTCCTCCATCCTTAGGAAAAGGCTGGTGAAAGCTGCTTGGAAACACTACTCAGTGTCTTCCTCACAAGGTTTCCTCTCACTTGAGAAGAACAGAATTTTACAGCAGCTGTTTCATGGCAACAAAGAGAAAAAAAGTACAGAGACTTTGAATTTCAGAAAATGGTGGTTCAAGTGAAGTATTGTGATTGAGGTTGAAATAAAATCATATCCCTTCATGGGGAAAACTGATTTGTATCTAATCATCTTTGGGGGGGTTGGGGCTGGTGTGCATTTCATATTTTGCATGTTCTTGTGTAAATAGAATCAGTTTTTCATAGGTAGGAAGCCCTGTCTCAACCAGAATGTGTAGCTGGATTCYCTGTAACTCCAGAGCTGCACGTGGAGGTCCCTGCAGCATTAGATATGGGCTCTTCAGGTTAAGTAAAGGGTTTTTTTTTCATTACTTCAAACAGGTACAAAGATTTCTAGAGATGATTGTGCAGCTGTTTCACTTAYTGGAGATAATTTGAGCCATGCTTTTTGTTTGATGATGAGTCATGGCCAGCATCTGCAAAAAGGAGCCTTTCATCTTCAGCCCTTAGCCTGTTTAGGTTTTTCCTTGGTTGGGAGACGGGATCTGTGTTCCATGGAAGTGCTTTGGAGCTCTGGGCTCCTTCATGTTCCAGGTCCTGGTGGGTGCTCACAGTGCAAAGTGAAGCCCAAAGCATCTTGATGTGCTTGAGCCGTTTCTGGGTTCCAAACAAAAGAGGTAACATCAAAAATAATGTCCTTTACKTAATTTTCAGCACTGAACCCACCTGGAATTTCATGTGTGGGGAATGCCAAACAAAGCTTGGATTCTGCTGTGGGTGCTTTGCTGGCCCAGCCCAGCTGTGTGTCTGATTCACTGGTTGTGATTAATGATGGATGCTTTACCTCAGTTCCAGCTCTTACTGAAAATACCTTAGGAAGAACTCACTGAAGCTCACTGCAGTAATTATATTCATATTACCATAAATGAGTTTCCAGCAGCTGCTTGATCTTTTGATTTATGAAAATGCCCTGAAGTTCAGGATGGAAGTGCATGGTCTGGGAGCCTCTCTGCGCTTAACTGAGTGGTGAATTTACCCCAAATCAGCCAGACAGGCACTGACAGCAGGGAAAGATGCARCTCCTCTCTTAATGGTGGTGGAGAGGCCAGAGATGATTTAACACCCAGCTTGATGGAGTTGATGACAGACTCTGTAAGACCTGCAATACTCAGCTGATTTTTTTCCCTTTATCTGTCTCATTTTTTATATTTAATTCAGGTTGAACATTGAGGGAAGCTGGAGTGGGCCAGGGAATTACAATGTCCTTTTTTGGGTCATTCTCCAGCTGCATGTGGATGGGTCAGAGTTTGAGTGAGATGTTGAGTGAGCTTATAGGGCTGAGGCTAAAAAGGTGCCTTAAATCAGAGGTGAGGGTAAGCAGAATATAAACACTGAAGTGGACATGGGCATCTTAAAAGAACTTCCAAATTTTGGTCAATAAATTTCCATGCTTATAAATGCTAAAAACTGATTACCTACTGGAGTGCRGGAGTGTGATATGGATAGTCATTAYAGCCTGGGCCATGTATTATCTGAAGAACTTTTAACTGAATTCTTGTTCCTTGGCCAAATTTTGTCCTTTCTTTGCATTTCTTCCTCTTCTGGGAATAACAGTGACTTTGGAAAAGTTTGTTATTGATAGTGATGAATAGCAAAAAAACATGAATAATCTGAGTGTGGGGATTAGAAGACTGGAAGGAAGGAATTAAATGATAAACAAAAGAAATTTGATTTTGAGTCAGTGACCCAAAAAACTGCAGGATAGTTTTTTAGAATATAAGAGCATATTAAACAAAGTGTTACTATGCCTCAAGTTAATTCAGTTTAAGCAATGAGCATTTATGGGCAGGGCAAAAGTGTTGTCTAAAGGCTTGTTGATATTTTGAAAGAGCTTTTGTGCTGCAAAACCCCCTTTTTAATTATTAATAGAGCTGAGGTTGAGAATACATGATTTCTCCACTGTAATAAAAAGGGTACATCAAAACACAAAATGTTTTTTGTACCTTCACATTGTGAAACCTACATCCCTTCTAAAGCTGTCCCAAGGTGGGGTAATTTATTGTTGTAGAAAGGCTTATGACAATAAAAATCATGGAGCAGTCAGAGTTTCCCTTAGAGAAGAAACTGCATTATGAAGTCTACTGAACTCTGGAGGAAATGTAAGAATAAAGAATGCAGTGACATTGGTAGACTAAGTAAATATTTCACCATTTTTAAGTCCATGCACTTGGAAGTCTTTAGGGTTTGGTGGGTTTTTTTCTCTTCTTACATATTTGATACCCATTATTGTTACAAGCATTGTCTTTTTAGCTTCTTGATCAGACCTGTTTTGGATCCTGACATGAATGTAACAACTCTGTTTCATTTCCCCCCCTGAATTCAGTTTGGATTTATTTCCRGGCATTACCCTCTATATTGTATATTATTTATTATCCACTGGAAGGAAAAGCACAGTATGTATGTAAAATGAAATGAAAGATGAATGTTAAGAAATTCAAAACCATTAATTTTAAGGTAGAAGAGCAGAGGCATCATGATGAAAATTGAGTGAAGTCCTATTTTTCATTTGGGTCTAGACTCATTAAGTAATAAATTTGGAAAGGGAAATCTGTTATAAGTCATTGAGATGTTTTTTAAAGTATCAGTAATAATAATACATAAAATCCTGAGCTGTGCTGTGTTCTTTAATGCTGTAATATGCTTCTTATYATTGTGTTTTGTGTTACTCATGAGCAGCCTTTTCCCCATCTCTTCCTACAACAACTCTGCTGAGCCCAACAATGTCAGGCACAATAAATCCACATCACACTTCACCAATATTTCTTTTTTCCCTTTTGATACATTGATGGAAAGCATCTCTTAAGATGGCCATCACTAGCAGGTTCTTTCAGGCTGTCACTTATTTTCTTTCTGAATCACAAGGACTTGAGTGGGATGGGACTTTGGAATATTCRGTCATGATCTCCAACATGAAACAGAGAATTTTTGAGAGTAGGCTATGGGGGGATCAGTGACTGCTGATTACATGGTGACAGCAGGCAATAAATACATGTACACAGGCTCTAATGATGGAATTTGAATTTACATGAGGAATATTTTCATGTCAGTGCTCATTGTTTCTGGGGCCTTTCCATGTGGGTTCAGAGCAKCTTCTTTGTTGTGTTATCTCTTCTATTTTGACATTATGTCTCCCTTTCTGGGAAGAACCATCCATCTGTCATTTGAAGGAGAGCTTCTTGCCATTTATCTGGCATTATCTGAGAGGCTGTGCGGGCTGGGCTCCTGTACAGTGATATTTGCAAGCACATGGTGACATTAGACAGTGGGTTATGTCTGTACTACTTGTCCTCAGAACAGGCTTACCAAAACAAGCCCTGGTTTTTGTCTTTCTCATGGCCTCTTGCTTTTCTCACTGCTGCTGTCAGCTACACTAACTCACTTATATTTGATCCCTTGTGCACAGGAACTGGTTTATACAAATAATTAGCATTTAAAAATATCTATRATTTTTAAAAGCTGTTTGTTCTTTTCATATAAATGGGTTAATTTTTTCCCAAGGCAATTTAAGCCATGTGTTTTTTTCATTTTCTGCATTTCCATGCTGTTCAATCAAGAAAGCAGATCACTTTTTTTCCTTTCCAAGTCTCCATTTTAATTTGTGTATGTGTATGACATAAACAATAAGCTGATTTTTCCAATATTGAAGTTATAGTGCTTCAACCAGGATTTCTCAGCCTCCCTGGCAAATGTGTTCCTGTAGGATAGAAACTTTCTTTAGACAGAAAATCACAGATTTGCCATTGAAAAGGTACTATCTAAGAAACATAWCAGAAAAAGAGATAGATAAAAAGTGAGTTATTGGGAATTACTGGGAGGAAAATACCTATTTGGCTGAGGGCACAGAGATTGTGAAAATGTTTGTCCCCCTTGGTTGCTGGACAATCACAGAATTTATTTAATTCCAAAAGGCAGTTTGTACTTAGAGCTGTCAATCCATTTCTGATATWCTGATTATCATCTAGATGAACAATTAATAGTTTAAATAAGTAGTGCTCTTTTCAAAATGGGGTGCTGATGGCTTTTTGCCTGCTTTAGCCAATTTCCAGAAAGGAAAAGTGTGGAAAAGCACCACGGRCAGAGGTAAATGTTGATTCTCCACCTCCTCTGCTTCCTGTAGTCCAGAACAGTTCCTTGTATCTGCATTTTGGAATTACTTCCATCTCAACCTGGGCTCCAACTCCAGTATTTTGGAATTTATTTCCATCTCAGCCTGGGCTCCAGCTCCAGGGGTTATGGCACAAGGAGGAGGCTGAGCTGGTGCCTACAATGAGCAGATTTTGGGCTCAGTGCTGGGAATGGCAGAAGATGGAGAACCCAAACCTTGTAGGTCAGAATTGTTTGCACTGCACTTTTTTTCTTCCCCACTGCATTGTTCCTTTTGATGATGTTTGTGAATACAAACCAAATAATCCCCAGTTATTGTCACTCACATTTGATCTGGTGGTTTCCTGGGTTCTGGGGATCACTGTAAGAGAACAGTCCTGCTGAAAAAAATGTGTGTAGATACCCAGCTGAAGGATATTACAGCTAAAAAGGGACAAGAAAACTACTTTTTATGACTTTGTACTCGATTATGCATCATTGAAGTCTTGTATATCTAGGAGGGAGTGCTGCTGTTTAGCCAATTTCCTACCACCTGGAAGTAACTTGATTTACAATTAAGAAAAATGCWCTTTTTGGTAATATCCAAACTCCTAATGTACAATTTTAGTGACGTGTSCTACAATGTGTCATGTGCTGTTTAAAGTCAAGTTTTGTCCTTTTTGGGAAGGATTCTAACGTAGTCTAGTCAAAGAACTTAATTTAATTACATGTGTAATACAACTTTCTGCCTTTCACTTAATTGGTCTCGCCTACGTTGTTTCTGCCTGTTAGATGACAATTTAGCAATTTCCAATTTGTATATCCCTGAGGGAGGCTCAAWGGGAATAAATGGGAATAAAAAATCTCTGCAGCTTTATTCCTTGATTCACTTGCTCGATGGCATCTCTTTTGTAGTTGTGTGGAAGAAGAGAAATGGAGAATAGTAAGTAATAAAAGGAAATATTTTGTGTGMAAGGCTTTTACTGGGAACAAAGCAGATCATGTAATCTTTGCTTTGTGTATTTACAGCATTATTTTCTTAGCATAGGGTATATACAACCAATTTTAATAATACCAATATACTTTCAGTTTTAGTATTAACCCTCTAATCCATTTCTAACTGTTTAATTGAGTAACTCAGGGYAAATCAGTGCATCAGAACCACGGTGACTTCTCAGCTGTGGATGAGGAGTTCATAAAACTGCTACACAATTTTGGGGTACAATTTCTCTGGTAGTAGCAGTCTGTCCTTTTGGGATAATCTGGGTCTGGAATTTCTGTTAAATTGCTCTTTGTAGATRGAAAAGAACAAAAAAAATTTTTTTTCTTTGAACTGTCAAATTGGCCTGTGTAGGTTAATGTCTGTGCTCTCTGTGGTTTTTGGGAGGTTCTGTCTTTGCAGGAACTGGCCGTGTGATGGCACAGCATGATTTAAAGATAAATCATGTTGGTGATCTATATAAAAATGAATTTCAATTCTTCCATAAGCTGGAAGTGAAACTATGATAATTTTGCCATTCTTTAAAGGCAGAGAATAAATCTGATTCCTAAACAGGAATTCAGTTTAAAATAGATGCCTAAATCTAGATATGCCTGTGTTTTTTRTAGTCAGAAAAATCTAGTCAATGAGTGAAAAGTAGACATAATTTTCATAAAAGAGATGGCRAAGCACTGTTTTCTATTTCAATATCTTTGAATTTTACCTCTCGGTTTTCCTTTTTTTCCTAAAGGAAAATTTGAGTGGCAGATGTTTAGATACCATCGTCTTCTGGACTTTTATTATACGTAAGGGAATATTACAAATAAACAGAGAATAACAGAATATTGATTAAAATTGTTTCATAGTTCATAAAGTTTAGATTTAGGTGATTGAAAAGACTTTTAAAATTTGTATGCTAAACATAAATGATGACAAAAACCACCTTCAGTATTTAAATATTTTAAAACATTGCCAAAGCTTCTAAAGAATACCATATTAATATTTTACTTTAAATAATCCCTTCTCAATTTATGAAGCTTCATAAAGATTAGTCTAAAATCTCCATATTTTCAAAGCTAGACATTTCTAAAGAGTTATTTCAAGTAGATATTAATTAAATACCTAAATAAAAAGTTTTTTCASTTCTTTGTCATGTTACTGTATGCCTCATTTTAAGAATAATACTTTCTCCTAAAAATCATGAAAATTCTGAAGAAGCTTAGWAGCAGACTTCAAATTATACCTTCAGTGTAAACTTGTAATGGAAAGGTCATATTTTGGGGGTTTTGTTTTAAATTGTTCCACAGCTGGAGGCTTTGTGCTTGCYATGATAAGAAAGGATGCTCGGACAAGTCGATTTTTAAAGCCGAGGTGTCTGTCTCATACACCATGAGCTGACTGCTCATAAGTTGTAGTACTTAATAGTTCCTTTTCCCTCACTTCCTCCAAATATAATGAAAACATCCATTCTCATTTAAAGATTTATGTATATGAAGTTGACAAGAAAAGTTGCTTTATGAGTGGCACCGAAAATCCAGAGTTTGCCTCTGAGATCCTTTACACAGCTGCATATTCTGTGAAAGCTTCCYGAGCATTGCTTTGCTGACAGGTGGAATTTCCCTGGCTAAAATTTAGACTACTATGTTCAAACTATTTCTGAACTACAGGAAGCAGGAGTAAAAATCCCCTTGATCTCATTTGACTTTGATTTGTTTAATTTGTTTTAGTTCTTTGAGGATGGGTTGGTCACTGCCTGGACATCAGGCCACAGGTGAGCAGGATCCATGGGCCATATATAATACGTGCTCTATACCATCCTAATTGAYCAAGGGAGGTTAATGTGGCAGGAAACTGCTCCTAAATGAGCATCATTCCATCACAATAATGAAATAAATACTGACTTTCTAGCTGTAGTGTTCACATCTGAGTCTGGTGGACATTTGGCTTTGCTGCCCTTTCCCAGGGGAGCTCAAGCTCAAGGCTCACTGAATAGGAGGGCACCTGGCAGGGCAGTTATGTGGGATGGTGATTTCCACATGGGGAGTTCTGCCCAAAATGAAAAGGTGYTTTAGAGCTGTGCTCATTTTCTGATAAACTGGTAAAGCACATCAGACAATTAACACAGCTCAGCAATATRTGGGGCAAAGTGTGCAAGGGTAAATCAATATAAAGGAGATGGGATRGAAGTGAAGGCAACCCCAGCTCTGCTTTTGGCTGAAGCTGCACCCAGGGCYGCCAAAGGCTGAGTATCATGAGCAACAGAAGCAGCATCTTGGATTATTACCCATTATCTTCAGTTTAAAATGTTATCCCTTGTTCTATCACTACAAGTCCTGATGAAAAATCTGTCCCCATCCTTCTCATAACCCTCTTTTAAGTACTGAAAGGTGGCTTTGAGGTGTCCTCAGTGCATTTTCCTCTCCAGGGTGAACAATCCCTGCTGGTTTGTTTTCTGAAAATAACTTTTTTCTGAGCATGCTTCTAAACACACATACAGGTGTCATTGCTGGTGAAAGCAATAAATAAACTTATAATATGTACAGTGATTTTTATGAAAAAAAATGGTTTAGGTGAAATTGTGTGTGGGTGAGTGAGATGTGTATCATTTCTGTTATTAGTGCTGAGCAGTTGACTGCTCTGGAACCTGTGACACACACTCACTGTGAGCTGAGATTTCTGGAGCGTGATTAAAGCCTTTGTGCTCCCACTCATGTCTGTGAACATTATTCCTGTCACTAGTTAAAGAATAAGTCCTCTAGGTTGAACCTCCTGGACCACATTGCTTTGCTGGGAGATGTTCACTGCTGTTCTGGTACTTTGGTTTCTTGAACTGAGGGTGTCCTGGCTGTTCCCCAGCTTTGCTCTTTGGCAGAGATTCTGGAGTTCCTTTTTTAAGTATGGCATCACTCACAAAACTTGCAGCTAGGACTTGAGAATCTGTAATAGAACCTGTTCAACTCTAGAGGTGAAAAGGATCAATGTCTGTGGCAAAATAAATATTTTAAAGTCAATGGACTGGGTTAGCTTCAAATAAAAGACTCTTCARGAGACTCACCAAGGAGTGAGTGCTCTGAACAGAAATTGTGAAGGTTGGAGGTGTGATAAAATTATACAGCTTACTCTGGGAAAACAGGGACTTGAAAAGTATTTGTTTATTACACTAAGTCATCTTGAGGTGAACTTCTGCTGCAGTGCTTTGGGAAAAKGGAAAATGTTACCTTTGTGTATAAAAAGAGAAGACAAGCAAGTAGATGGTAAATTAATAATTCATTATGAATGTAAAGTCTAATTGTATCTTGAAGTGACAGTCCATGGTGAAATGTGTGTTCTTGCACACTGAGCATTCATGCATCCTGTGATTCTTCCCAAAAAATGTTTGAACCATTTCCTTTGTGAAAAACTTACATTTTCCTTGTGTTGTATATAAASCTCTGTGTCTCTGCATTTTCCCTGGAGTAGTCACTGAGGTGGACTCCTCCCRTGTGAATAATTTCCCAGATACACAGGCTGTCCTGGGGGTTTTTGGCCCCTAGTTTGGTTTTTGGGTAGGATCTCAGCATCTTCTCTGAAGGAACCTTCCAGCTGTGTGCCACATGTCACAGTCATATTCCTTTAAAAGAGGAGCACTGGGAATTTTTCTTTTTTCTCACAGGAAAAGTGAATTGGTCCTCCAGGTTTTTCAGGTTGAGGAGGTTGTGAGACCCATGTGAGTGTTTTGGGGTGCTGCACACACCCAGCTCCACCCCTTTGCATCATCCTGCAGGGCTCTGGGACCTGCAAAAACCATCAGTGCTGGGTCAGGACAGAGCCCAGGCTGGGAAATGATCCAGGGGTGATTCATGACCAGCATTTCTGGTTTCTTTGGGACATTCCAGCAGCAGAGACATTTGGTGGTTTTGTCCCTCAGTGCTCAATGTGAGAATGGAAATCAGATTTGCACCAGGTGAGCACCTGGTTCCTTCTTTCAAGGTTTCCTGGTAAAGATGCTTTGGACAGGAGCACTGACCCCATTCCACTTTTATTTTTGCTGTTTGTATTTTGGGGTGGGAAATCTCCTCAGTCTTTTCCTGAGGAGSTTCAGACAGCTGGAGTGATAACTGCATGACTGTAGAATTGAGATTTTTTGGTCTTGTTTGTTATATCTGGCACGAAATTCCATGTTTTTAATTTGCATATGTTTTCTTCTGAACTTCCTGCCATATGAAGGCAATAATGAATTACACAAATGAGCAGCTGAATATGAACATATATATTTTGACATTTATTTCTCTGATTATTGGATTCCACTGAGAGAGAGGTAGGAGGTACAGTATGGCATTATTTTGGATAAAGAGAATTTTGAAATCCTTGTGTAGTTCAGCTGTGATAAGGGGAGGATATTTAACTCAATCTTCAAATATTACTGTACTTAGGATTTTCCAAATTTCCTAATGAAAGGCTGTTGATTAATGGTCTTTATTCCCCCTATGGAAATTGGTGTATTCATAAAGTAGGCTATAAACATAATTATTTTTATTTTAAATTTCCTCTTTCTTTAGGTAGCTAAGAACTTTGCTGCATGGTGATTGCCATGGGAGTCCAAATTATTTAAATGGGCAAGTGAAAAAAGAGGCAAGTTGAAGTTAATTGTTCTGCCTCTTCATTTGCAGTTTATGGTTTTCAGATTTGGAGTTAGGAATCAAGAAGCTATATGCCCAGCATACATAGTATAATCACATTTAAGCAGAAGATTTATGTAGCCAACTATCTCTTAGCACTGCTCTATTTTCAAATATTACATTATGTCCAGTGGAACAATTCTTTCCTGGTTTAACTTTTTAATGTCTTTAATGYTGTCGCTCAGATAAGTCTAAGCTGTTGAATATTCAGCAGTATAGTTCGGCTTTTATCTCCTCTTCAATTATTTTAAATAAATAATTAAGTTCTAAATGYGAATTTTTAAATTTAATTGACCTTTCTCAAGATTAATAGAAAAATTTATCTTCTGCTCTGCACGATTCAGATATTAAAGCCATAATTTTTCTTTCTGCAGTCAATTTTAGGCCAGGAGGAGAGACCAGTACTTGTGGGTCACTTGAGCTACTGAATTTTACAGTTGTATTTTATAGTAGTGAATGAAATACAGATTGTACTTCTAAATCTGTGAAGTAATTACAAGTAAACACAAGGAATATGTTAATTTGCATTACTTTACATTCTTATTTCCAGCCAATGATATATATGTGTCCACYTCACAAGAGATTTGATTCTTGAGGTCCCTCTTTGCCTGTAAATTATTCTATATTGGGGCATCACATCCAGTCTGGTATAAACTGCAGGACTTCTATTTAGGGTGGAATTATGTGCACCTGAAACATGAGGTTATACATTACAAGTGAGATTACACAATGAAAGAATCAGGCAAAATTTTAAAAGGAAACTTGCCTTATGCATTTTTTTTCCTCTTGAATGTGAGAACAAGAGTACCATCATCACTTCTAGTTTTCCTGAAATTTAAAATCGTTGCATGTGCAGGCACTCTTCATGCACATAAGCATTCTGCATAAGTGGCAGTAACATGGTCTGGCATAGTGTCCCTACTGTCTACTTTATATAAGAATGGAGGATGAACAGGAAACATAATATTGAATAAAGTCTCCAACTGCCTTCTGTCAGCTTCATTTTGGAAGCAGCTTKCAAACTCCTCTGTGGATGATGTAGTATTTAAATAGGTAGTTAGCCATGAGGAAGAGTTTTTGAGTTCCTGTTATATTGTTTTCTTCCAATGATAATTAAATAAGGACTATCTCTATATTCTATTCTTCCAAGCTAAGCAGCAGTGTTTTATTTACTTAATGAAAGATGAAATCTACTTATGTTGACCAGATTGCTGCTTTTCTTTTAATACCATGCCTGCTCTTAACCTCGTTTTATTTGGAGAGTATCACGTAATTAATTTCACTTTATAGATTCAGAGGAGGACATGGAAAGATCTGAGGTGCATCACTGGTGGATGGGATGTGCCTGGGACCTGCCCAGGAGCAGGAGGCAGGAGTCCTGTCCTCCCAGGAGCAAAGGCAGGAGTTTGCAGCACGCCCAGTGATGCTCCATACTCAGTTTTTCACCTATGATTTTTTATTTCCAGTTGCCATTTCTGTGAAGCTGTCAGTGCTGCTTGGTTTTAAGTGGCACTGCTTTGAGAAAGGGGGATTTGGAAGCCACTGGCTCGGGAGCAGTCGTGATGTCATTTGCAAAAGTTGTTTTCCTGCCTGCAAATCTTCTCTGCTGAATGTTTTGTTGTCAGGGAAGGGTAAGATTTCCAGTAAAGTTGCAGCTCTTTTTCTGAGAAGGGGTGAAATGAGCTGTCCAGTGCCTTTAGCAGCTCTGCACTGTGACTTTAATGGGACTTTAGGTGACTGTCATTGAGATGTTGGCTGTGCCATCAGGAGGTTTGTCACTTGTTTCCCTGTAAGCCATCCTGACAGATGACGTGCGATGAGACCGTGCAGACACATCATCAGCATTGCCAATGAGCTGACCTTCTCCTCTTCATCCTTTTCATTTGTATTTGAATAATTTGCATCCCTGTAACGATGCTCAGTTGTCTGAGGAGCTGTCACAGTGGCTTGGGCTGCTTTCGTGACAAAACCCAGTAGTTTCAAAACATGGTTGTTTCATTATTCATGAAAACTGTTGTTGCTTTATTCCTCCTCCTGCTCAGACAAGTTTGGCCAGAGAGAAACAAAACCTGTTTTGCATTTTCAAGATTAGATATTTAATTTTTTTTTTTTGCATAATGCAGTGTTTTTATACAAATATCTCATTATTTATTGAAAACTCATCTAGTAGGAAATTTATATAGCTCCCCATGAGGCAAAGAAGTTAAAATGGAATTCTAGTCCCTTTWCCTGGAACAAGTTTATTTCTGAACTTTTGAGTTTTAAGATATTCTGTTTTCCCTGATATGTAATTACTGTGAAGGGCAAGGAACAGGTGCCCTTGCACAATGTGAGCTGTCATTATCCTGGCTGTTTGCAACAAATTGAATGCCTGTTTCAGACTGAATTGTYTATTTTTACCTTTTTCTTTATAGATCCATAGATTCTTGTATATCACAACAAACAAGGACAAATTTGGGGAGAGGTGYAGGGAACTCTTGACAGGAAACAAGTCACAAAGGATCTGCAGAAGACAGCAGAGAATGACTTCCTTGGCTAAAACACATTTCAGTCTCATYATTCTGATGCTCAGCCCAGTGACAAAGTTGGTGATGTTCAAAAAGCTGCCTTTCACTGCCCTCTCCTTCCTCAGGGTGAGGTCCATGTGATCTCTAGAGATCACTTAAAAGTTGAAAAAGATCCTTTTTTCAGCTGGTGATTGTAATTCGTTGTCCAGCGTATCCATTTTCTCATTCCGTCAGCTGGCTCCGGGAATTGTTTGTCCACTTGTTAACACCTCCCTGGTGAAATGCATCTCTTGAGATGGAAGAAATCTTTGTATTTCAAAAGAAAGTGAAGAAGCTGGGTTTGAGTAGGGTACCTTTTTCAGGATGAATGACTGATTTAGGTTATGGTATTTATATTTTGTTTTGATTCTTGTGCAAAGCCTTCCCATGTACTACATGTTCCATAGGCTGAGGAAAAAATACTGAAGCAACATTACAGATAARAAATGCAGAGACAAAACTTAAAATGAATATTTTTAGCACAAGAGGAAGCAGAATACACATGATAAAAGGCAGATACCTTTAAGAAAAAGARCAAGGATTTAATTCTGTTGTGCTTTGCTTTGAGAGGAATTATAGTCTTGAAACATTTTATTTTATCTCTCTTTATTGCTTTCATATATCCTACCTAGATCTATGTTCATAGTACTGTTTTGTGGGATATTTTTCTCTCTGTAGTTCTGTTTTACTCAGATTCTTCACTTCCTAGCTGGCAAGTATGTCACTGGGGGTGTTTTTGTAGCTTCTCATGTGACATGAGGCGCTACTGTGCTAAATACAGTATAAACATTATAAATAAAAACATAGTTAGAAGATTTGAAAACTTAGTAGAATCTCTGAGTACTGAGAGCCCTGTTTACTAAAGTTTTCCATAACTTAGAGCTTAATAAAAGTTACTTCAAGCAGAAATGCACAATGGAGAGTTRAGAGCAATCTAGGCTGTGTTCCTAAAGCTGATGTGGATTTATTGGAGGCTGTTGGGATACAAAGTGCCTACATGCATATTTAATTTCCAGACAAAAATTACTATACTGACCATAATGCCAGCAATGGTCCTTCAACAGAGGAATGCAATCTGAATGCTGCAGTTGCATATTAAATATTGTTAGGCAGGAATATATTTCTCAAATATCAATCACTTAGAAAAGTGAAACACTAATTAGATGGGAGCTGTTTTCCTGGTCCCTTCAGAGATGGATTCTAAATACTTTTGACTGTCCAGAAGCAAATGCAGTTTGTTAAAATATGGCTATAGGAAAYTATATTTCTCTGAGAATATCAGCATTATTGTGTATATTGTAGAAATCTGCTCATGTACCACAGAGGGGTGGAGTCATCTCGGAAACAAAGACTGCRAAATTCAAAATATTCCAGTTGTGTTGTCCATGTGCATTGCCTGTGCAAAATCCAGGAAATCTGTCCTGCCATTGCAGAATCAAATCATGCTTCAATGCCAGTAAGAACTGATGTKGTTAGTCATAGTTTCAGGCCTGGTAATTTTTTTTTTAAGAATCCACTCTTCAGATTGTATCTGGGTGTTTTTCATTACGGTCTTTATTCCTGGCTTGATTCTGGCAGTTACTGTGATCCACTTTTATAACTCATCTTTAGCTTTTGAATATGCCCGGCACTTGATGGATTCTGCATGCAAATGAAGAACTTCTAATGATCTCTTACTGCATTAAAAATAGCCAAAACRAAACCCCCCTTAGAGAGGAGCAGATTAATTCCTCCGCCTTTGGGATGTGAGGATCAGCAAAGATGCAGGCTGCAGAAGTGGGASCTTATAGAAACCTTTGCCTGAGTGCTGTATTTGAACTTTTTTGGTCATAAAATCATAAAATGCTTGGGGTTGGAAGGGACCTTAAAGGCCATTTAGTTCCACTCCCATTCCATSGGCGTGGACACCTTCCACTAGAATGGTGAAGGGGAAATTTCAGAAGCTTCTCAGATATCAGTTTTTGCTCAGTGTTGATAAAGCTTACTTGAATTCACCTTCCCACTGCAAACTTCACAAGCTCTAGATAATTCCTTGTAATTGCCGTCTATTTTCACCAAGTTTCTTTTGGGGTCAAGATTCTTTTGAATTAATGAGAATTATAGAAAATATTTTCTGGTCTGGGGAGATTTCAAAGCTCTTTCTTGTTGACATTTGTTGCTGGTGTTTTCCTTTTGGCAACATTCATGGAATATGTTTTCCTCTTTATATGGAGAAATAGATAAAAGAATAATAGTAATCCTGTGTTTTGTGAAATCCTCTTCCCAGCTTCTCAGTTTGTAGTTGCATTTCATCCTGAATGGTTTTCAAAGCTGTTGCTTGGTCTCCTTAAGTGCAAAGTCATCTCAAGAGCAATATATTTTAATTCTTCCCTAATTATTTTTCTATTTCAGACAATTCAGGAAATTAAAGCTGTTTTGGCAGCRCAGTATATTAGATCTTCCATAACCACATTTCATGTGATGTGAGCTGGTCTAAATTCCCTTTTCTATTAGATTAGTGATTCTAATTTAACATATCAGTATTTAGTATGCATTATAGTGTACTATATTTAATTTGATTACCTTTTCTGCCTTACCGTACATTTAATAAAGCAATTATTTAACCATTTGCTAGCAATGAATTTTACTSTGATATTGAAATTAATATGGTCTGTAATTCATGAAGATGCACAAAGCAGGAGAGAAGTGTCCAAGGGCCACATTAAGGCCCTGCTTCTGTGGTTGTTTTGTTTTTCCTTCCTGAGTTTTGCAAGGAAAAGTGAGGAAGTTGCCTTGTGAAACCAATGGGCTCTCCAATGTGTTACAGTTCAGTTCAGGAGACACTTTCAWATATAATATTCCTCTTCCCTTTTGTATGTGTTGGTATTAGTAAACAACTTTAAGTGGAATATTCTTCAGCTTTTGGCCCAGTCTTGTTGCTTTTTTCAGCAAGTCTTGAGCACCTACCAAGAGTGGAGGCAGGTGAACCTGTGCAGAACCACAATGAGGTCATCTGCTTGCAACTGCAAAATAAATGTCYTGTGCACCACTCACAAAATCATTAGGATGTTGATTGATGATTTGTAAAACATTTTTACCATCAACAGGCTTAGACTTCTGTTTTCAGTGSCATAAACCATATGGTTTCTATATCATTAATTACAGACTGGCTGCCACTGCAACCAATATATTGATATTGTCGTGTCGTGTTCAGTGGTCTGCAGCTTCTGCAGAAATACTATCAGCAAGAATGATGTTCTTGGCTTTTTTCTTTCTTTTCCTTTGCTACAGCATGGCTATCCAAGTGGACAAGTTCAATTTTGAGAGCTTCCCAGAATCCCCAACTGATGGGGCACAGTTGGCGAATGCAAAGCAGCTGGAGGAAGAAAGGCAACAAGCAAGAGGCCTGGAGATTAACAGCAAGCTGGATATTTGCTGGAAAATTATATCCTTTCATAAATACTTGCTTTAAAAGTGTATAAATAGATGCCCTCTGATACATTTTATTTTATAATTCAACTCGCTTCGTGGCAGTGTTACTGAAAAGAAAAGTAATTAGAACTGTGAAGCTTATCATAATTATAGACTGTTTAAGGTTAATTGTGCTGTATATTATTTAGGCAATGCTTGGGTCATCCTATAATGGCTTTTTCTGAGTCACTGGGCATGTCATAAATCCTGTGTGTTTTTCCCAGCTTTTAGGGARCTGAGGAAGTGTAGTTAGGATTGCTGAGTAGTAGTTTCATGGGGTCAAATTTTTCTATTCTCCCCCACACCGAGTAACTGAATCATGAAGAAATTAATGAAGCTGGATTTAGAGAGTTTGCATATGTTTAATTAAATTTGGGTAAATTAGAACATATTAGAATAATTTATTTCCAAGTCTTGTCTGTAGATTTAGTAATGTATCTAATCTTAGGTAGCTTTTTAAGGCTTAGACAGGACTTGTGTGGTGACTTAGTCATTCTAAGCATAAAATCCCCACAATAATTCTAAATGCAGTAAAATATTGCCTTATGATTATTAATAAGAAATAGCATACAGTTTAGAGTTAAAATAAACCAATGGTGTTGCTATAAATTTCGTGATTTCTATAAAAAAATCTTGTGCTTGGCTTGTCAAAAATACACTTTCTCATGATTTTCTTCAGGAAACATTCTGTACAGTAAACAGTCCCCCAAGCCATGTGATGGTACTCAGCACTTCCCTGGAGATTTATATTTTTCACTCAGATCATCCTCAAATTCACATGATAGGGGGTGGCAGAAGATGAGAGAAGAATGGCAATCAAATCATGCTTGATCTGTTTGTAATTTTAATTATACTTTAATCCAGTGATCTGAAATGATGTTTCATTTCTAATTATTGTGAGGAAGAGCTTCTGTACTGTGAGGGTGGCTGAGCACTGGCACAGGTTGCCCAGAGAGGCTCTGGAGTCTCCTTCCCTGGAAATATTCAAGACCTTTGCTCTGGGGACCCTGCTTGAACAGGGGGGGGACAAGGTGACCTCCAGTGGTCCCTTCCAACCTTGACCATCCTTTGRTGATTAAAT
The DNA here is from genome assembly GCA_014549065.1 of Cardinalis cardinalis. Classification (NCBI taxonomy): domain Eukaryota; kingdom Metazoa; phylum Chordata; class Aves; order Passeriformes; family Cardinalidae; genus Cardinalis; species Cardinalis cardinalis. The sequence continues at coordinate 3,464,880 of JACDOX010000050.1, forward strand.
CAGATCAGGATTTGTCAAAGGCAAGGTTTGAGACATAAATGAGATTCCTAATGCCTAGTTCAGTCCAGACTCCCCAAGCAACATTTCAGAGAGCTCCTTTTATGCAAAAAATGTCAATATTTAACCAGAACTCACTTAGAAAATGTCTGTGTTATGGGAAGATRTATATATTCTGTGATAGCACAGATGAATTCTTACACTGGAATTGAGTGCACAGTTGTAATCATTTTGTCAAGGTGTAAAAATTCATCCTCACTCATTCCAGTTGCTGGGCAACACTGTTTACATCCATTCTGTGCTCTGGATTTAACCCCAGTTTTGATCACAGTTTTGGTCAGTACCTTAGACACCAGTAGAACAGTGTGTGGGTTCTGTGTGTTAAATTCAGTGCAATCATTAGTTTCTGTATTTTTAATACTTGTCATGATTTTTCTCTCTGTTCCAGGAACTAAAACTCATCTAATTAATGAAAGGCAAAAATTTTCACATGCGCTTGAAAATCCTTGAAGAAATGTGTACATTCTTTTCCAGGGGTCATGTCCCAACTTGAGTTAGTCTTTCCTGTAGCATTGGAGGATCATTGATGTTGGAAAAGTTACAAAAATACCTCAAAAATCATCAAGTCCAAACTTGAACCAAATATCACCAACTAAACCACAGTGCTGAATGCCACAGTGAGTCCTTTCTTGAACACCTCCAGGGYTGGTGACCYCACAACCTCCTTGGGCAGTCCCTCCAATGCTTGACAACCCTTTCCATAAAGAAATTCTTCCTTATGTTCTGTCTGAACAYCTCTGGCTCCATCCTTTTACTTCTTGCAGCAATATTTAGATGTGAACCAGTCAATAAAAAAATATTTTTGTCTCCATTCTGCTAAGTGTAAGAAACTTGGTTCTGAGATATTTTTCTCCCATCAGAGTAATTRAACACAGGTCAGGAGAGTTTATGCTGATGGACAGACAGGCAGAGAAATGGATGGATAGTTCAGCTGCTTTAGCCTTGTTTTCCTTCAGGAGTCAGCCTCAGTGCAGCCAAGAGAGGAAAAGTATTTGCAAAATGACAAAGGGGCAGAATTACTGAAATTTCCTCCTAGAGGAGGTGTTTTTGCAAGTTTCTTGAATGGTAATTCCAAGTGATCCCTTTGTTATCCATCATCTCTGAACTACTTAGAGCTCCCCAGATAACTTTTCTGATCAGATAACACAGAGCTCCCCAGATAACTTTTCTGTCCTGACTGCGTGCATGGCATGGGAAGGCGATGGGCTGAGGTGAGTTAATGTCACACAATGTGCCCTGAGGTGTGACCAGAACCCCTGCCAGATGCTCATACCAGGACTTGCAAAAGCATCTGGAGGAGAAATTAAAGTGTGCACAGGGAATTATTAGGAAAGGAGGGATGAGACAATTGAAAGCTTTTTGACCAAGGACAGTTGCCCAACAGAGTGAGGTGCTGTGTGTTTGTTACAGACCRCCCAAACAAGAAGCAAAGCTGGATGAACTTTTCTTTAAGGACTGRAAGAAGTCTTCCAGTTGCAGCTGAGCTTATTTCTGAAATACTTTCAGGGCAGTTTTTGTGTACAGGTGTTGGATGGTTTGATTTGGTAGGTGCTGTGGGGGATCTGCTCCCTGAACAAATGATCCAGCTGGAGTGTTTGAAATTTGGCTGCAGCTGTCCTGAGATGATGGAGCTCAATATCCTGAGGGAAGTGAGGAGGGCACATGGCAGATAATGACTCTGGACTTGAGCAGAGGAGAATTTGGGGAAGGCAGGATTGAAATGGRTGCTGAATCTGTTCCCAGTGAAGCTTCTGGGCCCCCAGGAGCAGCCTTCTCAAAGCCTGGGAGTTTCAGCTGTCACYAAAGTTCATCTGACCCTTGGAGCAAGCTGTGTCATGAGGAGACTTCTAAATTCMAGTTAGGTACTAGGAAAATTCCTTTTCACAATGAGGCTACTCAGATACTGGAACAGGTTGTCCAAAAGTGCTGTAAATTGCTGTCTTTGAAGATGTTAAAAAATTCTGGACAATGCCTTGAACAGCCTGGTGCAATTTCAGTATTTTCCATGCTTTGAGCACAGGGCTGGACAGTGACTGGAATTGCCTTTCAATATAAATTATTCTGTGATTTGTGCAAGTGGGCAGAGGGCTGGGTCAGAGAATGACTTCTGAAAACGAAACTCTTTCCTTCATCCATCTTCTGCTGTCCCCTGGTTTGATTGCAGCCAGAGAAATTTTCTAATGTACTGTGAAGGAATTGCTATTTCAGTGAAATGAGACTATAACATTTTGGGGTCATTTTCTTGAAAATGTTCTAAACCTGGCCCTAACAGCCTTTAAAAAATGAGACAGACTTCTAGTGCCACCTTAAATATCATGTTCCATATTTAAATTTTTTAATAGTCAGACTTTTTTTTTCTTACTTCAGCCTTAATATCTGTGATGTATAGGAAGTCTGTCCTATTTGCAATGTTTCCTTACATTTTTGGAATTGTATTTTGTGCTCCTTCCTCAGTTTGTTTCCCATATTTAAACCTAATTGCCAAAATTTCTTTCAAASTACATTTTCTTTCAGTCATATTGCTGATTTTGTCCTGCACTGCAGGTCTATTTTTCTCAATATGTGGGATCCAAAGCTGGAGGCAATACTGCAGGTGAGATTTCTCAGAGAATAAAATTGGACCTTCCAGGTTTCAGAGGTGATGTTTTCTYTGAGAACTATTCTTTAATTCTCTTGTTGGATTGATTTTTTTTTGCATGTGGTCCAGCATAACTGACTGAATTATTATTCCCAACTTTCATTTATAGGTTTGTTGATCTCTTCTAGGGTGGCACTTGGAACTTTTCGTCATTTCAYCTCAATGATCTTCGTAAATCCCACTCATTTATTAGGTCTGTGAACACTGCCATCTTTTCCAAATACATGAAAATGATGAATGTTTTTGTATTTCATCATGGAAGCAGCCAATCAGGATTTTGAAATGATTATCTATCAGACAGGACCTTGAGTCATCTCCTTTGCTTCACAGCAAATTACTGATAACTCTTATTGAGATTCACTTTTCTGTGTCTATTCCACTTTTGATGACTTTATCTTGATCMTAAATATGAATCATCAGCTATGAGAGTATTACATCTTGTGGAACTTCTGTGCATCAGTAAAAGTTTCTTTAAATTTCTACGCTGCTTCTKATTGTTTGCAAAAATAACTATTATTTAAGACCCTTAATAACTACTTATAATTAGTTCTAATATTAAAGTTCCACAATAATAATCAAGCAGAAAGCTTAAAATATGAATAAGGCAACTGCTSTAAGTAAAATGTGCAATTCATGCAGATTTATTTTTAATTAGTATAATTCTTATTTATGAWCATTTGCTATTTTTTATGATTATGTGCATTCTCCCACCTGCATTTATTTGCAAAGGACATACGTATTGAAAAKAATTTCTTTTAGGATGCGAGATGTGGAGTGCTGCAGGGAGAAAAAACATGAGTAACTTCCAGATAGGAGCCATTTTTTTAAAACCAATTGTCTTTTTAAGCAGTAGGTTTTAGGTAACAGACTGTGTTCCAATTGTGAGTACCCAGCTACACATGAGGCAATCCAGAGAGTGTAAAAGACCAAAGTTTTCCCTAGGGAAATAACTGGTTCATTTGAATGTCATTTAGGTTTTTGGTATGAAACAGTTTATATCATATTCAATCTGTTGCCACAGAAACTTGAAATAAGTGTGTCAACTGTGAAAAATTAGGTTTTTAGGTTTGTTTTGGTTTTGTTTTTTTTTTTTTTTACAGCATCTGGTGGTTGTGTGTTTGTTAGCTCTGAGGCCCCCACTGGGGCTGATTTGATTGTGCAGATGAAAATGTCTTGAGTTGTTAAATATTAATTGTTGTGCTGGAAGCTGCAAGTCAACTTTTTAAATCCTGGCAGATTCCTGTGTTGTTAATAATAAAGATTTAACTTTAGGAAATGAGGCCTGGGTCAGCAATGTGGCTCCAACAGAAGAGCAGGTTTGTGATGGCAGTGAGACCTCAGCAAAATGTGTGGAGATTTGGTTAAGTAGATAAATTCTGCAAGGTCAGACTTCACCTTGGCAGCCTGTACTTGTGTTTATCTGGGCAGTCTTTTTCAATGAATTTTAAATCCTGGATCTTACACTTGTGCCTTTTATCAGCTTTGACTTTGAGCTAAGAATAAAAGGGTATCTTGGCAACCCCTGTTCAACTCCTTTGCTTTCATTGACTTCTAAAGGCTTTGTCTTAGGCAAACTCTGGAGTTAAGCTTTTCTCTCTTGTTCCTTTTATATTTTCTTATTGCATATTTTGGTYGCTTCTCATCTCCTAGGTAATGAATTTGTTGCAATTTTCAGTTTTGTATTTGTCCTATAATGAACAATTTAATGTAATTGCCTGACAATATAGCCAGGAGACAGAGATCAGTGAGATGGAATTCCATGATCCAGATCCCTCTGTAGGTCCATCTGAACACATAATTCCTTTATGTGTTTATTTCTTTATGTTTTAACAAGTCCACTTCTTTGGTTGCATCTCAACCTCACCTTTCCCTTCTTTGCCACCAGGCTCCTTTCTGCTGCTTCATTCAATGATCTCATTAGACAAATTCAATTTATTTCATGAGTCAAATAACCTGTGCATGGCCTAACCATTTAAATACTAGATTTTTCTTTCACATAGAATTGTGAAAGTTGAAATTTCTCATCAGTTCTACAATCCATGGCCATGTATCTAAGATAAACTAATACATCAATTTGTTTGAAAAATAAACAAATAAGACCCTGAACCTCTAGATTAATCTACAAGAACAGCCACTGAGCTATTTCTTGTCTATAGAATTCATCTTGCCCCTAGATGACAATAAGCAGTGTGCTAAAAATGAGCTTGGTGCTTGTGATAGAATAAGGAAATTTATTTATTTGAAAATTTGGGCTGTGAAAGCTTAAACTGCTTTTGAGTTATTACATACATTTTTTTTCTCTGTTAGTCAGTTTATGGATTTTTCTGGTGGGTTTCTTTTTTTGTTGTTGTTTGTTGGTTTTGTTGTTTTATTTTTGTTGTTGTTTTTTGTTGCCTCCCCCCCCTTTTTTTTGTTTGGAGTTTGTTTTTGGGGTTTTTTAAAACATTTTTTTAGCTTTTGCAAAGAGCCATTCAGTTTGATTTCTAACTTTTTTTCTGAAATGTGTGACCAAAAAACCACCAACAGTATTGGAGAATGGTTCAGGCTGGAAGGGACCAAAGTGGGGTCACCTGGTGTCACCTCCCTGCTCAGCAGGGCCATCCCAGAGCACAGGCACAGGATTGTGTGCAGACAKTGCTGGAATATCTCCAGTTTGGGAGACCCCACACCCTCTATGGACAATCTGCACAGCAAAGAAATTATTCCTGATGTCCAGGTGGAACTTCCTGGGATCAGTTCCTGCCCRTGCCTCTTSTCCCATTGCTGGGCACCCAGGCAGAGCYTGGTCCCTGCTCTGAGCCCTCCCTGCAGACACTGACAGACAGGGACGAGATTCCCTCTCAGTTTTCTCTTCTTAAGGCTGAACATCCCCAGCTCTCTCAGCCTTTCCCTGTGGGAGAAATTCTCCAGTCCTTTCATTTTGTTCTCCTGCACTGGTCCTGCTCCAGGAGCTCCACATCTCTCCTGTCCTGAGGAGCCCTGAATGGACACAGCRCCCCAGATGTGCCTCACTRCCTCCTGTGGTTTTGTGTTCCAGGAGGAATATTCTACCTCTGAATACATGGATCTGCTTTGGTAGCTTTTACCAATGATAAGGAAGGGAGAATCACCTGTTTTATAGTAATTTTATAGTGTTAGTTGAGACATTAAGCTTTCCATGAAGCTCTAAACAGTGAAAATTTGTGATATTCCAGGCAGCACTGTGAGTCTGTTGTAAGTAAATTACGTTAAAGTTAGTTTAATGTTACAGTTAATGGCAGCCACTCTGTTTTAAAGCATCTTTTAAATACTGCCTTTTTATTAGTGTTTTCTCTCACTTACAGTCCTTAGATTAAAGATGTGATAACAGAATTATTTGTCTGCTGTATCTGTGAAGTAATTCAAATTATTCTCTACCCTCTAGTGTGTTTTATGGAAATTATTGAGTTATGCTGGTGCTCTGAGTCTCATTTTTCAGCAGCAGCACTATTCTTAGGTGATATTCTGCTGCCTTCRGTTTTCCAAATAGATGCTTTTCTTTAATGGTGTTTACAGCTTTCAGACTCTTTGGGGTTTGTGAATTCTTTATTTGTGGTCTCTTTAGAAGGAAAAAAATGAGATGCTATTTATGACATTTTTCAGGGCATAATGAGAATATTTTTAAAAAATAATGGCAAGAATCCTGTACTTGGTATTGATTTTCCTCTTCTATCGTCTCTGAGCTCTTGAGTCTCAATCACTGTTAGATYTCTCCTTGTTCTGAATTTTCAAGACTTTTCTTTAAATCTCCTGGAGACCCTGCAAGATTATGTCCTGTGGTAGAAATTAGTTGTCTGCAGTGCTTGTTAATTTTCTTTTAACTGCCACAGGTGAATCTGTACTTCAGCAGTCAGAAGCTGTGTGTCCATCTCCAGAGTTTACAGAAAAGGGACTGATCACATTGAGAAGCTGTTGATAAAAGCTCAGATTTTTTTATTTTTTTGATGTATTTTTGAGGACCAGGGTTCCAGTACTTTTGGAGTAGTTGGTTGAWATCTTGATGAACCTCACTAGGAGCTTGTTCCTTAATTATGGTGGGACACATGCCTGGATACAGGATGGTGCTGACATCTGCATGTGCTTCCARGCCTTGTGAACTCAGTGCCTTTATGCAGTCAGGGAATTAGGAAAAAAAAATCCAGCACTCTTCCTGTTACAAATAAATGTTATCTTGATTGACTCATCACACAAAATTATTATTAATTTGTTTAAGTGGATAATACTGGCTTTGCATGGCATTGGATATTGYCTATGCTTTTATTTTAGCACTTGTGTGACTTGTTTTGAAGCCCTTTCAAAAGATATTCTTCTGTCCACAACAGTTTATTTCAGTGTTCTTCTGTCCTTAGAGTAAGAACAATTTTCTAATTTGTTCTCTTTTCAGTCTGGGCCTGTTCCTGAGCTCATGCAGGGTAGAAAGGGAAGCTTGGAGGTTCTGTGACTGTGGTTCTGGTCTGATGTTTGCCCTCAGTAATGACACTGTCACTGTCCAATATCCCATGGAACTGGCACCAAGTCTGCAGTCAGGGCTGTCCTAGCAGACATTTGTTCTGTTTTCTGTTGCCCTGTTAAATTTTGTTCTGTTTTCTATTGCCCTATCACATTTTAACCTCTTTGTTTTCAGATTGTTCCTGATTTATCGTTCTGAATTCTCACCCTGCACCACATACTTAAAGGTTTTGCAGTTTTGCAGATCCCAGACTTTTTTACCCTCCTGTTTTATTATGGTTCAAGTATATTTTACCTTTGCTTTAACCATCCTCAGTGGAATTAAATTTTAATTTTCAGAAGATATAAACTGCCGTGCTTTTACTGTCGGTCAATTGATGGGTTAATAAACCATATTAATGAATCTGTAGATGGAAGTTTTGATTTGCAATAATAAAAGTTGTGCATATCACATACCCTTTTCCTCTCTGATGCCAAATTTTCCTTAATTCCGATTTACCCATCCTTGAAGCGTGAAGGGGAGGCAAGTGTGGAAGGGGTTCTGAATCAGCTGGTCCTGGAGCATCTGCAGTTGGCTCCTCTCCAGTGGGGTGAGTGCTGTCAAAATGGATTGATGATCTTTTATAGAGAATCTACTGGCTTGTAATTTTCAGCAGCATGAGAATGATAATGTTTTCATTTACTGACAGTCTGTGGTAGCAAAGAATTTGATAGGAATTTTATTTTCCTTTAGGTGTTTTACTTAGCTGAAGATAAATGTAGAATTGATATCTGTTTTGTTTTAAGTACCACTGTTGGTTGGTAGTAAATAGAAAACCTGACTGTGCACTTTTTCCTGTAATTTTCAGTTCTGGTTGTCTTGTATGAGAGGTGGCTGCTACTTAAACTTCCCCTTTTTCTTACAGTGTGTGTTTTTAAAGTAATTTCTCTGATTTTTTTCATATGAATGATAATGTTCTTGTGATATATTTCTTATTATGGTCCGGACAATTGCATTACTAACTTTTGAGGTACAGAAAATATTTTTACTCTGGATAGCAGGGAAGAATTACTTGCCTTAATTTTCCATTTAGAATGATGTTCCCACAATGAAAAACTGAATTAATTTAATATTGAAGAGTCTTAATGATGCAACTTCTGTCTGAGGTTCTCAACAAGGCCTGTTCAGAGGCTTTGGAATATGGGATGTTTCATCCCCAACATTTCCATGTGAGTTGCAAGTTTCAGGTAAAGTCCCCAGATCATCAGCAAATTGTTGCCAAAGCTTTTGYTTTTAAAGCAAATTTAACTCTCTGCTCCATATTTTAATACTTTGATGACCTAATGAGGAGCAACTTTAAGGAGCAATGATCATCACTATTGCCTGTGTTAATTATTAAAATTGGAATGACCCCAAACTCCATTATTTGTGTACTCTTTTAATTGTTTGGTCTTTTTCAAGCGTGTTGACYACCCTCAATTCATATGTTAAAACCTGTGAGCACTTTGTGTATAAATAAAAAGATTAAAAATGGTTTAAAGTAGTTGTAAGTATGTCCAACTTTAGCCATAATCAGCTACCTCTGAAATTAAGCTTACCTGGCCTCTGTTCTTCAGGGGATTCAAAGATTTGGCAGCATTTTTAGGTATGAATGATGGGATTTGGCCATGATTGCCCTGGACCAGTAAAACCAGTGGTTTGTGTCAATGGTTTGTGTGTTGTGAGCTCAGTGGTCACTTTTGGCTCTGCAGGGTGGCTTTGACCATCAGCAGGTTTGTAACCTGAGCTCTGTAGTGGAAAACCTTCCTTTGGCACTTCTGCATAGGACATCACCTTAAGGATGAAAAATGTGTTTTTCTTCTTTCCCTGTACCCTTGGTTTGCTCCTTTTCATTCTCTTTATGCCAAATTCCACTGTTTTCTAAGGAAAATAGGCTTTTTGAATCATAGAATTGTGCCTGGAATTCCTGCCTGAACAGTGATCTTTGATGCACTGGTTGAAAAACATGAACATACCACTGATTTACAACAAAATCTCCTGTGGAGTTGGTTATTTCTCATGCTGCTGATTAATTCACTTAAAGAGTCCCAGTTACTTGAGTTTTCAGCCAAAACTCTGTGATATTCTCTGCTTCATAGCTGCAAATTCTTTTGAAGCACAGCCTGTTGACTGATGGTGCTGTACATTTTAATTTTCTACACTGAGCAAAGCAGGGAAAGAGAGATCCTGTGGGATATTGAATGCTTGGTTTGCTACCACTTTAATATTATATCTCCTAGTGGAAAGTTCTGTTTTGCAGAAGTCTACTTAACTTTCTTTGTTTGATTTTTCCCAGTCCTAAATTGCTAATGAATATTATCTATTGTTATAACACACAAAGTATGTCCATGTGGAAGCTGTAGTTTACTGCAGAGATTATTGAAAAGGACATTTTGGTTAAATACCTGATTTTACTTGGAAACAAAAGCAAAAATTCAAAATTAAAGACAATGGAGACATTTTAGCTTCTTTTAGTTCACCATATTTTGGAATATTCAGCASTTAAATCTTTGGTAGTGCTGTAGGCAGGCAACCCCACCTGCAGCTCCTGCAGTTCCTCCAGACTGTACCTTGGCAATACAGGAGGATTTTTTCTTTAATAATGTGTGGGATGCAGGAGGAATTAAGAGATTGTTATTATTGATTGGTAGGTGGGAGTAATGAGGAGCTGTTGAAATGTTTGGACAGCCAGGGGATGTGTGTGCCTTGTACAGGCACTTAGGCAATGTCACACACTCTCTTTTGGACTTAAATTCTCTGTCAGTGCCAGAATACATTTCCTATTCAATTCTTACAGGCATGAAAACATGTAAGAGTTTTAAATGCTGTAATATTGTAGCATCAGCTGGATTTTTTTTTTCTTTTAMTCATTACACTGTTTATATTAATAACCTGGCTTGGCTTTGGGTTTTGTTTTTCTGTATGTTAGCAATAACTTGTGTTTTAATATGAACTCTTTACTACTGGCCATCATTGTGATATAGCCTTTGCATAAATTGGCTAAAAATTTGGCTTAGTTTCATGTAATAAAATTGATTCTATGATTATTCAAGGAGTTTGCTACACTGCTGGTCACATTGAAGGGTTTACTTTATTATAAGTGCTCACAGTGAAACATGAATGAATATTTAACATGGTTTTGATTAAAAAAATGACTGGCTCTTATTCAAATTTGTAGAAGCTGTACTCCAACACTCCTTTTAAAATTGGCATATTTAATTCATATAAGAGTTAATATTACATCTCTAGAATTATGAAAGCATATTGAAATAATTTTTCATTTAAATTTGACAATCCTGCCCTTTTTTCATTAAATAGAAGGCAAAGAGTAGAATCAAAAGTCGGTGACACTGAAATTTTGGTCTGAGGGTAAGAAGTTACCTTTGAAATTTGTCATAGAGAGGAGAACAAATGATCTGTAGTGAAGAGTTTGTTTTGTAATTTAATGACTGGGGAAGGGAAAAGTATTTAAAACATGAGGAATCATAAAAAAAGAAAATACTCCAAAGGCTGGAATGAGAGTTCTTAATATGTTGTTAGAATTGATTTTAAGATTTAGGACATTTCCATAAAATGAAGTTGTCTGTGAGGCAGGTGAGTAAATCACATGTAATTGAAAAGCATCATCTTGCTCAACACCAGCAGCTTCAATGTCCTCTAAAATTTATGACATATTTTCATCTTACAGCTGGGCACCAAACCAAAAGTAGGCATAGATGTGGTTTTGAGGTGAATACATTCATTCCATCAAATCAAGGAAACAGAGCCTGCAGAGTGTAATGAGGAGAACCAAACCTCCTCAAAGGTCTGTGCCATGCTGGGGCTGGGAATGATCTGATGGAGTCATCTGTGGCTGCTGCCTGGGCAGGGCTTCTTCAATCTTCATTTGATTTGTGCCACTGACTTTACAAGCAAGCAAAATCCCAGGAGAGAACACTTCTCAGTTTTGTTGGTGCTCTGCTGATTTCCATAGCAAAATTATCTTAGGTGCAAATGTGTGCACCAGATTTTATTGAACTTGAAGTAGAGTTTGAACTTGAACTGAGTTTGAAATTGGCTTCTGATTGAYCCTGGAGCAGGCTGGGCTTGGGATATTCCTGCATTCACTGAGAAGTTCCTCTGAAACAAGAGGCTCCTGACACYTTGAATGCTGTAAACAATTTTCACAACAGAAACTTATTTTGAGTTCTCCTAGATAAAGTGAAATAAACTTAACTTCCTTCACTGCCTGCAAGCACCAGGTATAGAAATCTTTTCCTGATGACCCTCATGAGTATAAGAGGGAAGATTTATTGGAGAATATTGGTTTAGGAATTTAGAACTGTAGACACTGAAAAGTCCTAGAGGTTTTARTATATCAAGCAAATACTTTTCTTTCTCCAAAGCAACTAACTGAATAACTGAAAATCAATGATCATACATGAACTCTAATATTACTAACAGCAGTGTTCCAAGAAACATGCATTTGTCAAGCTTTACCATGGAAAAAGTCCAGAAATAGATTTTGCTTCAATTCACTCTTTTATTTCATTCATTCATTTCATTTATTCTTCCRTTCTTCATAAAAAAGAATGTGATTTTCAGTACAGTTTTAATGTTTAAGTGTACTTGGATGCCTTTGCACAATGCAGTGCATTTTATTTCCTAATATGTGATTACAGGAGAGCTGAAATCACTGCTGCTGGATGCTGCTCAGGTCATAAATAAGAAAAGGGATGGGCAGTAGACAAAGTCTTGATTATTTACTTATTGGCAGAAAATGCTGCACTCCTTGTTATGGGTCCACAATAAATTCTGTGCCTACTGCAGCATGTAAGAGCATTGTACTTAGAGAAAACTAAAAAACTCAGAAGTGAAGGTAGTGTTAAATTGTTCCTTAGAGGTAGCTGGAATCAATAGAAGATGTTGATTTTAAAGTCTTTTGAAATGTTTTATGAACATATGGTTCATGACAGCTTGTTTGGAAGTTCAGTCTGGTTTAGTTTCACAAAGCATCTTATGGAAGCATTACTTTAAAAATAAATTATCTTAATAATTAACTGTATGTTTTAGAGAGCACCAAATCATAATCAGTTTTCACAGCTTTATGTTTTGTGGATATTAACATTAATTACTGAAGCTGCACACCATTTTTATTTTGTAGTTTCCAGCCTGACCCTAGACAATAATTAAATCTTTCTTTCCATAATTCATGTGATTAAGGGATTTCAGCAGTGTGAGATCACTGCATCCCAAATACACAGGAAAATATYTTGTAGTGTTTACCAGTGAGTAAATAATGCACCTCTAAGCTGTGTTTTGGATGTCCCCTGGACAATCTAGTCCCCATGGGCTTAGTTAAAATGATCCAGATCTCTGCACACAAGACCATTATTCAGAGTCTGGTTTTAGCCAAGGCAGTCCTACAGTGTTGCTGCTCCATATTTGAAATTCCAAGGCTGTCTTGGATATGTTTTCAAAGACTGAACTTAATGGGGAACTGTAAGGAAGTAGTTTTACTTTCTCTTGTGATAAAAAAACCCCTCCCAGGTCCCAGACAGGATAATTTATATTATATAGATACAGGCTTGGAAATGCAAAGAAATCAGCAGAGTATATAAAGGCCTGCCCTTGAAAAAAAAGGTGAMTGTTACTGTGTTTGTTCACCAAACTTAAATATTCTACAGTTATTTCCTATTTTAGCATTACAGTAGTCTGGCCATTGTCATCTTTGGAAAGATGAACCCAGGAGCATTAGCCAGGAAATCTCAAGAATAAGCTGTCTRTAAGGTAGAAAATCACAGTCTGATTCACAGGACAACCAAAACTGAGAAACAATCTGGTGATAAATAGATTTTGCAAGGTAACTGACCTTTCTCATCCWTTTAGAAAAATCTTCAGGTTTTTCATTTTTATTTTTAAGATCCAAGAGAGGTGGGAACACTTCCATATCTTAGCAGCTTGTGTGCAGGCTGTTTTGGAGGATATTTTGGCAATGTCAAGCAAGCAACATGCTTTAGTTCCTGGGAAGTGTTGAGGGACTGGGGTAGTACTCAGAAAAATGGACTAACTTGATGAAACTGGGGCATCTGGCRCAGGAATAATGGTCTCTCATGTCAAAACACACTGTTGTGTGGTGTGTTTYGAAGCAGCTGTTGTTTCTGATTCCTACCGAAGCCTTGGTTACTCAAAACTGAAAAGAAAAACTCACACAGAAAAGGTTTCAGATACAACCAGATCAGTAGTGATTTCAAAGGAAAGATGCTAAGAATAAATAGAGCACCCTGAAGTGAAAATAAATCAACAAAACCTCTTATGGAATGGYCTGAGAGAGGTTGTGTGAGTGCCAGTGGTTACTTCATAGCAGATTTCTGAAGGAACTGGCAGCTGGAGCTTCAGGTCCAGCACTTCTAACAAAGCAATGAGAAGACTGGGAGGGAAAATGGGGTAATAAATACTGGAGAAGTCTAAGTACTGGTCCAGGATCATCCACAGATATTCTGGGCAGCCTGTTCCACTGTCTCACCACCCTCGTTGTAAAGARTTGTTTCCTTAAGTCCAATCTAAACCTTCACCTTCAGTTTAAAACCCTTTCCCCTCATCCTGCCACTGTGGGTCTTGGCCAAAAGTCTCCCTCTGTATTTCTACAGTATTTCAGTAATCTCAAAAACCAAATGCCATTAATGAAATGGATGAAATGTAGTCCAAAAAAGGTGTTTATCTGTTCTGAGACAAGTAACACAGAAATCTACTACAAGTTCAGCTGTCTGACGTGGTTGGAAATTATTTAATTAGGTGTTACTCTGAGCTACCAGAGTAATTCAGCTGTAAGGAAAGGTGTATGTGACATTTGTCCAAACCTCTAATGAAACTTCTTACCAGAAGAGCTCAAATCAAACCAGAACAAGAAAATGTAGTTTCAGAGGTGGTCTAGGAGTGAAGACTATTAGCAGGTTTATGCTATAAAGATATTACACTGAATAAAATTTCAATTCTTCAAAGTTGAGAAAATCTGGTGAGAAAGTTGTGTTCACTATTTAGAAGATCTACAGTCTGCTTGCTTTGAGTTGCAGTATCTCTGAGATGCAGGTTTTTTTAATTAGCAAAATCAAAAGTTGACTGTTCTCCAGGAATCCATCAGAAGACCAGGAGGGCAGAAAAATTGCTGAAGTAGGGCAACTTTTGGCACGAGAGCATAGATGGCTTTCAGCACAATGTTAAGGGCTTTAGAATAATGTTCCAATAGAGATACTGGTGGAGAGGAAAGTGCCAAAAAATGGTTTTTAATCAGATACAAAAAAGAGAAAAAGAAACAGGACATTGTGGAAGAAGGAAAACTAACTCATTCAAGCTTGRTCAGGCCTAATACYTTTTTTTTTGTGTTGAGTGACTATGTTCAGTATTTAATTTAAAAAAAAAACATTATATTTTTAAAGGAAAAAAAAAGAGAGCAGCTGTGCTTTATTTACTTCTTTATAGGAGTATTCCTTATGACATTTCAGTTAAGCCRTAATAGGTGATTGAGAAACACCATAATGATGATAAATTGTCATGCAGTTATGCAAGGTAATTCATTTTCTAGGTATTGTTAGAAGTAAATTGAATAATAGATTAAATGAACATCCAAATTAAAAAATGAAAAGCTCCTGTTATAATTATGACAATGGGTTACACGTTGAAAAAGAACTGTGTGAAGATAATTGTAAGGAAGAAGATTGAAAAGACAAAAAAGCTGTCTTGTAAGGTACTTGGTGAAAAAATATCAGTGAATCTGCAGGGAAATAGATTTCTATTACTTTAATGAACATAGAAAATACCATTTGAATAAAAGTTTAGAAAAAAATGTGTTTCAGCTTGTGGACAACTTAAAAAATGGAAATTAGATCAGAAGATGTATGTATTAATAAGAGAAGCAAGAAAAAAATGCTTTGATCAGGTAAGATTTTAATTGCTCAACAATTAAATGAATTGTAGAGTTAAGTGTGTAGAGAATGAGAAATGGAAAATATGTTAATTGTAGTGGAGAACTACTCTGAGCAGCCTGGGTAGGTTGGGTTTTACATGAGATTGATTTGGGGCAATAAACAGGAGGGGAACCTCAGTCCAGGGGCTGACACTGAGCTTTCCTCCTCTGGCTGCTGATGCTTCTCAGCTTTGGTTTTATTTCACTTAAAAAACCAATGCACATGCTTGGGACTGAAAGCCAGGGATGCTGTAAATGAAAGCAGCTGCCTCACAGGCCATGCTGTGCCTGGGATCAGCCCTTTTTCACCAAGAAAATTTGTTATTTAACTGGACTGTGACATCTTCTCAGTAGAAGTGTTTATGTACTCTGCTGTAGTTTGAAGTTTGTACTTAATCAAGATAAATTGAACATTTCCCTCTTATTTTGTTCTACTAAAAGCATTTTTCTCCAAGGATTTCCACAAGTTCTTCCCCCGCCCTCGTGCATTTTGACTCATTGGTTAAGGCCAGCATGACCTTCCCTCAGCAGAAGTTCTCCAGATGTTTGAGGTGAGGGATGTCAGCTTCATTTTCATTGTTCATTCTGAAGTAGTCCTTTACTTCATCAAGGAAGCAGAAGTGAATTACCAACTGCAAAGATCATAAATCCAGCTCAATAAGCCTTGTAATTCTGAAATTAATGGCTTCCAACTGTCAAAACCTCAGCAGCACAAACAGAGATCAGAGCAGACAGATTTGTATGAAGAAACATATGCTTTGACTGAAGTGCTCTCTTTCATGTCCTCTCATTTTCTCCTTTTCWGTCTCTCTCAAGTTTGACATCTAGCTGTCTATTTTTTAGCATATGAGATTTTTTTCCTCCATTTTGTAATTTTTCGTAGTCTACTGCATCTCCCTATTGTCCCTTTAGTATAGCAATATCAGAACTAGGTATTACTTTTGTTTTTTATTTTCTATCCCAGACCTTTGGATTAAGAAACATAATAAATTTAATTTAAATAATAAAACTTAATTTCATTTGTTTGATTTGAAACATTAATTGATTTGATTTTGCAAAAGGAGCCAGTGAAACAGAAAATATTTTCTGAGCTTTAATTGTGTGTATTTTTTCATAATGTATACTCAACAGGGAACTTGGACTTTTTATATAATGTCTGTTTCCTTACTAAGCATAAATTCAGGGTCACTTTAGAAACATTTSTCATTACCTGTGGACACATTAGAAAAAGTTACAGAAGGAGAAGAGACATTTTTTCCATCTCAGAATATAAAAGGGAAGCTGAGCAAATGCATTCTGTAGGATGGCTTTGTACAAAAGGACTTTTGTCAAATCATACTCGAGTTGGTTTTTATTACTCATTGCATTTTGCATAGTGTCATATGAAGTTGTGCATTACACAATAACTCATTGCATTTTGCATAGTGTCATATGAAGTTGTGGCTCAATAATATCAGACACAGAGCTGTTACAGAATTTCTATATCAAGGCCAGACACATGAGATGAAATAAGGAAGAGTCAATTTAAAATGTTAGTAGGATATGGAAAGGATAAAATATCTCRACAGTATTTGGAATTACACAGAGAAGTAATTGGTTGTCTCATGTGAAAACTTCAGGAAAGAAAGAAAACGCAGCAGCAGCAATCCTCAATAATTAAAAGATATGTCAGAGGATAATTACATTTCTGTGCTTTGATAAAGAGTCAACTGTCAGTTTTCKGAGTGAAAGATGGGGTTGAGTTGTTGAAGCCAAAGGAAAAACCCAGGTATTGAAAGCGTTGGAGACCATAAATCAGAAACCTGAGTGCAGAATCAGGTGCCCCCAGCCTCGGATGGTTCTGGTGGGAAGCCTTCCATCAGTGCTCCCAGCTGTAGGAGCATTTAGTAAATTTGTTTTAGCAGGACTTGAGACCTCAGAGCTGTTTGGAGGCTGCTCACAAGCTGCAGATTTCAGCTGGGGATTTCACCTGTTGGGGTGTAATAGCAGCCCAGACCAGGCAGGGTTTCTTGGATGGGCTTGGCCTTACTCGAAGCTCAGGCTGAGTAAAACACAACTTTGCACCTCTGCATTGGGCCACTTGGAACCTTTCTCTGAAATTAGACGTATTTATAGCTCCTTCTTTGTGCCCAGTAATTGAGGCCCAGGTGTAAATCCCCCAAAAGAGGAGCTGACCCCACAGGGTTGGGTGTCCACAGTGTCCTGCCCACTGAGCTCCTTTGTGGTGCTTGACTCCCAACAAACTGCATCACCTCTCTTTTCCCATATATGCTTTACTTCCAGGCAGAAAACATCCAGGTTTATCTCTCTAACCAAATWGCCAAAAAGCAGTTGTGAAGCACAGAAAATAAAAGCCAGTGAGAAGTGTAATCTCAGATCTGAGGCTGGGATGGAAATAAGGTCAGTGAGCAGCTGTCAGTTGGAGTGAACAACCTGAACTTTTGCCTGTTAGAGTCAAAATGACCTCTTCTGTTTTCCTAGCAGCTATAATTTTGTATGTATTTTTGCTGGATCAATGAGTGAGTTTCTGAACATCTGTTCCTAATGAAGGTATTAATCAGCAATGTGCTCACCATTCCCTCATTATGAACTGTTTTTGTCAAACATTTTGGCTGTGTTTGAAGGAGATGATTTCTGCTCATGGGTACTTAGTAGATTGTGCTTTGTCTGCATATTGCTTTAAATTAATCTCATAACATGAAATATACATCTTCATGTTATTTAATTCAGTAGACTGCAGAAGGTGTCTCAATATAATTTTGTTTGGAGAGCCTTTTGTAAACTTATTGAGCTCCGTCTGAGATCCTTACTGCAAATAGGAATTTCAAGATTAAATTTATTTGTGACTCATTTCCAGCTCTTTTGTTCTCATGTCAATATTGTTCTTTAGTTGAAATAGCTTTTCTCAGTCTCTTATGTTTGCCTTTTATCACTCTTGCTCTTTCTTTTGTGCATCTTGAGACAGCAGTCAGGACTAACTCTCCCAGTCTCTTTGATAGCAGAGGGTTTGGGTGKTTTTTTTTTATTTCTCACCCCACAATTATCTCAGTAGCCTTTGTCTGTGTCTGGTGTAAAGTGTGKTTTTTGTTTTCTTAGATCTGCTTGACAAGCTTAGATCTTCAGTAGCATTATTCCTGACATGGATCCTTAATGATCCACCTTAAAGTGAATCTGTGCTATCATTTCCAAGGCTCTCTGTTGTCCTTCTTTAACCACCAAGTTATAGTGAATATTTAGTATTTCACAGAACATGATGTAAGTTGTTGAAAGCAGCMCTGCCTGTCTCACAAGCAGGAGTTTGAAACAGGCAGTGATGGAGTAAATCCAGCTTGTTAAACCTTCTGGCTGATACCAAAGTTTATGAATTAAGACCAAAGTGAGAGTTTTTGGTGCCTGGCTACAACACAGTGTTTGACAAGTTGCTGCTGTGTCTCTCTAGTGTATCTCTAGTAGGATCTTGAATGTTTAAGATTGCTAATAATGTAGTCACTTTGATTAAATACAGAATAATTAAAACACCAAAATCATTAGAAGTTAATTTTGATTAAATTTCAAGTTTCAAGTACTCAGCACCATGACCAATAGTGTAATAAAGCAGTGTCAGCCTTATAGGCTGGAARTTTAACAGTTGTTAGCAGCCCCAGATGTGCAAGTGAATTTCAAGTTTATGTTAGTTTTCCTTACACAATAACTGCATTTTTGKGAAGGTTCTAGTGCAGTTGTTTGGAGTCATTAATACTCAGAAATCCCTGCAGAACAAATAGATGCTACAGAAAGGTAAAAAAAAATTCTGGAATGACACAAGACAAGGAATGACAAAGAGGCAATACAGGATTATTTGCTTGTGAGGAATTGTTTTGGCTTTGTGGCTGTCACAGTACCTGGTTTTGTACCTCTGAGAATGCTGTGCATGAATCAGACAAGTAAAAATGAGCAGAAGGGAGCAGGAGTGTGACATGGAGTGATACACATCTGATAGGGGAGGCAGCTCGTAATCGAGGTTGGCGCTGATAATCTGGAAGCTGTTCTTCAAAAGGCACAGTGGCAGACAATGAAACTCTTCTGCTATTTTGAGAGAATAAAACAAATCCAGCCACTTGTTCATCATGCAGAATTAACCTTCACAAACCCTTCTGTTAGTRTAATAAATMATTTCTTAGGCTATGTATTGAGTGAAATCACCAACAACTCTGATATATGGCRTGGCATCATTCTTAATCCTTCTCATTCTCCTTTAAAATGTCTTTTGAATTCCTCTGGTGCTGGCAACTTGGTAATAATCCAGTCATTTTACCTAATTTATGTAAAATACCACAGATGGCATTTACCTCTGTCATTCAGCTGGAGTTTCAGACTGTGGAGCTGTTTGTTTGCTAAAGTGCCATAATAATCAGCGAACCTTAAGTTCAGTTGGATATTTTGATGGTATGAACTCAGCAGAAAATTGTTACATGTCTAAATTTAAAGGTGAAGGGACCAAAAAATTGCAGAAAACCAGAGATATCATTTAGCCCAGGAACTACATTTTATTTAGATTTAGTGGCCTGTAGGTTCTAAAACATTGCTCCTCAGAGCTTTTGAAGCAGGCTGGCTGTGTCACCAGTTCTCTCACATTGCAGTTTACTCCTCTGATTAGAACCTCAGTGTATTCTGTATGGACTGGGGACATTTCTCAGGGGCACAGGTTCCAAATGTGACCCTCAACTGCTCAGTTATTGTCTTTATTCCCAGAAGTTCGTGCTAAGAGCATTCATATTTACTCCCAGTATACCATTAGGTAATACTGTTGGATGGTACTATTTATACATAAACTTGCAGTAATTCAGTTTTTGAACCACCTTTGAGAAGAAGCTTTAAACTGAAATAATATAGTGATGACTCCTGTGCCTTTCCAGACAGGCAAAAATCTRGAGAGGAGGCTGTGTGGAGAGGTTTTCTGAGAAAACACTGGTGAAACAGGAGATACATGTGCAGCTTCAACTATTTCCAGTGCTAAAGTTTCCACTGGCCCTGAGCATTTCACTAGAAATTAAATTTGAGTACATGGTATGTGCCAATTAGTAGCACATTGCAACCACCTTTATAAGCAGTGATTATCCAGTCTTTAATTTTATTACTTCATATTTTGATGGCAAGCTGAATTTATTAAAGTTTGCAAACACAGGAATAAACACAAGTAAATATTTTACTCTGTAAAATTTCACTTATCTGTGATAATGTCTAGGAGAAAAGTCATTGGGGATTTTTCTGTTTTGAAACAGGGATTAAAATGAATCCAAGCCATCTTATTATTCATTAGGTAGCTCACTTGTACTCTATTATAAATAATAAATGATATGATGGGAAAACTCATCATTGTTAGTGAAATTTGAATATCAGCAAGCAAGTTAATAGGTACAAATAAAAAAAACCACTATAATTAGCATAAAATGTCTTGAAAATTTTGAAAACTGTATGGTGAAAATCATGATTGGGTGCCTTCTGCTGCCTAAAAATGAAATTTACCAAGATTTACCTGGAGAGCTGTTTCCTGATTTTTACCGTACTCCATTCAAACTAGGTGTAATTGCCAAGACTAGAGAACATCTGTTTTCTTCACCCCTGCAAATGGGTGATTTTTGAATGTACAGATAAATTCATTTTGTAAGATCCTTAAATGTCAGAAATAGCTGCAGACTTCTTTCTTCTTATTTCTTCTTATACATATATATATATATATATATATATATATATATCTGTATATAATCCAGTCAAGACATTATGAAGAGATTCACATAAAACCCCAGCTCAGATCCCCTCCCCATTTTTGGGGTTGAATGTCTTAGACTTTTGTGGGAAATCCTGGGAAGTCAGAAGGATGGTGCTGTAGAAATACATTTTTCTTTCTCCTCTGCCCCCATCCTCTCCTTTTCAGTTTCCTGTATTTGGAGGTCTCTCACTGAAGAGAAATCATGTTTGGGATTTGGAAGAAGTGTGGATTAAAATATTGTAGGCACTGTTGGATGCCTGAAAGCGCCAACGACATGAGGAAATGTATACTTTACTCTGCTAATTGTTGAAAAATATGAGGCCTTGATTGGTATGCAATTAGAAGTGTAACATTCTGTTAAACATATCACACAGCATATGGCATGTTAGTAGCAAATCCTCTAATTTAAAATGAAAAAAAGGATGCAGTTCTGCCTATTAGCAATTTTTGCAGGCAATCAAAATTTCCCATTTGTCTAAATGTCAGAGGGGGAAAAGCCATCCTTAGTTATTTTGGTAATCTAAATTTGGTTTATGTTTGATAAAATTTCTGTTCTCTAAAAGTAAACAAATATAAAAGAGGAAAACCCAGAATATAGTTAAATATGCCATTGCTTTCAACTACTCAGATCTGTGGCTTTTATTAAAAAAAAAAAAAACTTGAATAACATTACCACATCTGCTTTAATTCAAACAAATTATAAGTACTGAAGTAAGACCATATTTGCAGAACCTTAGAACAAAGAATCAAAGACCCATGAATGGAATTCATTGATGGGCAATCAGATGGTGCACTGGTTTGTCAATTAAAAATACAGAATGGCTTCACAGACAGATGTTCCTGTCCTTAAGAACCTCAGTGGGTTGAAGGCTTGATATTCAGTAAATATCTTCCAATTACCTTCTATCTGGTGGATGTTTTGGGATAAGATGTTCAATACACATGGAGGTGCTCCAAGAAATAGCCTTTTATTTGAGGCTGAGGTCTTGCTGTGTGGGCCCAGGACTGAGCAGTGCTTGGAGCATGCAGTAGCCCATTTGTGAGGTTATTTGTGAGCACTGCTGGTTGTTGGCTGCTGTGGCTCATGGAGAGGTGGCTCTGCAGGCCAGGCTAAGATGGGAGCAATTAAGCTGCGCCTGGGAATGGGATAGTTTCCTTTTTCCAGTGGATATGCAAAAATACTGCATATCTTCAAATACAATCAGTCTCAGAGGGGTTGAATTTCCTTGACTGGCTGCTCATTCACCACCATTTTGCAGAATCACGGAATCACAGAATTTCTAGGTTGGAAGAGACCTTTAAGATCATCGAGTCCAACCCATGTTCTAACACCTCAACTAGATCATGGCACCAAGTGCCACATCCAGTCTTTTTTTAAACACATCGAGGGATGGTGACTCCACAACCTCCCTGAGTAGATGATTCCAGTATTTGACCACTCTTTCTGTGAAAAACTTCCTCCTTAATTCCAGCTTGTATCTCCCTTGGCGCAGCTTGAGACTGTGTCCTCCTGTTCTGTCTGTTGTTGCCCAGAGAAAGAGACCGACCCCCAGCTCACAACAGGCACCCTTCAGGAAGCTGAAGAGGGTGATAAGGTCACCCCTGAGTCTCATTTGTACCAGTGAAGTTTAAAAATCTCTGAATGCTTCAGACACATTTTTGTGAACAGAATATTTGACAAGTTTCTCGTCTTCTAGTATTTGTAAATGGCCAGTTTATCTCACATTTGGCAAGTCATGTTTATCTTTTTCCTGGAAGYTTCAGACTTGCTGGTCAGCATTTTACTGTTGCCATATTGGGATAACTCATCACTTAAAAAATGTGCCTTATTTCAGCTTTAATTACATTTTGTCTCTGGTCTTCTTCCCATGGCTGGGTATTTGTGAGGCATCACCAATGGTATTTGCCAGTGTATCTCAAATTAACCCCTAATTCTGGCTTTATTAAGTGTTTACCCTGACATGGGAAGTGGGATTCCCATTCTGCTGCTCACCTTGTCATCCCTGCCTTTGTCACCCTCCTGCTTCAGTCCCCAAATGTGGCACCTGCTGCAGCACAGACGAGCCACAGCCCAGCCCTGGGAGAATTTTATCCTTTCAGGAATGGGAATTTTTCTGCTCTAGCAGAGAACTGTTCATTTGTTATGCTCAAGCACTGACATCAGTTTTGTTGTGGCTTTGTGCTCCATTTTGACATTGCATTATACAGTCAATTTGGCATCGAACTGGAGAAAACGAGAATAGTAGAAAGCTGATTCCTCAAACTATTAATTTTATATAAAATCAGCCCTCCAAAACATTGCCTGGAAGGGGGAAGGGGGTTATTTTTCATTCTGTTTTACTCACCAAATTACACAGTTACTTCATAAACCTTAAAATCGAGTAAATTTAAAATCAGCCTGTGCTACAAAGCCTGAGGTTTGGTATTGGCTGCTCCTGTTGTGTGTTGTAGTCACTAATCCTTTTAATGAAGAGCTTTTAGCATTGAAGAGATTCTATTTATAGCAAAGCCATTAGAGCATAAAGCTCCTCATTGCTATTCTGCAGCATGGAGCTGTAATGTTTGTCAGTGGAGAAAAGCTATTTTTAGGTGCAGCATTGAAAAGCAAGGCTGAAAGGTCAAGAATCCTCAGGGGGATTTGTTCTGCTACATCAGTGCTATCACACAGCTGCTGTTTACTCTCTTATCGTGCCTCAGTAATAAGAAGATATTTTTATTGTGACACTGAAGGTATAAAGCATCAAAAGGATTTTGTGCATGAAATGAAGGCTTGGGGAGTGATGTATCCAATCACATTAAATGTTCTGCTTCTTAGGAGGATGATTTTATTTTCCCAAAGACTGTCTCAATACCCATTCTTCAAAAGATTCATTCTAGGAAAGTTGGGTTTTTTAAATATTTTTTTTWTTATTATTAAAGGAGATAAGACCTAATGTGGGCAAAAGACAATCTGCTGAAATAGTGAAGGATTTCAGGCACCCACTTTTCTGCCTGACATCCACACCATTCATTTTTTTAGCAGTACATGAACAGGAGGCATAAAATCAGTGTGGAGTTTGCCAAAGGAAAAAGAGCCTGGACATTTCTGTGGGTAATTTGAGGAGCAGAATTGTGGGTGRTGGGTGATTATATCTGGCTCAGGACAGCTTGTAGCACACTGGGTAGGTACTCAGGGAGCACAAAAAGATCATGTGGTCCTATTGAAACAAGATATGATAGATGATATGTGAAAGGGAGAAGGGAGAAAGGAGGGGGGGRAAAAAGCATAATTATAGGAATAAAGTCTGCATATATTAGCTAAGTCTACAGTGTGGAGGCTTCAGAGGGTTTTCTAATATCTTTATATAAAAATCAGGGGGAAAAGAGATTAATTGCCACATTGAGAAAATTAGGGTTGTATGATCAAAGGGAAGGCAGAGAAGAAATGGCCTGTTGACAGATGGCTTATAAAAATGAAAAGATTTTTCTGAGGATATGAGTTTGGAGATTTTTGCTGCTTGGGGAGACAYAGGCACTGTAATCATATTTTAATAATAAAAAGCTGCTATGTAACCCTTTTTATTCACCAAATGTAGCATAGGAAAAGTGTGAGTACAATAATACACTGATGGGTACACTTTCTTCTCAGGGTATAATGAAATTAATTGTACTTCTCTGAGAATTTATTCAAGGTCTTGCTGCTGAAGCTTCCTATCTTCTGACACATGGAGTCCATTATCCCATACCTTTTAAAGCAGTTTCATATCAGGAAATTATTTTAATTCTACTCTTTCTGTATACACAAATCAGTTTTTAACACCATCTTTCCCAAGCTTTCTGTRTGTGCAGTATTTGGCTAAATCCATGTGGTTATAACTGATAAATTGTTCCCTCTGCAAGAATTGTGCCAGGCAGCAGCACAGAGTGAGCACACATTAACAGGCAGCTCCTGTCCTCACTACATAAATAAACCAAAAAATTGAAAGATTGTCAAAAAAGAATTGGAGAAATTGAAGGGATTTCAATTCTACATTTTTTTTTTCATAATTGAATGAGATTTAGGTAAATGGTCATTGGCTGAAGAGAAAGACAGAGGAAGGAGGGTATGGCTTTGTGAAAAGRCAAGGCAGTAACGGGTTGTTCCTATCAAAACTGCCAGATGTTGCTTAGTCACATTATCTCTCATTTCTCACTCTTATGTGAAGGAAACTCAGGTGTTTCTGGCTGTGTCACTTCATGGCACAGTGACTCAATTCAACTCACTCAAACAGCATGAAACAACAAACCAAAACCAAACCAGAAGAAAGGAATAGCTTCTGGTTTTGGGTGGGATGAGGCTGGGAGGTTGAGTCAGTGTGTCCTGCACCCCTGGGSTGGGCACAGAGGAGGGCAGGGGCAGCTCTTAATTCAGCTTTACCACCTTGTGGAACAGGAGCCACTCAGAGAACAGGGACCAGAGGTGGAGAGAGGCTCATTTGGACTACAAAAGGAATCAGCAGAGAAAGTGATAAAAATGACATAAACTCATAATCCATGATTTTAACTGCAGATTAATAAATTCTTTTTTCATGGCTTTCACATCTATTACAGCTTCATGTTTGTACCTTTCACAGCCCAGGTATTGTGGGGAAAGAAAGTAAATTCTAGGTCACAGCCTAGTGACSTAATAAAATAAAATAGTGTTTATTTGCTGTGAAAATGCTCTATACCAATACTGCAGCTGGTAGAGTATTGCTGTTTGTGACTTTTCTCCACCTCTCTAGTTAATCGTGATGCTTTTTGTACTCATTAGTCCTGAGCAGTCTTGTGTTTTTAATCTTTCTTGCTTTTTTAGATTATTTCACTCCTGTTAGGGCGTAGACTGTCTGGAATTACTTTAGAGGTTTGTTGAAATTTTACAATCACTATGACATCCTTTTCTTTTCCCCCCCCAACTGCTGTTTTCACAGTTATCTGGTTACATACCACCCAATTTGCTTTATTAGACAAACATTTCTGAGACAGAGGGCTTTAAATTTTTTTT